>JADLZN010004091.1:600000-1123917 GCA_018155175.1 Sinocyclocheilus anophthalmus
CCTGTGGGACAAATAAAGTTAATATTAGTCTTATATTAATAATACTTCATTAACATATGTATTTATTATCCCTGTTTTATTCATAAGTCAAAAACCAACAAGATTTTTTTTTTTTCACCATGTTTCCAGTTTTCTGCCTCTGGTCCAAAAGAAATGTAAAGAATGTATAAACTGAAAACATTAAATACTTTTGCGATTTATTTCCATTTATTTTCAAGAGAGAAATACTGTCATGGATGTTTACAGAGCAGAGGTCACCTTTTTTTTTTTAATTCCAATGGGAGAGATGGACTTTGTCTTTTTTTATAATTTTTTGCTGTATTGTTGGTTACGGTGTCATTTCGGTTTCAAAAGCCAGCAATAAATAACACTTTAATATCTAAAGAGTGTTCATGTGATTTTATACATTAGTAATGTTGGGAAATGAATAAATGCATAATCATCATAATCGTAATTATTCCTCAGACAATAATTGTACCAACAAAATCTATAATCGTTGCATTCCTAGTCATGAACTGCTTTTTTTATTATTTTGTACTTTTCTTCGAGGTCTACTAATAATATAAATTTATACATCGTTTAGAAGTAATAGGCTATTTTCTGTCCTGTATTGACCCCCCTCATCTGAACGCTCTGTTTGAATAGGTGTGGCGGATTGCCTACATCCTTGGACCTGCTGTGATTTTAGTTCAAAACACATAATACCGTACTATCAACGATCTGTAATAACAGAAAAAGCAATAGTGATCACGTAATAAAAACAGTTATTCACACTCGTGTGGTGCGACATTACTGTCGTTGTCACGGAATGCCAGGAGAAAACAAGGTAAGATCCAAGTGCAATTTATTTAAAGTAACAAATGATCAAAACAGAACAAAAACGTGGCAAAAGGTAATCCAAAACATAGGGAACAGATAACACGATGTAACTTTAGACAATTCAGAAGACAAATACAATACAGCAGCAACGATAGATAGAGTGAGCATGGTATATATAGATGAGATGAGTAATTAACTAACCGGTGATAATGATCAGAATGATTAACAGGTGCTCATGATCAGAACCGAATAGACAGGCAAGGGACTATGGGCAATGGAGTTCAAAACATATAACATAGAAACAGGAGAGCGCCCTCAAGTGGCCAGTCCAGGGCACCACAACCAGACACTGTGACAGTCGTATCTAATATAGTCGCACAGCATCATCTTTTAGTTTCCGTCTTCAATCTTCAATCCTGCGTTGAATTGTGCTTTGTTTGTAAACAAATTTGCGGTAAAATGAAGTGAACAAAGGACCTAATTCTTACTGACATGGTCTGGAACTTCATTAAAAATAAACTTCATCCACTCTTTCCTGGGATCAGAAGGAAGGCAATGCAAAGTGTTTTTCCACAACTTGGCACTGAACAGCATCTTGTTGTCTTCTGAGCCATCTTTATCGTTTTTTTTTCTGCATAGAACTGCGTTTGTCTCGCTCGTTATTTACACATGTGTGAATCGGTGGGCGGGGCTAAACAGGCAGTGATGTAGAAGCAGGCGTTGATCCTCTTCTGCAGAGGCAGGGTTTAGCCACACTATTATGTCATAAAGTGGCACATTCCACATCCTGTTGTTCTGGCAGATTGGCTTCAATTTAAGCTGTTTTTAGACTAACAAGAAAGTTTGATTTCTGAAATTTACAGGATGTTTTTGTTGTATAGTGACCTCTTATATGTCAAAAGAACAATGGAATTTTGATTTCTCAGTTCATGACCCCTTTAAGTACTGAGAAAGCAGCCTCTTTTTCTCTTTTTGGGTTCCTCTGTCTGTCTGTCAATGCCAGGATCTGGGTTTTGTGGTGAGAGAGGTGTGTAAACCCCAAACCATCCTCCACTTCTGCAGAGTGCCCAGAATGATGCCAACATGCCACAGAAGCACTACCCAATGCCTATTTCAGTCCTAATTCACACACACACACACACACTGCTTCTCTTTCACATGCAAGCCTCACATATTTTCTTGTATTTTGGGGACTTCTGTTCATTTCTTTATTTAACTCGGTTCCTCTTACAGCACAGTCTGCAATCCCTCTTTATTTGACTACTGTGGAGTGCAGTGCTAGGTAAATGATGGGATTAGAGTGCACACAATAGTAAGAGCCAGATTTATTACTAGATACATGAAGTCTTTGGGGCTAATCAGGCTTTATTCCTCCCCTGCTCTCATTTTGCTCAGGCTATGCATGGAAAATCCATGCAGCAAGCCACAAAGGAACAGTTTGAGAGTGGAAAATGTGTCAGAAATCCAGTCGAACATTCCAGAAGCATGCCAATCCTTGTGTGTTTGTGAGCGTATGAGTCAGTGGTCATCTACCATTTGTCATAAGTATGAAATGCAGTAGTTATTACGTTCTGTATCATCAACCTCTGGTTTCTCAGTCCTTTGCCATCCTTTTTTACCTTTGCTTTTTTTTTTGTGGATCATATTTCCCATTCTTCCTTGTAGAGATTCCCCATGCATTTCTTATGCAGAAGATTGAAGAGCAGAGTGAGATGGCATAATTGGTCTTGCCAGTCTAAGACTTTGAAACCACAATTAGAGGTTGTGTTGGAAAGTGATAAGAGAACACTGTGTATAAGTGAGTGTCTGTCTTTGAGGGAGAGGTGGCAGCTGTGGGCTTTTTAAAAGGGCAATATTGAAACTCAGGCCCTTAAACAAGCATTCTGGTTTACTCAGAGTAAACTCACTGCTTTTCACTGTGAGAATGAGGGCAGTTATTTAAAGCAGAGCAGAGGAATGTCTTCATATGTATGTGTATTTGTTATTTGGCCACATACCCTGTAGTTATTCAGAAGTGAAAACATGTGAAGATGGTAGACAGGGTTTTTGAGTGATAGGACTAATTTAATTCTTTACATGCTTCATTGACACTTTTATTTTTTTAGACATCCCCTCCATTATCCCTTTGTGATGCTCAGTATCTAAAGCCATTGTTCAGCCAAAAAATAAATTTCTGTTATAATTTAATCACCCTCACATCGTTCCAAACCTGTATGATTTTTTTCTTCTGAAGCACGCAAAGTAAGATATTTTGAAGAATGTCTTTTTTGTCCATGCAATGAAAGTCAATAAGGTCCAGAGTTGTTTTGGATCCCACTGACTTTTATTATATAGGCAAAAACGGTTCTGTAATCAGCAGGAAATCATCATCACATGCTTTCAGATGGAGCAGAATTTACTACACATAGCCGTAGTTCACTGACAAGTTACGCAAAAAAAATTGCAGACGATTTTACTGCGCGATTCTGAAATCGAAGAAATCGTTCACGATAATGACAGCTGTTTGCATAGCTTCTCAGTGAACTACGGCTCTGTGAAGTAAATGCTGCTCCATCTGAAAGCATGTGAAAATATCACATTTAACATGTTTTTACTCCAAACTCACTTCATAACGTCAGTTGAGTGTTTGAAATACATCCTTCTGTGAGATGATGTGGTTTCTTACACAGAATAAGGCACGCAACATATTTCATAGTATTTAAGCAGTGATAAAGGCATTGCATTATAAATATACTTTATTTTAATGAAAATTATAATAATAATAACTCAGATAAACCGTATATTGCTGTAGTCGTGTGTTTATTAGTCACGTTGAATCAATGAAAGCAGTTGAATCTTCTGTTTATTCAGCTGCAGGCATTTTCTGGGTTTCTTCTGCGAGGCGTATTTGGAGTTTCAGCGCGAGAGCGCCCTCTGGCCTTTGGAAGGAGATTTACTGCTGATCACAGAACTGTGCTTCACTGAGAGATACGCATGACAATCTCAGCTTCTGTCAAATCGCGATCTCGATTCCATTTCGATTTATCGTGCAGCCCTGAAGCACACTGTACTTCAATCCCTCACAGCCTTGCTTTCATTCCTGTTAAAAGTAAAAAATGGCACTACCCTGACTAAGGAAAGGCGAAGACGTTTAAATATTACTGGTTAATATAATAACATCACAGACTAATCATAGATCAGTAGGAGGCAGTGAGGTCCCCAGGGGCCCGGGACATCATGTCTGGTTTTAATTTTCATTGGTGCCGTTGCAAACAGAGACACCAAAACATCAATATTTTCTCAGTCAGACTAAACCTTACCTTAACTTCAGTTAAACACGGACAGATAAAGCACCACATCAAGACTCTCTTGATCACTCTGGATTCACAGTAGCACGCTCCAAAAAAAGGTACAAATAGCTTCCAAATACATGTATTTTTCAACAACTCTCAAAAAAGAAATGTCCAAGGAATCATTTCATCATAGTCTTAGTGTATAGTATAAAAGTTAGTGTTTGCAGTGTCTGGCTTATTTTCCCTCTGCACATGAAATTTTCCATAATATTCCATTCTAAATGTCCCCTTTCCTCTTCCTTTCTCTCCATAAATACACAAATACCTGTCAAGCACTGATGATGACATCACAGTCACAGTCTCCTGTCAGCATTCCATCCATCCACGCTGCCTGCGTTTTCACATCTGTTTGGCTTTCAGAATCTGGAACCTCTGCTGTTGCCAAGGTTACGACAAATTCTGGCCCCCATGTGACTGTGTATAAGAAGCTTGCAAGACCTGTGTCATAGCAGGAAAATGTAAACATTGAGATGAAAGAGAGGTTGCCCCACACTGGTTTGATGTTTTATTTGATGTGTTTTTTTGTAAGATCTGTGGATGAAAGTTATTTTGAAAAATATTTTTAGCTTAGGTCAGACTCATGACAAAAGTGGAGGTGCTTTGAAGTAAGTCAAACAGCTTTTATTGCTAAACCTTCTGTCTAGTTCTGATGGAAAATGTTTGAAAGAAAAGGCCTCTGTATTCGCAAGAAAAAGGCATCCATACATGCTTGAATGTTAATATTTGTGTTGGTCTGATATTTGTATGTGGGTTTGTTTATGTATGTTGATATACAGTACAGTACAGTACAGTACATGCACATTCCGTTTCAGTAAACACTCACTCTTCTTTTTTCTAGACTTTTCTCTGTGCATTTTTTAAGTCTCTCTGATGTTTTTATGACTGTCAGGGTTAACACACAGCTGATAGTGATTATATACTGTATAGTTAGTATACTTTTGGGAAACTTGGGTTCAGTATTATAATGGGTGTGTGCTTGTTGTTTTGCTGCCCACAGAAATAAACAGTCCCAGACTTTTGTCAAGAAACCGAATTAGGTTGAATTTTCTTTTGCCCCACCTTCTATTTTGACACTAATGGCCACTTTTATATTTTTCGTATGTTTGTGTTTATAACACTAAATTATAGTTGCTAACATATAATTTAATGGGAGGGTTTGTTAGTGTTTTTGCTAGTAATGTTGTTAGCAGGTAAGTTAGTTGGTATTGATGTGTTAGCGGGTGTGTTAAGTACTATTGATGAATTGATGAAATGTGTTACAGTGGACAGTCAGTGTAATGAATTCCAATACATTTTATTTGGTTCAGAGTAGAACTTTCACACTACCACACACTGACACTCTAATATATACACACTACCATGCAAGTAGTCAGTAAGATTTTCTTTTGAATTAAATTAATATATAGTTCAGTCATGAAACTCTAGATGGCGCAGGCTGACGTGGTGTTAACGTAACTGATGATATTCAGAGAGTTAAACAACTTGGCACAAGCTGATTGGTTCATGCTGCATATGCAGCCAATGAGCTTAATGCCCTGCTTTTATATGGTTGGCTAGCATTCACTAGAGATTCCTGCTGCGCGCTTTCAGAGTTCTCTGAAACCCTCCACCTTCCCCAGCTCCACCTGTATAGATCTGCTACGGGGTTATTTTAAATACTCACGACACCGTATCGTTGTATGCATTGGCAGTAGCAAGTTCCTGTACTTGCTTGCAGCAGCAGCAATATCTACAACTACAGCAATAACCAACAGCAGCAGCAATTCAGCAGCAGCGTAGCAGATCTATTCCGCCAAAACCAAATACATTAACATTGTCATATCCATCACCATGCTAAAATGTTCAGAGAGTTGTCATGATTGAAATAGTTTTATTCAATAAGGACACAGTAAATTGATCAATAATGACAGGAAAGACATTTATAATGTTAAATTTATATTGTATTTTTGATTAAATAAATGCAGCCTTGGTGGGCATAAAATACTTTATTCTAAAACATTTAAAAATCTTACCGATCCCAAACATTTGAATGGTAGAGTATGTATGTGTGTTAGTGTGTATTTTTATTATGTTTTTTTTTTTTTAAAGCATGCTATAGGTAGTGTTTTACTGATGTTTTTTTGGATCAGCCTCATGACCATAGTCAGTTTGGTGCACCAACCACTAACTACATGTCTGAGAATTTCTGCTTAATTGAGCTTTGTAATGTTAATAATATATATTTTTATAATGATCTGAAAAGTGTTGGCTCATCAATATTAATTGGATGATGTAACATTCATTTAGTGGTGCTTTCTGATCTGTTGAAAGACAGGTCAGTGGTGGTTGCCCATCCATATTACCGCTTACTGCTTGTGTGTTTATTCAGTCCAGTGCCAAAGTAACCTTTTGGCAAATGTGTCTGTTTGGCCTTAAAGTCATTGATTTGCGATTTTGCGTGGTCACCTGCAGTTTTTTCTTTTATATTTTAAATGTTTATTTTATGAGCAACATTACATTTGTAAAAATTGGACAAAATTAAACTCTTGGTTGGCCTTTTGTTCCACATCTGATAAATCCCCTTCCTTTTGTCATGTTTAAATGGGTCGGTCATTAACCACTCTCGCCTGTAGGTGTTGAAGCTTATCTGAACTGAATAACCCTGTGACTGAAGCATTCATGATGACTAATGTTGACTGGTGCTAAAGAGATTCTTCTGTGTGAGGAGGTGGCTGGGGATAAAAGCACTGGTGCTCTATTAATGAAAGAGCCTCTCTCTCGCTCGCTTTCTCTCTTTCTCTCTCTTTCTTTCTCTGTATATGTGTATATGTAGGCCTTCGTATAGAGCGAAAGAGATATCATGTCAAATATATATCTATATATATATATTAGAAGGAACTAGACCATTAGGTGTGTGTGAGAGAGGAGTACAGTACAGTACCATTGATACAGTGGTGCAGAAGCAAAGAAATGTTCACATTCCTCAGATACCCTGGCGCAAAGGCCAGCAAGCTCAGACACATGCACACAGAGCACTGGCTCTCCATGGCCGAGACAAATGACAAAACTATATTATATATATATATAATAAAAAACACAAGTGGAATGGGGTTTTGTCTGTGTCTGGCAGGAGAGCCCGTGATCTGTCTGTCATGTGTCTGAGCTTGCAGGCCTTTGCGCAGGGTATTCTGAGGAATGGGAAAATTCTTGCTCTGCACCACTGTATCAATGGTCACTGTACTGTACTCCGCTCTCAACACACTTAATGGTCTAGTTCCGTCTCAGCAACTGGTGCATTATTAGGAAAACTATGGAAGCTTGTTTCCGCCACTGAATAAAAAAAATATAATTCTGTCATAATAATGAGAAACTTTCTCAAAATAATGACTTAGTATCTCGTAATAAAGAGAAACTTTCTCATAATAATTACTTATTTTCTAATAATAATGACTTATTTTCTCATAATAAAGACTTAGTTTCTCATAATAAAGACTTAGTTTCTCGTAATAATGAGAACCTTCTCGTAATAATGACTTAGCCAATACACAAAAAAAAAAAGCTACGCGAGATGCGCAACGCAAGAGTGACAGCACGCTAGCGCTATCTGTTGGTCAAAGCCATGCAGGAAAACCGCTAACATTGCTTTGTTCTGTAATATAAAGTGTATAATGCTATAGTCTGTCATTAAATAATGATTTCAGATAAATTATCTGTATGTAGTCTTTTGTATTATAGTTACTCTGCCAGATAGTTATGGCTTAAAACATTCCAGACCAATATTTCAGTTTGGAAATCCAGGCATTTTATGAAGAAATTAAAGCCATTTCACATATAAACTTAATGAATAGATGTTCATTTTGATTATTTGTTAGTTTTATTAGCTGTCACTTTCATGCGTCACATGCAATGTTAGCGGTGTTCCTGCATGGCTTTGGCCAACAGATGTCGCTAGCGTGCTGTCACTATTGCGTTGCGCATGCGTCGAGTAAGTCATTATTTTTTTATTTTAATTTTTTTTGGTCAGGTAATAATAAGTCATTTATTACGAGGAAAGTTTCTAATTATTATGAGAAATAAAGTCAGTTTACGAGGGAAAGTTTCTCATTATAAGAGATACGAAGTCATTATTACGGGAAAGTTTTATCAATATTATGAGAAACGTTCGATACGTATGTAAAACATGTTCCTCTGAAGGAGGGAACGGTCAGACGTAGTCGGAGGAACGACGAATTGGGATCTCGCTTAGAGAAACCAATCTACTTTGAGTGTAAACTAAACGAGCCAATGAACATGGCATGCGATTATTGCATCCAGCTGCTGCTGATCACAGCGTGAGTATAAGTAGGCAGCAGGTGCAGCGCATATTCAGGTTTTCGCTGAGGAGCCGAGCCGGTGACCCGGCCGCTCAGCGGTGGTACAGGAGCTGTGGCGACGGGACGTGACGTCTCTGTTCCCTCCTTCAGGGAACGAGGGTTACATACGTAACCGAGACGTTCCCTTTCAGTCGGTCACTCTCGACGTCACGTCGGAGAACCGACAAATTGGGATCCTACCAAAAGGCCACAGCTACCGCCCCTTCCAGTGTCCTGTGGAAGCCAACTACGCCCCTACTTTTTGACGTAGGCCAGGGCCTGCACAAGAGGACCAGCTACTGCTACTATGGCACTACCCACTGAGTAGACTAGATAACACTGGGGAAACGCACCCATTCTACTTGGAACAGGGACGTTACGGAAGCTCGAACCTTCCCGAAGGAGGTTTCGGAGCAATACACATATGGACATCCCTTAGGTGCATATGGAAGAATGGAGGTGATTGAACCCTCTTGGAATGGCAGAAGTCTGCCGGGGAAACACGGGCTCAAGGCTATACCGTGGACATTACACATATGGGATCCACTTAGGTCTTACATATGGAACCCAGCCTTCTACCGGTTCTCGAGGATTCAGCGAGTGAAGGCCTGGCGCCGGACGCTCCGCCACGTCTGGCTGCCGAGGGGACGGAGGAACTCAACAGGGTCTACTATATGGACTCTCTGGAGTGGTTTTTGCAAGCCGACCCGAAGCCGGGGCCTCTCAGTGCTTCTACCCGTTTGAGGTGAGAACACAGGAGGATACCGGCTCCACACGAAGGCTATAGAATCTAGCGAATGTGTTAGGGGTCGCCCAGCCCGCAGCCCTACAAATACCTGTCAGCGAGGCGCCACAAACCAGCGTCCAGGAGGCTGCAACACTCCTAGTAGAGTGAGCTCGCAACCTGAAGGGCAGGGCACACCCTGTGCATGATAAGCCAGGGTGATGGCATCCACTATCTAGTGGGCCATCCTCTGCTTTGAGACGACATTCCCCTTCTGCCGGCCTTTGTAGCAGACAAAGAGCTGATCTGAGGTCCTGAAGCTTTGAGTCCAGTCTACGCACCATCTCAAGGCTCGGACGGGACAAAGCAAAACTAGGGCTGGGTCTGCCTCCTCCGGGGGCAGTGCTTGGAGGTTCACCACCTGATTCCTGAAGGGAGTAGCGGGAACCTTGGGAATGTAGCCGGGCCGGGGCCTCAGGGTTACCGGGGAATCAGCCGGCCCGAACTCTAGGCACGAACCGTTGACCGAAAATGCATGCAGGTCCCTACCCTCTTGATGGAGGCAAATGCAAGCAGGAGCAGAGTTTTCAATGAAAGAAACTTCAGCTCAACTGAATGCAAAGGCTCGAATGGGCCCTGTTGTAGTGCCGTGAGCACTAGAGTCAGGTCCCAAGAGGGTATATAGGGGGGCCGTGGAGGATTTAACCTTTTTGCCCCCTTAAGGAACCCGACGACCAGGTCATGCTTCCCCAACGACCTCCGTCTACGGGGTCGTGGTTAGCAGCAATCACAGCAACATTGACTTTAAGGGTGGAGGGAGACAGCCATCGCTCCAACCCATCTGCAAAAAGGACAGCCAAACTCCGAGCGGGCATCTTCGGGGGTTTATCGGGCGAGAAGGAAAAACCACTCAACGAACAGGTTCGACTCAAGCGTAGGCATGTTCGGCTGATCCGTGCAAACACAAGAATGCCTGGAGACCCTGCTCCAAGGGGACACTCCTAGCCCGGAGGGAACGCAAGGTCTGCCCACGGGTGAAAAGGTTTGTAGGCAGGCGGTGTAACTTGGCCGGAAGTGACGCGTTGCCACGCCCACCTTGGACTCGTCATGGGGCGTGCTGCAAGCGGTCTTATGGAGCAAGCCCCGCGGCGTGACTGCCGCCGTGCTGCCATATGACAAGGAGACTATGAAACTGTTTCAGTGGGACCCATCCTGCTCTACCCGATCCCCTCCAACCGGGAAAAAGAATCTCTGCGTGGGGAGAGTTTGTCTCTTTCCCCAGTTGACCGAAGACCCAAAGGCTGAGGTGTGGAGAGCACCAGTCTGGGTTTGTGTAACACTGACCTGTGTTTGAGCAGAGGGTGTGTGGGTAGTCTGTTGGTTCGTCCTCCCGATCCGCCCAATGCTGCTCACTGGCGAGAGAGGAGGGTGAGTGGGATACGACACTTGATCGTCCACAACCCCCGTCCCTCTGGGGACCCAGAGATAGAGGAAACTGCTCTTTTGTCGAGATTTTGGGTACCACCGACCGAGAGGTCAATGGTGGAAAAAGAATCTCCGCCCGGCCCTCCTCCGGGGGAGGGAGTGGTGTGCGTACCATCTCCTGAAGAGCACGTCCCTACACCTTCACCCGTCTACGGGCCTCTTGCTCTCTCGCTTGCCACCAGGTTTGGCGGGGGCCTGGACGGGCGGGCGGCTGCCCTGCGACCGGCTCCACGGCACAGCTTTGCAGGAGCTCTGCTCTTGTTTTGGTGGTGGCAGGGGGGCCGCCCTCGGTGATGGCAGCAGCTGCACGCCGGGGCAGGAGGTACCTGATGGCCTCAGTCTGCTTTGGTCAGCGGAGAACAGCTGAGCAAGTTCTCCACCGTGTCGCCGACAGGCCGGACTGGGACCAAGGGGGCGTTCAAGAATTGTGTCTTGTCCGTCTCGCGCATGTCAGCAGTCACAGCCAGAAATGGCGCTCCCACACCACCATAGTGGACATCAGATGACACAGAGACCGCGCCGTAACCTTCGTCGCTCGTGGCGCGAGGTCCGCCGCGGTGCGGAGTTCTCTGCGAACTTCCGGGTCGTGACCACACTCGTGCAAGTCCCTCAGTGCCTTGGCCTGGTGCACTTGCAATCACGGCGTAGCGTGTAAGACGGAGGCAGCTTCTCCACAGGCCGTAAAAGCATCGCCGGACAGACCAGACGAGTACCAACAGACCCGAGAGGGGAGGCACGGTTCTCCCTCCGGTTGGAGGCGGTATTAGGACACAAATGCATCGCAACCGACCGCTCCACCGGGGGGAACCTTGTAACCCCCTAGCTGCCCCACCACCGAGGGTGGTGAGGGAGGAGGATCCAACAAATCAGTTTCCGGCAGGCACACTGATGTCGGTCAGCGGCTCTATATGTTTCACATGATCTGAGCTCCTCATGCACCTCGGGAAGATTAACTGCATATCGATGGCGGGGGACATGAAGTGATCACCAGCGTGGCCGGACCCCACTGCATGAGAGCCAATTCGGCAGTTTAACATGTGAGGGCTGCAGAGGCTGTACACGCGTGAATAGCACGTTCACTTCGAGTCACGACTACCCCTCATCGTGCGCCCGGCATAAGATGAGCTTAGTGTTTCAGGCGCCAGCTGATCAGGCATGATCGCCTTTGGTATTTTCGAGTGTGATTGCCGCACGCACACACAGCCTTGACGAGAATGCTGGTCTTCATACCAGGCATCAGAGAGATGTCTGGCTCACCCTCAGATCACTGCAATCGCACATTCACGATCGTTTGGGGGAGCGCGGATTAGACCCCGTAACAGAGGGATAACCCACGGGCGCTTGCGTACATAGTTGCTCTTTGAGAGCTTACGCGCGCTTTTCACGCTAAGGTGCGGCGGCCAGTTGGGGCACAATCAGGAGGTGAAGTCGTCAGTACACGTGACCGTATTAGATACGAGGACGCAGAGCCAGAGTAACGTTATTATGGACGCTCGCGTCCGTGAGCAGCGCATCGAGCGGAAGACCAGCCAGATCTATCCGCCACCACGTGGGCACGGCACTCCGCCCCCCTTGCTCTAGGCTAACGCGCCAGTGTCCCAGTTCCGCAATCTCCCAGAGTATGGACATGTACCCCCCCCCCGCACACTCATGGGTGAGCCATCCCGCGCCCCCACTCCACTGAAATGTCTATGAACTCAATAGCGTGGTTTCTTCATGCCAGGCACGCGAGGCAGCGATCGTGAGGGGGGGAGAATCACCAGCGCCCAGGTAAGACACCCGCACCAGAGTGCCCGGTGATACGTTGTCTGTAGCAAGACCCACATCATCTTTATAAGACTTAACGTCAAGTTTGCCAAGCAATGTCGTCTTTAGAAAGACGCACCCGAATTTGCTCTTTTAGGGGATAAAGCTCTTTTAGCGTGCTGAGGCGCGCAGGGGAGATGATCATTTGCAACACAGACAGGGGGTAGTGCAGCCTGTTTTGTGCAACCCACTCGACACGGGAAACACCACCGATGAAGCGCTGTACCGCCAACACGAAGAACTCTCAAAGAGCGTGCTGAACTCGTTCAGTCTTCTTCTGTTCTTACGCACTCAGTGAGTAAGTCAGGAGCAGAACGATGTTGTCGCTCGGCTCCGAGCGAAAAGCTGGTATGCGTTGCACTTGCTGCCTTTTTTATGCTCACGCTGTGATCAGCAGGAGCTGGATGCAATAATCGCATGTCAATGTTCATTGGCTCGTTTAGTTTACACTCGACGTAGATTGGTCCCTCTAAGCGAGATCCCACTTCGTCGGTCCTCCGACGTGACGTCAAGAGTGACCAACTGAAAGGGAACTCAGTCATTATTATGAGAAAGTTTCTTATTATTATGAGAAAATAAGTTATTATTACGAGAAAGTTTCTCAATATTATGAGAAACTTAGTCATTATTACGAGAAACTAAGTCAATATTACGAGAAAGTTTCTCAATATAATGAGAAAGTTTCTCAATATTATGAGAAAATAAGTAATTATTACGAGAAAATAAGTCATTATTATGAGAAAGTTTCTCAATATTATGAGAAAATAAGTCATTATTAGAGAAAAATAAGTCATTATTACAGAGGAAAGTTTCTCCCTAGTATGAGAAGTTTCGTCAATATTATGAGAAATAAGTCATGTAGTTGAGAAAGTTTCTCACTATATGATTAAACTAAGTCATTATTATGAGAAATTAAGTCATTATTATGAGAAAATAAGTCTTTATTATGAGAATGTTTCTCATTATTATGAGAAAATAAGGCATTATTATGAGAAAGTTTCTCAAAATTATGAGAAACTAAGTCATGGTAGAGTGTGGGGGGGGGGGACATTTCTAGAAATAATGACTTATTTTCTCATAATAATGACTTATTTCTCATAATAATGACTTATTTCCTCAAAATAATGACTTAGTTTCTCATAATAACTTATTTTCTCATAATAATGAGAAACTTTCTCTTAATAATGACTTAGTTTCTCGTAATAATGACTTTGTTTCTCGTTATATTGAGAAATTTTCTCGTAATAATGACTTAGTCTAATCCACAAAAAAAAAAAAAAAAAAAAAAACGACTTACTCTACACTGCAAGAGTGACAGCACGCTAGTGCCATCTGTTGGTCAAAGCCATGCAGGGACACCGCTAACATTGCATGTGATGCATGAAAGGGATAGCTAATAAAACTAATAAATCATCGAAATAAACATCTATAAATTAAGTTTATATGTGTAATTGCTTTCATTTCTTCATAAAATGCCTGGACTTCTTAACTGAAATATTGGTCTGGAATGTTTGAAGCCATAACTATCGGGCAGAGTAAACGATTACACAAAAGAAATACAATAATTTATCGAAATCGTTATTTACGACAGACTATAGCATCATACTACTTTAGATACAGAACAAAGCAATGTTAGCGGTTGTTACCGCATGGCTTTTGACAACAGATGGCGCAGCGTGCGTGGCAAATCTTGCGATTGCGCATGCGTAGCGTAAATCTTTTTTTTTTTTTGTATTGCGGCTAAGTTAATTACGAGAAAGTTATCATTATTAGACTTAGTATCGTGTTTAATGAGAAACTTTAGTATAATACTTAGTTTCTCGTAATAATGACTTAGTTTTTCGTAATAATGACTTAGTTTCTCGTAAAAATGAGAAACTTTCTCGTAATAATGAATTCTCTCATAATAATGAGAAACTTTCTCATAATGACTTAACCTAATCCAAAAAAAAAAAAAAACGACTTACTCGACGCCTGCGCAAAGCAAGAGTGACAGCACGCTAGCGCCATCTGTTGGTCAAAGTCATGCAGGAACACCGCTAACATTGCTCTGTTCTGTAATCTAAAGTGTATAATGATATAATCTGTCATTAAATAACGATTTCAGATAAAATATCTGTATGTAGTCTTTTGTGTAATACTTACTCTGCCAGATAGTTATGGCTTCAAACAATCCAGACCAATATTTCAGTTAAGAAATACAGGCATTTTATGAAGAAATGAAAGCAATTACACATATAAACTTAATTTATAGATGTCTATTTCGATGATTTATTAGTTTTATTATCTGTCCCTTTCATGCATCACATGCAACGTTAGCGGTGTTCCTGCATGGCTTTGACAAACAGATGGCGCTAGCGGGCTGCCACTCTTGCGTTGCGCAGGCGCGAGAAGTCTTTTTATTTTTTTTGGTGGATTAGGCTACGTCATTATTACGAGAAAGTTCTCAGTATTACGAGAAAATAAGTCATTATTACGAGAAAGTTTATCATTATCACGAGAAACTAAGTCATTATTATGAGAAACTAAGTCATTATTATGAGAAAATAAGTCAATATTATGATAAAGTTTTTATTATAAGACGAAAGTGCTAAATTATGAGAAATAATCAATATATGATAAGTTTCTCCAATATATGGAGAAAGTTTCTCAATAGTATGAGAAACAAGTCATATTATGAAGAAAAGAAGGCAAATTATCTGATAAGTTTCCCCAATAGAGGAATAAGTCATATATGAGAATAAGTCACATATTATGATAAAGTTTCCCAATATTATGAGGAACTAAGTCATTATTATGAGAAAATAAGTCAATATTATGAATAAATTACATTTTAAAATATATTAAAATAGAAAACAGTTCTTTTAATTTGTGATAATATTCAATATTAGATTTATATTGTATTTTTGATAAAATAAGTGCAGTCTGGTGAGCAACTTCTTTCGAGCTCATTACACCCAAACCTTAACAACCCCAAACTTTTGAATGGTAGTGTATGTGGCTTTTATATGGAATTTGCAGTGTGCTCAATGTGTGTTGCTCCTCAATCACAGAGTCACAAAGAGATTGCAGTTTTATTGCTCAGAAGTTGCTGTTTAATATCTTGAGAGACTTAGTTATGGATCATTTACATTGATTTAGAATCTGATAAGAATTTTTTGAGTTCTTAATGAAACTGCTGACTTGATGGCAGACTTATCTTGGTAAATCTGAGCATAGCCTGAGTTATTATTGAGATAGAGAGGACAAGATACTTTTTTATTTTACCTATATGAGAAATTTATAGCAGTTTGCTCTCTAATCGTATGGCTGGCTACAAGTAATGACATATTTACAGACATCTCATATGTAATTTTGACTTGGCACAGGATGCTTTTTAAATAAGCTTTTAGCTGGCATTTGACTGAGGCTAAGGCTAAGGAACTCTCGTGATTTACACCAAGTAGGTTGACCTACACCCACAATATATTAACTTACATCAACCCAAGAGTTTACTAGTATGGTGGCTAGAACAAAAATATAAATATTTTAAATATTTAACTGCACTGAAAAAAATTATACTTTGGACCAACCTAAAAAAATTACTCTAATTTGTTACAGATAAATTTATAAGCTTTTCTCAAACTATAATTTTGATTTGGTTGAAACTTTAAATTTTAATTTAATATCAATCAAAATAGTTCTTCTGCCCAAAATTAAAAATTACATTGAAACAAAGTTAAAATATTGCTTTTTATGGAGACCAAATCATTATTTTTTACTTTGGTACAACTTAAAATTTATACTTTGGAAAAACTTACGTTTTACCATAACCTAAACTAAATAAATTGCTGTAATTTCGTTACAAGCAATTTTATTACATTTACTCAAATTGAATTTCTGATTCAGTACAAACTATATTTATAATAACACCTAAATCTATTTATTTTCTTTAGTCACAAGAAAAAAACTTTACTTAAATGTAGGTCAATATATATTTTTTGCTTTGTTACAACTTAAATTTTACCATGAACAAAAGCTAAATTTGATTTAATATAAAAAAAATTCACTTAAAAAAAACAACAACATTGTCAAGTAAATGTAATTTAGTTGGACGTACTATAAAATAACGGGAACAGGAATATCTCTTGGAAAACCTAAAGTGTTTTATTGTGGGTCTTATAAAATATGCTAACCTTCTGTCAAAAAAAAAAAAAAAAGCCAACCACATTGTGTGCCAGTTAGAAGACTCGCCTGTCTGGCTTCCCATCAACAATTGATGGAAAACCACTAGTATAAAAGAACATGGTCTTTTAAAGAGTTTGTTTTTTTTTTTTTAGAAACATGTCACCGTTAACCAATTAATGTAAACTGTTTTGTACACGTACTTGAAAACTTGCGTATGTAACGTAAAAACCATTAAGCGTATAAGAATAGACCTAAACAGTGTAAAAGTGGCTATATTTTACAAACTTCCCAGGCTGTACTGTATGAACGTTTTTTTTTTGAAATATTCCAAATGCAAAATTCAACCTTTCTGTAACCTTAAAACAGTAAATGTGGTATGTAATGTTTTCTAAACTGCCTGTTACACTCTAATAAATGCTGGGTTAAATATAACCCAGCGTTGGGTTAAAAAGGGACAAACCCAGCAACTGGGTTGTTTTGACCCAGCAGTTGGGTTGTTTGACCCAACCGCTGGGTCAAAACAAACCAACCGCTGGGACAAAACAACCCAAACGCTGGGTCAAAACAACCCAAAAGCGGGTTTGTCCCTTTAACCCCGCGTGGGATATTTTAACCCAGCATTCTTTAGTGTAAGATTTGAAATATGTAAAATAAGAGTACAAATTAATTAAACGGTTAAAACTGCTAACCTTTGAGATAAATTGAGAGAAATTACCATTAACCATATTACAAATGCAAAATCAAAATAACCAAAAAATACAAATAAAAACACTACAGTTCAACTGCTTGTGGTGCAATCCATGAACAAAGTTTTGTCTTGGGTGCACAAGGCAGTTTTAAAGGGTAGTTCACCCAAAAATGACAATATGTAATTTTATACTCACCTCTGTTGGTTAGGACACGTAAGACCTGCGTTGATCTTTGGAACCAAAATTAAGATATTTTTGATAAATCCGATGGCTCAGTGAGGGCCTCCATTGACAGCAAGATATTAACACTTCAGATGCCAGAAAGCTACTAAAGCCCTATTTAAAACCGTGAATGTGACTACATGTGGTTCAACCTTAATGTTATGAAGCGATGAGAATACTTTGTGCGCCAAAAAAAACTAAATTACTTTATGACAATATCTAGTGATGGGCAATTTCAAAACACTGCTTCATGAAGCTTCAAAGCTTTACAAATCTTTTGTTTCGAATCAGTGGTTCGGAGCGCCAAAGTCATGTGATTTCAGTAATTTTGATTTTGTTTACGCAATCCGAACCACTAATTAGAAACAAACGATTCGTAAAGCTTCAAAACAGTGTTTTGAAATCACCCATCACTAGATATTAAGTCTCGTCATGCTTTTTTTTATTTTCGCACTTTGTATATTAAGGTTGAACCACTGTAGTCACATGAACTGTTTTAAATATGTCTTTAGTACCTTTCTGGATCTTGAGAGGTTCAGTGGCATTGTTGTCAATGGAGGCCTCACTGAGCTATCGGCTTTCATCAAATACATCTTAATTAGTGTTGGAAGGGAAGGTCGTCTGGGTGTAGACAACATGAGGGTGAGTAAAAAATGAATGACATTATTTTTTATTTTTTGGTGAACTAACCCTTTAAGTAAAACATCATTACAATTGCTGCCATTGTGAATTTTGCATTATTCACACTGATATCAGTGCCTCAATATTTATGCCACAGAAACAGCTCAGTTAACAGAAAATCTGAAATTAAAGACAGTTTTGAATTAAAGTCCGTTTCTCTCTTACTTACATTTAACAATGGCCCCTTCCATTATTCATGGAATGTATTTGAATACAAGATATAACGCAACAAAACACATTCTGTATCCAAATGTCTTTGATTACTCCAATATTTAGAGCTTGACACTCAGACTGAACACTGTGTGCCATTTTCTTGGGTTCTATCTCCATGAATATTTTCTGTAGAGCCTCAAAGGTGTGTTTGAGTTCACTTGGGTAGCTCAAATTTAGAACGTAGATTAGGCCAAACAACATAGCACATGCATGTGGGACTGATGGCAAGTCATTAAGGACCTGCACCCCTTCGATAACAATTCCAACGTGATGTGGTGGCTGGAGAGGATCCTCATCTTCCTTGAAGACATACACTGCCATTGTACATCTTTGAAGCTCTGCTTCAGCTTCATCCTTCTGAACAACCTAATAAAAGACGAAGACAAGACATTTATTACAAAGTTATTTTGATGAAATCAGTGACTGATGTGTCTATATTAAAAATATGAAAAAATAAAAATAAAAAAATTCTCCCAATCAAATCTCAAAAAACAAATTGAAGGTCTAGTAATAAGAAAATGTAATGACTTGCAAAGTCCAGCAGATACTTAATGTTGACTCTTCCAAATATTTTTCTCATAGCAACTTGACCCAAGTATTTGCATTTCCACATTCATTGAAAGACTAGGAAATAAAAAAAAGCATGGTATATTTGCATTTAATTTATAGAAACAGTTTGTTGTTGTTTTTTAACTTTAATATTTTAGATAAATTAAGGACATTTGAAGCTGCAAGAAATCACAGCATTTTTTTATACTGTCTGGTAAAATAAACCACATTAAATTGGTGAGTAACTTCTTGATTAGTTTTGATTTGGGGTTATTTTGTATTTATAATTCTCGAAATGTAATAAAAAAAAAGTCAAATAAACTAAATACTGACATGAAGTGAACCGGATTATATTTTCATACAGTCGCGTACCTCTGTGGTAATTTAAAAGCTATTCTCTAGTGTTAGTCATTCCTATATAAAACACATGAAAATAATGTTCACATTACTTTGGGACTCACCAAATTCAGCAATAAGGGCAAAATTCTGGAATTTCCAGGAAACAAAATCCAACCTGTAAAACAGAGAAAAAGGTGAGATTTCACATTTTTGTTTTTTGTTGGGGCAGTTAGCACCATCCATAATAATCACTACAGACTGTAATTATTAATTAGACCTTAGACATACTATTGTAGTGATCTTGTACTATACTGCATTATGCTGACAGGCGAAACAATGGAATATGAATTATTCCTCTTCAATCAGAACTCATTTTCTAATTCAATACGTTTCATTAATGCAAAACTGTCAATCACCTACTTTCAATCTCACACTATTTTGCTAATATAGGGTGCGTTTTTCGTACAACGACGTAACTCGCTGCTTCACCACCATAGTACGACGCATCGTTGAACAAATCAACTATAGCTAGTCACGACTGTTTCCCGAAACCATATTTTTGCAAACCTGTCGTTCAACTACGTTGGTGAATGATGTCACGCAGGTGGTGGAGTAATAGCTTCTTTAAATTGATACGTTTGAGATCGAATTAATGCTAGATTTTTTTTTTGCTATAAATTACGGACATGGCATCTGGGGACTAATTTTCATTTTTCTTAGTCATTTTGCTTTATTTCCAGATTCAACCTCTTTTTTGCGTACTAGAGCACGTAACGTAACGTGCGCACTCTTCAAAAACGGTGCTTAAAATCTGACAAACTAAAATATGTAAATGACATTTTTATATATTCAAAATAAAATATATACATTGTACTTAATGTCAGCTTGCTAATTTAGCTCAAGATAATGATTTATTACGATGCCATTGGGAAACGCACCTCAGACTGGCCCCGCCTCAGCCATTTGCCTAACCCCGATGTGAACCCCGAAGAATTGTTTCCCGGAGTTGTGCTGAACAATAACCCGCTCTATACACAAATGGCCTCAAACAAACATTAATTGTTTCGGACAGTACCATTAACTTCTCGTATAATGTTAACGTTACAGCTCCTGCAGTCAATGTTTAACTAACGTTGACGTTTGTGGTGCATATGAGAAAGGAGTTAACGTATAGTTTATTCAAGCACTAACTTTGTTAAAGATAAACGAGCCTTATCACACAAAACTACCATTATATTTTCCTTACATCACAGTGAAATAATAACTACATTAAATTTGCATTTGTCAAACAGAGGCAACATACATATTGATAGCATGGTTTGGCTAGCTTCAGCTAACACGTACACAGTTGTCTGTAAAGTAATAGCCTAATAGTCGATCTTGCCACTAACCCTTAATTGAATGAAAAACACTTATTTTCGTTAAAATAACACATTTTCGAATGCTTCCCTTGTCTAAAAGCGATTTCCTTGGGCCGCGGACCGTCTTCACACTCGAAGCGATAATGGCGGATGACAAAACGCTGGCTGGCGCGAACAAGGAGTTAGTTGATGTGACGTCATGTGGTCACATGACATGAAAACTTCTGGTTTAAAGTAAAAATACTACTCGAGTCAAATTGTTGCTTTTAATTTGTTCTAGGGGGTTCGTTATTTGCATTAAGGCAAACTGAACAAAACAGGTTTAAACCAGAAACCATGATTTTCACTTAGTCCAATGTAAAAATGCACTTTAAATGAACAGCACAGTAGTTTCACTTTTTTCAGTGTGCTGAGCAAAGATGTTTTAAGAACACAATCAGTAAAAGGTTATTTATATTTCTTGCGTGTCTCAGATTAAGGCAGTTCAGGGACCTGATGTGAACCCTGCTTTAGTGAAGCTGATTTATCCACTGCTGTGGCAGGTTTATGGATTCAACTGCCCTGCTTTTTATTCTGAGGTGTGAGAAAGCTGGCATGAAGCTTTCAGCTTCTTACTGTAAATACATGGTGATTTTCAGACAGGCAATGGATTAGATGAGCACAGCAGACACACCCCTGACTAACCCGCAGAAAATCATCACATGGTCTGTCCTATCGTCTACCCCCCCCTCCCCCCACCCCACCCCCCACCCACCCCCACCCCTGTGTCGTTCACCTCCCTCTTCCCAGCCTCTTTAGCCCGACAAAGAGTAAGACCGGGTTTGGACCTTCCTCCGAAAATCCTACGCCACACCATCTATTTTAGATTTCTAGAGCTTTTGTCAGTGTTCTGGCCTTTCTGAGATTAAAGTAAATATTTTATAAGCAAAACAAGCTAGTCGAAGCAGACTTGGCAGATCAACCTAAGATTTTGGGTGTAAGAGAGGGCAAGATATGCTACAAAAGCAACACATTCCCTGTGAACTAAATGCTGCTGGGGAAAGTCATATGTATGTGTGTGAGTTAATGATGTAGTGAAGTCTAAAGCTGTATTTTCGAAACCTCTGTCTGTCTTGAGTACTGCAATTAACTCAGCAAGCACAGACACACTGAAGCATTCACACACACACACACATGCACACACGCACAAATCTACTCACAGTTATGAATACATATGCACATCATAGGCAAAAACACAAGCTTCCACACAGAAAATCACTCACAGCCATATATCCACACCCACACAGGTTTAAAGCTTCACGGTTCACATGCACACGCTGACAAAATGGCACTTTACATTCAATATGTCTCTGCTATGATTACTGGACCATTAGAAAGGTAAGAAGAAAGCAATAAAGTAAGACAGAAACCGTTTTTATTTTCTACTCATATGGCGGTTTGTTTTTGTTTTTGTTAGAAACGTGGTTGTTTGTGTTTGTCATATATATTTATCTTCTGGCTTGGTTTTGCTTCAAGTGTTCCCCTTCTCTCTCTAGCTTTCACTCTCTCTCTCATAAGCGCATTCTTATAAAGCCATCCTATTTTTATGTAAAGTAAAAATGGGGGTGGTGTGGGAGCTTGAATCAGTCTGAGGGTGTGTGGGTGGTAGTCATACGCACGCAGACAGACTCCGGCCAGCTGTAATTGTTTCCGTGTGTTGTCCTCATCAAGCTATCGGTGAGCCACAGTTTGCTACTGCCAGCCTAATCATATGTCTTTGTGCTCTTCAAAATGCCCCTTGCTTGCTATTTTTTTTGTATTGTTTTGCACATCTGCTCTCAAGATCTTTGCAGTCCACTGACTTCATGCTTGTTGTTAAAAATGCTTTTAAATTGTTTATTTTTTATGATTGTCTATAAATCGTGTTCCTGACAACATTTTCTTCCGTATTCTTAATTTAGCAAGGGCCTACATATGGGGGGGGGGGGGAAAAATACTTGCTTAATATTAAAATATGAAGGCAAGTCTAAAACTAGCACTTGATTGTTACCAATAAATATGTTTAAATATAAATTCTTGCTGATTATGGTCTAGAAATCTAAATCTGCATTGTGGTTACAGGAATTTAAATACAGATATTTAATGGATATTTGTTTTTAACATGTATTTTAGTCGAGATTAGATTTTGCTCATTTATTTCCTTGCTATTTAAAAGCATTGCTAGCACTATCTAGTACTAGCGTCCTACAGCAGTAGATTTTATTTTACAAAAAAAAAAAAAAAAGGTAGCATATGGTTTTATTTTTTTCAAAATTGTAAATTTTAAAACTATAAAATCCATAATTTTGGGAACTATTACACTCTGCTCTGGTTTTTTCCTGCTTGCTTCATTATTGTCTTTTTATGTATAAATCCAAACTAGATTTAATAATTAAAAAAAAAAACAGTTTATTTGTCATCTTCTACCTTTCATTCAGCTGCCACCAAATATAGTCTTGAATAATTTATAGAGTAGCTCTTAACAGGTATGCTGAATCCATGTTTAAACCAGGTGTTGTGCTTTTGTAAAAAATAATAAAAAGCAGTCTGCAAAAGCCCCTGCCCTCAGAAAGAATTAGTATGTGCTTATTTTTGTAACTTGTTTTCTCAGTATTTTCATTTTTAAACACAGTGGATGATGGGAGCTGTCATGTAGGACTCCTTTATGTTGTTTCTGATTTACATTATATAGTTAATATGTAAACTATTACAAGAAATAATAATATAATTAAACAAAATGATATATAATAATAATTATAATATCTCTATAATATTCTCAAACCCGATATGTCATGTCTAATCTGTAATCTGTCTGTGTTTGCAGTGGTGTGTCCTCTAACCTGTATGAATGGAGGATTATGCAGTACCCGCACACACTGTCTCTGTCCACCAGGCTTCACCGGACGCCTCTGCCAGTTCCCACTTCGGACTCAAGCTTCTCGTGGCAACAAGCAGCCCATCTACACCCTGCAGGTGAGCATCTCCTTTACACCGTGTGTTCCACAGACTTAATTGTAAATGCATCCTTGGAAAAATTCAAATGTTGTTTTAGGGATGTTGTAACTATGTTGACGATAAATCGTGATAAAATACCCCACGGTTAGTATTACCGTTTTATTTTTTAATTATCACTATAACCGTATTCGATTATTGCGATTTGAACAACTGAGGATAAATACTGTACTGCACAGGGCTCCCTTTTCCAAATGGGCGCATTTTGCGATAATTTTTTTCTGCCGGTGCGAAATCAATTTAGCGTGCGGTCGCACTGGCTCGACCACCGCATTGTTTAACTCATAAGCGCTGCATTTCTGTTGCATGAGAGAAACATCAAATGGCAAACGAAACTGAAAGCATAACAAAACCGCACTACTCGTTTGAGCTGTGCAGCTCTTCGAGTGTAGAGCCGGGTTTATACTCGCCGCGTCAGGAAGTTTGTGTTTTTTTGTTTTGCGCACGATGTAGCTGCATGCAGCAAAAATTACGCAAATATTGAGGAAACGATGGATGGGTTTAATGCTAAAGTAAAGTAAAAGACCGCATCTTAAACCAAAGGTGAACATGTTGGTATTCTTGTGGGACAAAAACATGCAAGCACTGTCACCGACAGCAAGTTTAGTTTTACTTTTCTTTTTGTTTTTCATTCTGAAAAGCTTGTCATCTTTGCTGTTTACCTCACATTACGCTATGGAGACTCTTTTATTTATTTATTTGATTCCTCAGTGTTTGCTAAACGTTCTGTAATTTATTAGTCGGTATATAATACAGCATGTGGTGTATGCCATACCTCATCTTATTCGTTTTTGTTAATAAACGTTTTATAAGCTAGTTTGTCGTTGTATCTTACTGTTTTATTGCTTTTATGCTTTTTAATTAAGAATAACAATGAATACATCTTTTGTTTTAGTCTTAAAAGGAAGGTGTGTAAGATCAAAAAATGGACCGGTTGATGAAAACAAGCTTATGTGGATTCTACACACTTAAACAATTCAGATAAATTATCTAGAATTATTATGGAGCAGATAAAAGAAATATAATCATTTATTAATCAATTATCATTTTGACATTACACTTTTCTTTATTTAAAGCTGAAATGTGAGGTTTACCATTTAATGAAACCTTTCAAAGTTTTATTTGAACATTTACATGAGATATTTCAACATGCTATTAAACTGTTGTCAGTCATGTTGTCATTTACCCTTGGGACATCATTGGCAATGTTATTGTTTTAGTGATTATGCAAACAAAAAAATCATTTTTTTTGTTGTTTGTTGATTTTTAAATATATAACTTGAAGTGATTTATGTGTCAGTACTTTTTTGAACATTTCCAGCACATTTTAACAATACCGTGATAATACTTATAACCATGATCATTTTGGTCACTATGATCGTGATAAGAAATGTTCATACCGTTACATCCCTAGTTGTTGTTTTTTTTAGTTGTCATCTTGATTCCAAACAGACAAACGGATGGTTCAAAACCAGTTGTGATAGCGAGAATATACTAATTATGTCTGATGGCTCTTGAGGGTTTTGTTAGATCCTGTTGTTTTAGATTGATAATTGACTGAGAATAAATGACTCTCTCCAGGTGATGCCTGAGTCCCAGAGTCTGTCAGAGCTTGGTGGCACAGGTGGGCGGCAGCAGATGACACAGACACACTCTGTGTTCACTCTACAAGGCGCTGGACATCACTCTTCTGAAGGTAATTAGCGCACAGAACATTTTCACTTTTAATTTGACTGAACTGTGGTCTCATTTGCTTACATGCGTACACATGTAAAACCAATGTGAGAATATTTCCATGCAGAAATATCAATCAGTCTTGTCAAAAGAATGACTAAAGCTCATTCTATTACATTCTGTGCTTCTGTAGCTCAGTCTGGAATGGTTAGCCTGTATAGGTATATGTATAGGCATATGCACAGCTGGCTAATAAGTGATCCGAAACGTGACCCATTTGCCATCTAGGTCAATATAAATGTGTCTTTACAGTGTTGTTATTGTATACTAATATACTATTGTATACTATTTTTAATTGAAATAAAGCTGAAATAAAATAAAATACTGAATGAAAACTTATCAAAACTTCTTTATAAAAAAAAAAGTGAAATATTGCCTTGGAAACTACTTGAAATAAACATTCATTATTGAAATGCACTTCATTATAATTAAAAAGTTATTTAAAAATAACTGTGTATTTCCTTCTTTTTGGGTCTCTATTCATTCATCTTTCCAGTGCAGGTCAATGTCCGTGTTGTTCACACGCCAGACACTTCGGTTGTCATCCATCCTCTCGACCAATCAGAGAACAAGCCTCACAGTACCAAGACTGTGACCCGCCTCCCTCCACAGACACATAAGCCCAAAGGGAGGTGCTTCCAGGAAACCACACCCAAACAGGGCGGTGAGGGAAGAAGTGATGAGATGATACAGAATATATGTGTGCCTATGAATGTTATATATGTGTATATATTATAGATATATATATATATATATTATATATATATATATATATATATATATATATATATATATATAAAAATAAAGACACTACTTCGGCTCTCTCTGTTTGTAGTTGTAGTAATCATATCCATGAGTTATGCCCAATCGGAAGGGAGCTGTGGCAGTGTGGGTAATTCCTGGGGCCAAAATAAATGTTACAAATGCCCATCACTACCTTGTAAGTTCAAATATTTTCTGTTATATAATATAACTTTTCTTAGGGAGTTGCTTTTTACTGTTTCTGTCCAAGATAAAAGTGTGTGTCAAGCCAAAAACAACTCCTTTTCATTACTAATTCTTAAAAAGTAACAGTTCAAGTCTGTTTTTCCTTATAAATTCACCCTGTCTTAGCTTGACGAGTGGAATGTGTCATTGCAGCCTTGGAGTTAAGTTTCAATATGGGCTAGAAGAAAAATGCTTTTTTTCCACTCCTATTTTCTCTCTGTAACCCATTTGATGTCTCAGAGCTCAGTCAGACGGTGATCCTGGCCTGGTGAACCCTTCTGTGTGTGAGCGGATATGTGTTAGTGTTTTCGTTCGAGTGTGTGTGAATGTCTGAGAGTGTCTTCGTGCCTCACCAACTTCAACGTATTTTCCAATGACACACCCTTTGCAGTAAAAGGAAACAAAAGTGAAGGCTGGAAAAAAGGATAAAAAAAAAAGTTGGCTTTGGCAAAAGCCTTTCTGGAAAGCCACTCTGTCTCTGTTCTCACATGTTCTTATACAGAAGAGAAAATATCAGCTTCAGAGAAATGTTCCCACTGCAGCCCTTTTCTCTCTTTCTCACACACACAGAAGTGAAGCACATCACACACAACACACCATGCTACCAGTTTCTCTCTGACTTAAATCCCCTCACAGACACTTCCTTCATCCGTTTTCTCAACGTCTTCCACCACTCTCATATTTAGCTTTGTTTTACATTCCCTTCATTGGTTTGATGTTTCATAGTTTCATGTTCTGGCTTAATCAAACAATCAAAGTAGCTAGCCTAGTACAGATGCTTTAGTAGTAGAAATTATTAATAATTTGTCTGAATTTCTCTCATTCAGATGCTGGGAAACACCAGACTATAGTAGAGGACTTTGGCTCCACATGCCCTCAGGGATACAAGAGGCTCAACAGCACTCACTGCCAAGGTAATGTGTATGTACATGCTGGATTGTGTGTGTTGTATAGGTTTTACAAACTGTAGATATGTTAAACATCCATAAGCATTAAATTAACACAAACTAGACAGCTGCCAAAACATTTTCTCTCATGCCATTTAGAAGAAATATCACAGCCAGCCACAGGCAGAAAAATTGTTTATATTTCTATTTGCTACATAGCCAAATCAGAGGTTTTTTTATATTTGAGATTTAATTTTAAGTTAAACTGGTTTAAGGGCACATGAGATTGTTAATTGAAACATATAAGAGACATATTTTATGTGCTATTTATTTCATAAATATATTTTTAAAAATACTGACAGGGAACAATTTTCCACATCCGCAATAAAAAATCTCTGAAACATCCGACAGTTTAAATATGAAAATATAATTGAGGATGAAATGGACTAGCACAACTACTTCCACATTCTACTCAGTACGGCTCGGTCAGCGTTTAGCGCACCTACATCCAGACCGCTTCTTATGAGAAAGCATAAGATATAGACATAGGACATAGGACATAGGATTTAGGGGTGGAGATTTTTTTTTAAACAATTAGTCATATTCTCTGCTTTAACATGAATTATTATCAACCTGCTGAAATGTTCCTATGAATATATTTCTCTTCCAAATATGCATTCTGAATAGTGGTCGACCGATATTGGTTTTTTGACAGCCGATGCCGATATCTTGGAAAGCAGGGTGGCCGATAGCCGATATAATTTTATTTATTTTAATTAATATTTAAGAAATTTTAAATCATTTGAAAATGGATGAAAAAAATAAATGTGTTAAATAAACATACTTCTACCTTTAGATGCCCTTTTAGTAAGGAAAGTATGTTTAAGTATTTTACAAATAAATATTTAATAAAAAAATATAATAAAAAAGGAAGTAAACACTGTAACCAACAGGGCACTCAGTATTCTGGGAAGTTTGTGTGCATTGGGAATCATATTTTTCAAATAAAGCCAAGGTAACACTCATTTTACATACAGCACACAGTGGAAAATACATGAATATGGCAGTGGGCAAATGCATAAAGCGCAGCATAATTTGAAATCACGAGTTTAAAGTTTGTCGATCGCGTGTCTCCAGTCAAGCTGAACTCTCCACCTGTCCGTATTCAATTCGCAAGGATCGACCGTCACACAGAGAACACGCGATCATGCAGGATACAAACGCACACTTCATAAGATCTCACAAATGGATCCGACTAAGTTAGCAAGGTTTTTGAAATTAGATGTTCAATTAGTCATTCAAAGATTTGTTTAAATTATATAAATGCGTATTTGCTGAATGCTGACGGCAAATGAGAAAGTATTATAATGTTTGCCTTTCTATTACTAATAATATAAAAGCAATCGTTATAATACTTTTTGTATACGTTTTAATTCCTTTTGTTTAACCTTTCTATCTGATTATTAGACAGACTTCTATCAGTATCAGACAGAACTGTTAAACGACAAACAGCAGAAACAAGGGGAGAAGTGAGCACTATGTGCTCAGGCACTGGTTCTCCGCGCTGGTCAAATTAAAAGATTCCAGGCACCGTCAAAATAAAAGGAAGAGTACCGAAAAAACACCATCGGCAAAAAGGACCATATCGCGTGCCGATCTTTAAAAATGCCAAATACCCATCGGAACAGCCCCGATATCAGCCTTGGATGAAATATTGGTCGACCACTAATTCTGAATAATAAATATATTCCCAGAACTGCATGAGGTCCAGCGTTTGTCTTCACATTTTTCTCTTACTGATCATATTTTATACCTGTTGAATTCACAGTTTTAATGAATTTGACTGATAAACACACTTACGGGGAAAAATGGACAATGGGAAGGGTTTAGTAACCTTTTTTTTTTTTTTTGCAGTTTAACATTTGTAAACAAATTAAAACACATGGTAAAAATATGGTTTGTGTAGCAAAACCCGGGTTTATTTGTGGTTTATTATGGTACAATTGCAATTTTTTGGTTTTATTTGTAGTAAGACCATGGCGAATATTTGTAAGAGCATTATTGCTTGTGTGCGTTGGTGCTCCTATTCCAATGGTTAAAATGGTTGAATAAATGTGCAGTAACTGCCTTAAAGAAATTTGTTAAATATTTAAATAATTTTTAACAGTTATGTGTTGACAGTGCGACTACTTTGAATATTCATATTTTGGCATTGCATACATTGAAATGATTGAGAATGAAAAATGACACAGATTGGTGACATATTTACATAGGTTACATATTTTAAACATTTTAAATACAGATAAATAAAGGTTCATTCTACTTATTCATCAGATCTCACATACACTGCTGCGTCGCGCTTTCTAGTTTAGAGCACTGACACCATGTTGTGAAACAGTCACGTATGTTTACCAGCCACTGCTTTTTCAGATTGGCTTATATTGGATTAAAACTTCACGTTCTGTTGAGTTTGGAAAATTCTGCACACAGTAATCATCAGAATATCTCTTCTCCTGTCTCTGAAAATGTCCAGATTTTGAAATCATCCCGCGGACTCTCATTTTAATAGGCAACTAGATGATTACGGCACACTGAAAATATACATAACTGGAAATAACTGAGCCGTATTATTTAAAAACGGAAGTGTTTCACGAGGCTCAGTGCAAGTAGACCATTGATGTGTAGAAAGTAGAGTTTATGATAACTACCATTTGGGCCATTTAGAAACCTCAATTATAAGTCATACTAGATAACATTTTGAAGCTACTCAGTCACATGATCTAATTATTATCTTAGTATTATATAAAAATAACAGTAATTGTTATAACAATAAAAAATTCAGATGTATTTAAAGGGGACATTGGATGCAAAATTAATTTTTACATGGTGTTTGCATATAAATGTGTCAAGTTAGCAGTGTGTGGACACAACCACCCTACAATGGTTAAAAATCCATTCACTCCTTTTTTTTTTATCTGCCAAAAACCTAAACAGTCTCAATAATCAAGCCGTTTTGATTTTCTAAGCAATATGACGTCATACTGCTCAGGCCCCGCCCACGACCGCTGACAGACTGTCCTGTATTAGCATATTCCCGCCCTCAGCCAGTTGTACGATGTCTGCCATTTTCTCCACGCTCGAGCAGCTGTAGCGACAACAATGTCTCGTAAGCAATGCAGGTGTTTTGTAGTTGGATGTAAAAGTGAATATAAGTCTTCATTTTCTCCCGACATCAGAGCCATTGAGGAATTTTAACCAAAGTATTGCAGACATTTCATGAAGACCTTAAAGAATCATACCAACTTGTGGGAAATGGGCATCCAGTGTCCCCTTTAAAGCTACATCAACTCCCTCTATGGTCCCCTATGGTTGAAACATTGTGACAGTATTTCCTAAACACCTACAGAAATCTGCAATTAGTCTGGTAAAAGATTTGAAGTTGCTGTGTTAAAAAGGATTTTATCCTAGAAATGCAAGTAATAGTAGGGCAGTCCTGATATCCATTCCAGATACAGAAATCAAGGACTTTCTGCCAGTACGGAGACAGTTTGGATTGCTGTGGTATAAAGACCTGCATAGTTTCAGAATCAGAATAATAGCAGAAGGAACATAAAATATCAGATAATTCAGTGATAAGCTCCATTTATGATCCCATTGAGGGAGATGCTCAGTTGGGATGAGGTAAGTGAATAAATTGTACACTAGTAAAATGACTAACAACATCTGTCAGGTTTTAGTACAAGCAGATGCTTCAGACATTTGATATACTGTAGGTGCCCTCTTCAGTGGAAACATTTCTCAGATTTAGGAGAAATCAGATGAAATGAAAGGTGAACAATGCAATCAGAGCAAATTGCACAAGATGTAGAATTTAAGATGAAGACAACAGCTGTTCACAAACTGCATACTGTTTTGGGTGTTATCTGCTAAAACAAGCTTTTGCTTGAATGTTACAGAAGGAAATACCCACTGAGTATGAGAATAGATATTATTCAGCTTCAGTGTAATCCAGATAAACAGAGAGCTACACAGTTTAGCTCCCAGACTGAATGCATGAGAACACTATATATAAAGTTGTGGTCCAAAGGAAAAGGTCTGTGTTGTAGCCTTTCCATATCGAGTCTTTTCAAATGAGGCTGAGGCCATTACCACTGGCCATGCATTACAAATAAGTCCGAAAACGCTGGTAAAGTTTTGACATTGAGCCTAAATCATCTACTTGATGTAAAAACCTGCCTTTATGTTTTCATAGAAAAGTTAGTGAATAGCACTGGATAAACTGCAGGTACCACTATACAATAGATTATTATTATTATATATAGATTACTCCTGCTTCTCAATCTTAGATGGTGGAAAACCCATCAGCACCATCTCTGACTGCAATAGTTACTTAACAGCCTTAACAATGGCAGCTGGGGAATCAGTTACAAAACTATCTTTGACAAGAAGAAGAGACTTGAGGGCTTTCTCTTTGACATTAAATTTCTCAGCTAGTTTACCTTGATTTAATTGAATTTGAATTCTTTGAAGGGTAGTCTTTTGACCATTGTAGGCAATGTTAGGCAATCTTGAATCTTACCCATGAACATAATCTGAACACTCACCCTGATCCTAAGCCGATTTCCTCTTTTCTAGTACATTTTACTCATGGCTTGTACGGGACCAAAAAAAAAAACAACCTCAATTTACTTTGGACATATTTTTATGAACTTATCACAAATACTAATGATTCTTTTGCATCTTTTTCCTTTCTCTGCATTAGACATAAATGAATGTATGATGCAGGGGCTGTGTCAGAATGGAGAATGTTTAAACACACAGGGAAGTTTCCGCTGCACTTGCAAACCTGGTTATTTACTGGCAGAAAGGACACGCTGTGTTGGTGAGACATAAATATGTGTGCAAACTCACATGTAACACAAATATACAGTATGCTCAACAAACCATCATAAAGATCTTTTTACTCTCTTAGCATCAACAGCAACCGTCGAGCAGGGGCTCTGTTATCGGATGGTTACGGAAACAGGGAAATGTGAGCATGCTCTTCCAACACGCCTTTCCCAGGAGATATGCTGTTGCACTGTGGGTAAAGCATGGGGAAGCAACTGCGAGAGGTGCCCACAGGATGGGACAGGTGAGTGTGCCTTATGAGTGGGGATATGCACCATTCAGAATTGATTAGAGAATGTCTTTTAATTTCTAATTCAGTTCTTGAATTTGAAATACATTTTTTAAACTCATTTTAAACTAGAAAAGTATTTTAAAAAGCCTTGTTTGGACGTTTTGGAAAATGTTTTAAACTTTGATGTTTAAATATTTAAGAGATGTTTGAAATGCTACCTATAGACATTTTGTATTAACGTTTGTGGATCAGGGTGGAAGAACACTTAATTTCCCAGAATTCATTACCTGTGTTGAATTTCTTATCATTTTAATCCAGTAAATTCCTCCTCTTGTCATTCCCATTCATATTCCTTTGTGCCAGTTGAATTCAAATTCTAGCTCATGAATTGAAATGGAGTCAATTCCTCAATTCTGATTTTTTTCCCATCCTGTTGTGAACATGTTTCTGTATCTTTAGAGAAGTTTTTGAATCTTTGACTAATTAATCTTTGGCTTTTCTCTCTCTAATGCTTCCTTCTTTCTCATTCTGTCTCTCTAGCTTCCTTTAATAAGATCTGTCCAGCAGGGAAGGGGATGTCTTTCCTGACCTATCATGGCACACTGTCCATTCAGCCCTTCTTGACCAATATTGAGCACATTAATCCTGACACTGGTACAGATATTTGAATCAATTCTGAGATAAAGATTATTTAAGCTTGATTGCTATGTTTTTTATTGACTGATTGTTGATTGTATCTTTGTGTTTGCATTCCAGAGGTCAAGCCTCCGGTAAGATTCCGGTTTTATGCCTGAACTATCAATGGAGAGAAGAACAGAAATCAAAAGTCATCTTTGACAGAAATCTCAGTTACTGTTTTAATAAATAGAATTAAAGGGGTCATATGATGCTATTTTAAAGATCATTATTTTGTGTATTTGGTGTTACAGAATATGTTGACATGCTTTAATGTTCAAAAAACACATTTATCTAATTCTGTACATTATTGTAGGTCCTCTATGGCCCGCCTCTCTCAAACGCGTCGTTTTCTACAAAGCTCCCTCCTTCCAACAAGCGCAGTCTGCTCTGATTGGCCAGATGGCCCAGTACATTGTGATTGGCCGAACACCACAAGCACGCGTCGGAAATGTAACGCCCCTTTCCATAATCGCGAGCTTCAGCTTTCAGCATAAATGTAAAGACAGTACATAATGTCCTTAGTTTTACCATCAGTTCAAGCCCGAAAAGGGAACAGAGTCACGTGACAGACACAGTGATGATGCTTGTATGTATTTGCAGTACACAAGCCGCGATTAAGACCGCTGACTCCACTGTGATGTGACCTTGTCTCTCTCTCACACACACACGACACGATACTATACACGGCGCAAAACTCTGCATTGAGAACAGCTAATAGCAAATACTTAAACTATTTTTCTTTGTACAGTACAGTAGCTGATTCAGAATAAGCGCCAGATTGTCATAGCAAAGTCGGAATTGACCCATTTTTTTTAGAAATAGCCTTTGCACAGCCAGCCTTGTAGGCTACTCTCCTAGGTTCACAGAACTGTCGTCCATAAAATAAAATGCGAACATCTGGGTTGTGCTGTTCTGTTGTAAATAAATCTTAACCAATTATTCCTAATTGCATTTACTTTTGGAAGGCCAAATAAAGTGCTTTTGCTTTGCCTAGAAACACACAGCTTCTCCCTGACAAGGCTGCTTCAACACTACTGCGGTTCCTGAAACCACACCTTCTTTCTTTGCATGAACATTTGGGGCGGCATTACGCAAATATTTCTACATCGTGACGTAGAGATGTGGGGGCGTATTTGAATGAGGCGTTTTAGCCGGTCTGGATCAGCCTTCTCTTTTAAATAGAATAAATCCTTTTGTGGGAGACATTGAGCTTTGTAACTCAATAGATCTTATACATGCACAAATAGCTACATTACACACTAAAGAAAAGGAAAAATAGAAATCGCATCATATGACCCCTTTAAGGAAGATCAGCTGTAGATAGTTCACTTAATTGATTTTGGTCTCATGTCAACAGGAAGTCCCAATTCAGACAACCACGCCCATGCAGCTCTCACCAATCAGCACACATGGGCCTCGCCACCCAGGTACACTTTAGAAAGTGTAGTGCTGTGTCTTTCTCCATAGCTCAAATGGTAGTGCAAATATCACCACAAAATGTAGTGTCCATAACATTAATTATCTGCATTTCGTTTTCAGTCTCCTTCTTTTTCATTTACTTACAATCTTTTAAGTATTTATTTATTTTCAAAATGTGTCTTTTTCTTACCTACCTCTCCATTTTTGCTTCCATTTCTTCAGTCATTGTGGCCAGGCCAACAACTCCTCCCATAGTCCATGTGCCTCCAGAGAGTGATTCACATGAAGTGGCCCAGACGCAGGTCTCACGTGAGTTCCGTGACAGCTTGTCCATTAACTTTGCAGTATTGGTCTATGCAAAGTTCTGTTTTGGTAATTTAATGAGAAATTAATGTTATTAAATGTTATAAAATGTTTTTTTTTCTCACAATTATGATTGTGTTTGGGGTTTGGGTATCACAGCAATGGATGACTGCAAGCTGAACAGGAATATATGTGGTCATGGAGAGTGTGTGAACACACAGAATGGTTACATGTGCTACTGTTACCCTGGATATCAACCACATGCACAAGGAAAGAGTTGTGTGGGTGTGTACACATATAAATGTGGGTATATATAAAAATTATTATATTACACAATAAAGAATTTTATAAAAATATGTACAATGTTCTCACTCTTTGTAGATGAAAATGAATGTGACTTAGAGCCATGTGGTAGAGGCACCTGCTTTAACACCGTGGGTTCCTACAGATGCAACTGTCACCCTGGCTACAAACTTGTGGTGCATCATGGGAAACGCAGATGTGTTGGTAAGTGACTAGCATTGTCTTTTCAAAGACGGTGGACAGCTACTATACGTATGTACATATCAATACAGGTACCCAACACTTGTTTGCATGCATGTTTTCAGATATAAACGAGTGCTCTAAGCCCGATATCTGTGGAGTTGGAGGGCATTGTACTAATTTGCATGGCTCCTATAAGTGTGAGTGTCTGCCGGGCTTCCGGAGCAAATCCCGCAGACAGCCTCTCTGTGAAGGTGAGGACACCCACCGATAGTGTGCAAAGACACAGTACACTTAATGTTAATTGTAGACACCTATAAACAGTTCCTGTCCATCAAATATTGCTAATTCAGTTTTTTATTATTATTTTTTTTTTATAAGCAGACTTTAAATGTCAGTGAATGTTTTTTAGAGTTTCATCGTCTATACTGTTGCTGTCTCTCAAATGCAGATATTAATGAATGTTCGGACCCGAGCATCTGTTCTAATGAACAGTGTGAGAATACTGTTGGATCCTACGAGTGTATACCCTGCCAACCTGGATACCAAGCACAGGGAGGAGTGTGTTACGGTCTGAATACTTATACACACACGCACACACACTAACCACTCACAAACAGTTTAGCTCACATTCTTAGAAATACAGTGGGGAAAAAAAGTATTTAGTCAGCCACCAATTGTGCAAGTTCTCCCACTTAAAAAGATGAGAGAGCCCTGTAATTTTCATCATAGGTATACCTCAACTATGAGAGACAAAATGAGAAAAAAAAATCCAGAAAATCACTTTAGGTATTTTTAAAGAATTTATTTGCAAATTATGGTGAAAATAAGTATTTGGTCAATAACAAAATTTCATCTCAATACTTTGTTATATACCCTTTGTTGGCAATGACAGAGGTCAAACATTTTCTGTAAGTCTTCACAAGGTTTTCACACACTGTTGCTGGTATTTTGGCCCATTCCTCCATGAAGATCTCCTCTAGAGCAGTAATGTTTCGGGGCTGTCGCTGGGCAACACGGGCATTTCAACTCCTCCCAAAAAAAAAGGGATTTTTTTTCCTTAATTTGGGGGTGAGATCTGGAGACTGGCTAGGCCACAACAGGACCTTGAAATGCTTCTTACGAAAACACTCCTTCGTTGCCCGGGCGGTGTGATTGGGATCATTGTCATGCTGAAAGACACAGCCACGTTTCATCTTCAATGCCCTTGCTGATGGAAGGAGGTTTTCACTCAAAATCTCACGTTACATGGCCCCATTCATTCTTTCGTTTACACGGATCAGTTGTTCTGGTCCCTTTGCAGAAAAACAGTCCCAAAGCATGATGTTTCCCCCATGCTTTACAGTAGGTATGGTGTTTTTTGGATGCAACTCAGCATTCTTTCTCCCAAACACGACAAGTTGAGTTTTTACAAAAAAATTATATTTTGGTTTCATCTGACCATAAGACATTCTCCCAATCCTCTTCTGGATAATCCAAATGATCTCTAGCAAACTTCAGACGGGCCTGAACATGTACTGGCTTAAGCAGGGAGACACGTCTGGCACTGCATGATTTGAGTCCCTGGCAGCGCAGTGTGATACTGATGGTAGCCTTTGTTACTTTGATCCCAGCTCTCTGCAGGTCATTCACTAAGTCCCCCCGTGTGGTTCTGGGATCATTTAGACCCCACGGGGTGAGATCTTGCGTGGAGCCCAAGATCGAGGGAGATTATCAGTGGTCTTGTATGTCTTCCATTTTCTAATAATTGCTCCCACAGTTGATTTCTTCACACCAAGCTGCTTACCTATTGCAGATTCAGTCTTCCCAGCCTGGTGCAGGTCTACAAGTTTGTTTCTGGTGTCCTCTGACAGCTCTTTGGTCTTGGCCCTGGTGGAGTTTGGAGTGTGACTGTTTGAGGTTGTGGACAGGTGTATTTTATACTGATAACACGTTCAAACAGATGCCATTAATACAGGTAACCATTGGAGGACAGAGGAGCCTCTTAAAGAAAAAGTTACAGGTCTGTGAGAGCCAGAAATCTTGTTGTTTGTAGGTGACCAAATACTTATTTTACGAGGAATTTACCAATTAATTCTTTAAAAATCCTACAATGTGATTTTCTGGATTTTTTTTTCTAATTTTGTCTCTCATAGTTGAGGTATACCTATGATGAAAATTACAGGCCTCTCTCATCTTTTTAAGTGGGAGAACTTGCACAATTGTGGCTGACTAAATACTTTTTTGCCACAAATGTATATGGCTAGGGCCATTTCGATCCATCAGCTCCTTTGCACCGACTCCAGCAATTTCATGACTAAACCAAAATGACATCTTTTTATTCCCCTTGCGCATGCCATTGCTGTCATTAACTTCAATCTGTTGGCCCCTGGGCTCTCTAGTATTGGTCATTTAAAGGGGTCATTTGATGCGATTTCAATTTTTCTTTCTCTTTGGAGTGTTACAAGCCTCTTGGTGCATAAAGAAGATCTGTAAAAAAGTTGCAAAGACTAAAGTCTCAAAAAAAAAGATATTCTTTATCAAAGTTAAGACTCAGCCACACCCCCCTAAAAACGTCTCGTTATAACCCAACCCCACATATAACTTCACGATTGTAGGGAAATTTTCCTACCGCCCAAATGTTCCGCAAAGAAAGAAGGCATAACTTTTATTTTCGCTGTAGTATTGTTGCCGCCGCCATATCGTGAAGGCGCTGTGTGTTTCATTGCGAAAGCGAAAATACCTTGTTTGGCCTTCCAAAAGAGAACACAACTAAAAATCAGTGGTTAAGTTAAGTGGTTAACACGGTTCCAGAACAGTTCAACCCAAATATCTAGATGTGTGCAGCGCATTTTACGGAGAACTATTTCCTGATCCTGGAAGAGTAGACTACAATGCCGGCTCTGTTCTGACCACAGGACTGTAAGTTACGTTTTTCATATTAAGGCAGGTCATATGGTATTTTAAAGTGTCATAATATTGTGTTGGAGTCCCCTACAACAGGCTTAAATGCATCTAAGGCCAGAAAACATAATTTTCTCAGAATATACATTTAATAATAGAGTCATTTGCCAATGATTTCGAAACTATTCGTTCCAAGCAAGTTCGGAGCAAACCCCTCCCTTCCATAAACCTACTCTGCTCTGATTGGTCAGCTGGCCAAGCCTGTTGTGATTGGCACAGAGAGGAGTCCTTGAGCAAGTTAGCGAGCGCTACCATTGACAAAGCACCTTTACATAAAACAATAATATAGTGCTCCGATCCGTTCTTATAATAATGACATAAAATACAAAAAACACTTATGCAAGCGAATCGTGCCCACAACTAAAGTTTAGCTGCTAAAACTGTGAACACTTAAAACAATAATAGTGGATAAGTTAGCTGAGTGCCAACGTGACTAACTGATGAAACAATACAGTTTGTAAACCAAAGTATGTCTACTGTAATGTTTGAAGAACGACAGACGCTCTGTCTTTACTTTTAATCAGAACGCAGAACAGCTATCACAGGCGCACCAGCCTAACTAACTCCCGCATTAACCCTATAACTGCCGGTGCAGCAAAATAAACAGCAATTTCACAATGATTATAAAGTCCGTGTGCTACACTACATTTTTTATTATTAAACAAAGTAATTATTAGAACAACGCCGGTCTACATTAATCGACACATTCTTAGGAAGTAGTGGGTTCACAGCGAATTATCAGATCTACTTCAGTAAGACAGCAATATCGTGCTTTACCTGTAAACCTAAAGCTGCATTAGGTGTACATCACATATTAGCAAAAAAACTTAATATTTTGAGCACTCAATTGAAAATGCACACATAACGTATCAATCGTACTTACAGGTTGTGGTTCGGAGACGCTTGTTAGTCCAAATTAAGAAGATTAGAAGAAGCCAATGAAGACAAAAGCCAAGATTAGAGAAGCAGTCCTTGGTAAAATGACAAGCACACAACAAAAGGTTCGAATTGTATTTCTGTGGTATCCTGAACACAGCGTCTTCTCAACATGATGTAAACACACTAACTAGCAGAAGTGTTTGTGGGCAGGTCAGACCGCGTATTTCGCGGGCAGGCGGGGATTACGCAGATGTGTTACCCAGAGACGTATACCGGTAACAGGCAAAAGACTCGAAAATATGACGACTCGTTAAGGTGATTCAGAATCGACTCTCTCATTTGAGAGACAATATCTTTATTTATCATGCACTTTTTTGATTAACAACTTTGCAGATTGTTTTCATTTAAGAATAGCTACGTTATAAACTGCAAAAGAGATATTTTTCAAAAACCAATGACCTGTCTTTAAAGAATGTAGCCAAGACGATTTCCCCCCAAACGCGGATAGTTTAGGTTTGAGCATGGTGTAGAGTAGGCTTGTTGTTTGTTTCTCCAATCACAAATGCAGACATAGTTGTGTCTGCATTTTTACGGCGCGATGCAATGTGTAAAAAGACAGTAAGGCATTATAATGCATAATTATGTCCCCACTGTATGCAACAAATGACTAGTTTATAATGGGTTTTAATGTTTGTCTATAAATAGATCAAAATGACAGTAAAAACATTTATAATGATAAATAATATTTATATTTCAAATAAACGCTGTTCTTTCTATTAATTAAGGAATCCTGAAAAAAGTATCAGTTTACACAAAATATTAAGCAACTGTTTTCATCATTGATAATAATAAGAAGAAATGTTCATTGAGCATCAAATCAGAATGATTTCTGAAGGATTTGTGACACTGAAAACTGAATAAATTCAGCTTTGCCATTACAGGAATAAATTAGATTTGAAACTATATTAAAATAGAAAAGAGTTTTTCTCTTTGTAATAATACTGTAATAATATTTCACAATATTACTTTTTAGTGTATTTTTGATCAAATAAATGCAGCTGAACATAAAAGACTTCTTTCAAAAACATTAACAGTCATACAGACTGATTTTTATACACCAGATGTGATGCGATGTGATGCAGCGCTTTGCTCCTCATCCAGAGTGTGACCCCCTTAAGTCATCCACAAGACATGTTTATGCAGACTGTAGGAAAGGTGATGAATGTGGGGTGTTTTTGACAAATAAAGTTGACAATTGCATAATCTGTCTGTCTCTCTCTCTATCAGATGTCAATGAGTGTCAGAAGCGTGGTGTGTGTCTGAACGGCCGTTGTGAGAACTTGGCAGGATCTTATCGATGTCTGTGTAATGAAGGCTTTCTGCCTGAGGCTGACAGCAAAGGCTGCAGAGGTCAGTGGCACACAGCCAACAAAACTGAACAGCATGCTGTTAAATGGAAGCTTCCTGAATAAGTTATTTATAAAGAAAATAAATACACATTTACATAAACAGAATTGAGCGTGTGTGTGTGTTCTTGAAGGTTATGTGTCTGTTTGTCTCTCCACAGACATCAATGAGTGTCAGGATAACCGTCTGTGTGCTAATGGTCACTGCATTAACACTGAGGGATCATTCCGCTGCCAGTGTTACCCTGGTTACCAGCCTACACAAGAGGGAAGCCACTGTGAAGGTCAGCTAGTAATCACTAATCCAACGCTGCAAGTCTCATAAGCGTAATACTGCACATAATACTGAAATATCTGTATACTACAGTACGAATTGTTTAAAGACTGTTATACACTACACAACTTTTGCCTTGATTTTTGCACTCTGGATGATTCAACTCTAGTCTGCAGATTTTGAGTAGTTTATTTTTACGTAGTGTATGATTCCATCCAGTTGGAGGTTATGAAGCATGTTTGATATTTTGAGCTGATTGTAGAAGACATATTGTTTTCATTTGTCATACATCTCCTAGGCATGTGTTTTTGCTTGAGTTTGTTGTGTTCAGAGTGACTTGAAAGTCTGAAAGTCTGTGATCTGGTAGTGTGATCCTCAGTCGTTTAGTTTATAATGCCCAGTTTTTCTCTGTTACCATTTACAAAGTTGGCCATTGTATGATGCCTAGTGTTTTAAAATCTCTCTAGCTTTTAAAAGTTGTATAGTGTATTGTATATATGTATAATTTAAAAGTTGTGTAGTGTAACACAGTACTAACCAATCAGCATTCAGGACCAGAAATATCCTTCTTTATACCATGCATTTACAGTAGTTAAGCAATTATTTAGTCTAAAATATGCAATAAAACTAATAATAATCCCCTAATGTAAAAAGTATTTTTACATTAAAAGGCAGATTTTTTTTTTTAAAGAAGTATCTTATGCTCACCATGCTCCATTTATTTAAACAAGTGAAACAGTAATATTTGTAAGTATTATTACAATTTAAAATAACAATTTTCTGTTTAAATTTACTTTAAAATACAATTTATTCATATAATGGAAAAGCTAAATTTTCAGCAGCCATTACTCCGGTTTTTAGTGTCACATGATTCTTCAGAAATCTGTCTGAAATGCTCATTTTGGTGTTTTAATTATTTATTTATTTTAAATTAAAAACAATAATTTATTATTATCAATGTTGAAAAACACTTGCTGTTAAAACATTTGTGTGGAAACAGCGATACATATTTTTCAGGATTCTTTGATGAAAGTTCAAAGCAACTGCATTTATTTGAAATAGATATCTTTTTTAACATTATAAATGTCTTTGTCACTTTTGATCAATTTAATGCATCCTCGCTCAATAATCTGATTGATTTTGTTGGAGAACTTACAGAACTTTTTGAATGATAGCGTATATCTTTTGTAACCCTTCTAATACAACTGAAAAGATTCACTAACACTCACTCAGTAAGAATGTTTTTGATCTCTTTAGATATTAATGAGTGTGAGCGTGCTTCGAATTGTCAGCGAGGACGCTGTATCAATACGATGGGCTCTTACCACTGTGAGTGCCAGAAAGGATACGAGCTCGTCAGTGGGCGCCGGTGCCAGGGTATGGGATTTCACACTTTTACATCACCCAATTCCTCATCTTGGTCTTGGTCTTCTTGTTCACCCTTGTACACTTTCTCTCTCAGATATAGATGAGTGCGCTGTGGAAAGGAGTCTGTGTCAGCCTCACGGCGTATGTGAAAACAGACAGGGTGGATATGTGTGCGTGTGCAATGATGGTTTCAAACTGTCTGAAGATAAACACAGCTGTGAAGGTGAGAGTTGGTTTAGTTAATAAGTATGTTTGATCACATGAATTTGCTTTGCCTTTTTTTTTTTTTTCTCGAAGTTCGGTTTATTTGCTTTTGTTTTTTCTACATAGAGATTGAGATGGTTTGGAATGATAAGAAGGAGTGCTACCTAAATCTGGATGACACCGTCTTCTGTGATAGCGTCCTGGCAACCAACGTGACTAAGCAGGAGTGCTGCTGCTCGATCGGTGTGGGATGGGGAGATCACTGTGAGATCTACCCCTGTCCCGTCTACCACTCGGGTTAGATCACAGATGAATACATGTATTTATTAATGGATGAAAGGTAAATTAGTCCATCAGTGTTTGATTGATGTTGTCTGTTATTTTCCAGTGGAGTATCTCTCTCTGTGTCCAGTTGGCAGAGGATTTTACCATGAGGAAGGAAAGATGGAATATGGATTGCCTTTGCACAGAGGTATATGTGCATGCATATGTGTATTCACGCACACAAACACACTCTCCCTCACATAATAAATGAAATCCTCTCTTTCACTCTCTCTTTGTAGATATTGATGAGTGTGTATTGTTCTCTAACGAGATCTGTAAGGAGGGACACTGTATGAACACACAGCCTGGCTTTGAATGCTACTGCCAACAGGGATTTTACTATGACAGCAATCTACTGGAATGTATCGGTAATATCACACACACATACACACATTTTACTGTCCATATAGACACTTACACAGACATGTACACTACTGTTTAAAATTGTATAAATTTTTTTAAAGAATTTACAGTTTCATTGTTACACTGTGTTTTAACTTTAATTTTTTTTTAAATCCTAAAAGAAATGGATCATGATTTTTACAAAAATATTAAGCAGCATAACTGTTTTCAACATTGATAATAATGGGAAATGTTTCTTGAGCACCAAATCAGCATATTAGAATGATTTCCGAAAGATTATGTGACACTGAAGACTGGAGGAATGGCTGCTGAAAATTCAGCTTTGGAATATATTGGAATACATTTTGAAATATATTTAAGTAGAAAAGAGTTATTTGAAACAAGTTATTTAAATTGTTATAATTTTTCACAAATATTACTGTTTTTATTGTATAAATGCTGCCTTAGTGCACAGAAGAGATTTATTTCAAAAATATTACCAGCCCCAAACTTTGGAACAGTAGTCTATAAAGGCACAATATTTTGTACAAGTCCATGACTTGTTTACAAATACAATAAAGGAATAAATTTTTGGTCATTTATTAAATAATAATTGTAAATCTTATGTAGCTATTTTTGTCATGCTTTGCAATGGACTACATAGTTTAGAATTTTGCATTGGTTCAAATAGTTGTTGTTATATTAGATTATTTTTAAAGCACACCAAAAATAAGAATAAAAGCAATTTTCATAAAACCAGTGTGATACTGATATTGCAAATCAAAGTTTTTCTGTGCTGTTGTACTGCCAGCTAGTGGCAGAAAGAAGGATTTTTTTGTGTCAGCCAGTAGGGAGCAGTAGAAACACTCAGGTCCAGCACCTCTATTGGACACACCAACACATCAGTAAACCTTATATCTTTCATATTTATCAAACTCAAAAGCATTGTAAAATTCCTTAACATTATTCTCTCTCTCTCCCCCTGTAGATGTGGATGAATGTCATGACGAGTCCCTGTGTACTAATGGGCATTGTGTGAACACTCGTGGCTCGTTTTACTGCACCTGCAACCCACCCTGGGTCCCTGATGCCTCACACAAGAAGTGTGGCTTTCTCACAGTTATAGGTATGTGTTTCTAATAGGGCTGGTAATTTAACACATTAATTAGATTAATTATTCCGGTGAAAATAACATGTTTCAAATTATTGAAGGGTTCATATGATGCTGCTAAAAGACCTTATTTTTGTGCATTTGGTGTAATGAAATGTGTTTATGCGGTTTTAGGTAAAAAAAAAAACATTATTTTCCACATACTGTACATTGTTGTTTCTCCTCTATGCCCCGCCTTTCTGAAACGCGTCGATTTTTACAAAGCTCATCTGTCTGACAAAGCGAGGTGTGCTCTGATTGGCTAGCTATCCAGTGTGTTGTGATTAGGGCTGGGTATCGATTCAGATGTCCCGATTCGATTCTCGATTTTTTTATTACATTCAGTGAATATAGTTTTAATACAAATGTTATTGATATTTCTAAAAAAAATTACAGTACACATCAGTTTACAAATGGTGAATTAATAAAAAGAAATTAAGAACCACATGATCCACAGCGCAAAGTTGAAGTATTTCCTCAGCAACTAGCACGGATCAGCTCCAGGCATGACGAAGCGATATCGTCCTCTTTTGGAAGGCCAAACAAAGTAGTTTCGCTTTCACAACAAAAAAACACAGCGCCTTCACGACATGGAGGCGGCGGCGGCGCAACAATACTAGAGCGAGAATAAAAGTTACGCTTCTTTCGTTGCGTGAACATTTGGGTGGCGTTATGCAAATTTTTCCACATAGTGATGTAGATATGTGGGGCGTGTTAGAACGAGTTGTTTTAGGAGGGTGTGGTTGACTCTTAATTTTTATAAAGTATATCTCTTTGGATTTGAGGCTTTAGGCTTTGCAACTTTACAGATCTTCTTTATGCCCCAACAGCCTGTAACACTCCAAAGAGAAATGAAAAAAATGAAATCGCATCATATGACACCTTTAAACGCATTTAATACACATTAACCCGCCCAGACCTATGTAGGTGATCTGACATTTCATACAGTTGATTGATGACAAATATGAGGCAGGGCAAAAACTCACTGCGTGATGGAGCCTAGATTACGTAGTTAGAATGTCCATAAATTTCAAGATATGGGGCAAAAATGCCCCTGTTTGAGTTTTTGTCTCATATTTACATCATATAGTTAAGCAATATCACACGAGCAATAAGTGCAATATCACACGAGTGCAAATGTGAAACTGATCTTATACAACAGTTCAGAAAGAAAGAGGTTAATATTGTGTTATTTTAGACACGATATCTGTTTTGCTCAATTTTGCCAACGAAAATATAAAGACGAAGCAGAACTGTTCGTCTCCGAGCAACACACAGCGGCATTTTATTTCTTAATGCACGTTTTGAATGAACTGGGTGAACCATTTGGCATGTTGAACCATTGGCCATAGGCGCGTTGGATTTGAAGCGGCGCTACACAGAGCGATCGGTGTATGACATCAAAGGACCGCGAGAGCGATTCAAAAGCGTAAGAGCCGTCTGCTCTCTATAACTCTCGCGGTATTTTGATGTCACACACCGATCGGTCTGATGATGATGATCCGCTTCAAGTCGAACAAGCCTAATGATTCAATGGACCATTCATAAAGAACCATTTACTTCACTCCTGAATGAATCAGCCATTTGAACGAATCAAATAATAATTAAGTCATCAAGTTATTTATTCATTTAAGACATTTACCACCACCTACTGGAAGTTTTAGTTTATTATTTAGAGTATAATTTCATTAAAGAAATAATTTTTTATTTCCATAGTTATAATAACAAAATTAATCAAATAAATTATTAAAGGTATAGTTCACCCAACCAAAAATTTTCATCAGTCATCATTTACTGACCCTCATGGTCCAAAAGAGTATATGTAATAAATTTTATCAAACAAAATATTTCTTGCTGAAGGTACTTTTTGTAACGTCTGTTTGATGCTTTACACAATAATGACTTTAAATGATCTTTTGGGAGTAATTTCTCGGCCAAATTTGATGTGTGATTAATTAGATTAATTAATCGCCACATCATGTAATTAATTAGATTAAAAATGTTAATCACTTACCAGCCCTAGTTTCTAATCAAGTGTGTCACCCTTGGTAGTTAAGCCACTTTATTAAAAAGCTTCTGCCCCGTGTGAGGCTCGAACTCACGACCTTCAGATTATGAGACTGACACGCTGCCTACTGCGCCAACGAGGCTGTGGCTCAAATGCACACAGAACACTTTATGTAGTGAAAAAAAAGAAAAGTAATGTATACTAGACTAGATTTTGACTTTGATTTGGACTAATTTGTTGTTTTTCTCATGTTCCAAACGTTTCTTCTCAAGTGGGTCAGAAAGGTTTCGATCATCTGTCCATCATGCCCGTCCTAAACCTCTATGGGCCCTAAGCAAAACTTTGTCAGGGGCCGCTGTCAGTGCATTCATAAAAACCCCAAAATTACCCCCAACCCCTTGAATCTATTCTTTCAGAGCACTTTCACTGTCAACAAACAACAGTAAGTTGAAAACCTCAGTAAGAACGATAAAAAATACAACAATAGGCCAAATACATTGACAAAAATAGAAATTATAAAACCTTTAGCCTACCCACAAAAATGATGACCTACTGTACAGTAATTTGTAATAATCAAAGGTAAATAAAACACCGCATCGTCGGCACCATATTAAGTAATATTATTGGGTTCTTATAAGTTTTACTAAATTATTTCAGTGAAGAGGCCACTGAATGATTCCTCCTCATTTTCTTTTGATGATTTGATCAACAGTAACCCTCATGTGTGTCTGGTCCTTTTTGCTCTGAAATTTTTTTCTTTTTCCCGAAAATACTAGTTAATGTTATCGCATTGGACTGAAATTTTGTGATTTTGTTCACAAAGGGTATAACTACTTCTAAAAAAATTTTTTTAATCATTTTCATACTTTTCTGGGGGAGATTTTTCACCTTGTTACACCTACGAGATTACAGAGCAAAAAAGGCACTCCCTCCTCAAAAAATTGCTTAGAAATCACTCATTATGCTATATTAATACCAATTTGGATTCTTTTTCTTTCATTAGGACGTTTTGTCATTTATATTTAGCTTCTGAATTAATCGGAAAGGCCTCTTTTATCTGAAAGTAGGCACCTCCTTTTTTTTGAGTGGAAAAAAACATTATTTTAGAATAATTTTCACATCTTAAATAAAACTGCAAGAAAATTGCACTTTTTATCACAAGTGTACGTTAATGTTTAATCACAGGGGAGTTTTTTGAAAGGCATTTATTTGTACAAAAGGGCACAAAGTCACACTTGGTGGTTTCCCGTCACATAATGACCCGGCCGGCAAAAAAATTTGCTACTAAATCACTCATTATGTCTTTTTATCACCAAATATTGGATTCAATCTTTTGTCAGCTTGTTTTCTTTCAATTAAAACAGGTTTTGTATTTCTTGCTTCTGATAAGCTTAGCCTATTTATCGAGAGTAGGCACCCACCTCATTTTTTTGAGTGAAAAAAGCATTATTTCTGAATAATTTTCACAATATTAAATAAAAACTGAAGAAATTTGCACTGTTTATAACAATAGTGTGCTTTAATGTTTAATCAGGGACTTTTGTCTTTTATTTTGTACAAAATGGCACAAAGTCACACTTGGGGTGTTCCCGGTCAAAAATGACTGGCCATGCAGAGTGAAAGTATAGAAAGCTATTAAGGTTCAGAAGCATGTATATCTATTCAGTTCACATATGTACACAGACTTGCAAACATAACGGCCTTGGGACTGTTCATGTTTGGATGCCTGCATACTCACGCAACGCACACCCACACACACACACTAACACACATACACACTTATACAAACTATTGGGAGTATTACAATTTTTCTATTTCATCCTACCCTGAACTGCATCCAATATCATTTCATCAATCTGATAGTATAACTCTCTCTCTCTCACTCACTCACTCACTCCTATGCTCACTCCTCCTCACTCAGTCACTCACTCACTCACGTCCCACTCAGCTCCTCCTCACTCACTCACTCAGCCCGCCCCACACCTCACTCACTACCACCCACACACACACACTCGACCGTGTGACGCACTAACAACAGATAGCATACCCGTTTACCGTTCAGTGGAATCTCCTCCAAAATGGCACCATGTGACTCTAGGAGACAAATTGTTGGTGAAGGAGGACAAGTCGTTATTTTTTTTTTTCTTTCCGCGCACAAAAAGTCGGCTCGAAGCTTCGTAATATTACCTGTTGACCCCCCTGAGTCAACATGAATTATTTTATACCGATCTCCTTTGCTATGTCCTCTGGACCTTGCGTGGTATTACATTTCTGTCTATTGGAGGGCATATAACCTCAGAATTCTCAAAAATATCTTAATTTTGTGTTCGAAGATGAATGGGTTCCTTACAATTTGGAATTGATGAGGGTGAAGTAATTAATGACAGAATTTTTCATTTTTGGTTGAACTATCCCTTTAAGATCACTTATAAAGAGAACATTTCATAGCACACAAACAATATTTATAACGTCACAAAAACATAACACTACACTGTCTACAGAGCAATGGTCATGCAACCCAAATCTGACCACTGTGGAACAGGAAAAAACGCCCTGGCCAAGATCGAGAACATTTCTGGTTCAACAATATTTATATCCTCTGTTCTTTGTGCTAAAGCATTTATTAAGTAAACTTTTTGTCTCTTTGTGAGAACATGAAAAGCCCCCCCAAAACCTATGTCCATAGTTGTCTAGAAGGTAATGAAAGAAGAAGATGAAAGAAAGAGGATTTTGAAGTCAGGTGCAGCCATTCGTGTGTTTGTGTGTGTGTGTGTGTGTTGGTGGTGTGTGTGTGTGAGTGAGTGAGTGAGAAAGAGAGAGTTATACTATCATATTGATGAAATGATATTGGATGCAGTTCAGGGTAGGATGAAATAGAAAACTTGTAATATTCCCAATAGTTTGTATAAGTGTGTGTTAGCGTGAGTATGCATGCATCCAAACATGAACAGGTCCAAGGCCTTTATGTTTGCAAGCACGTGTACATATATGAACATGATCAACATGCTCCTGAACACTAATAGTTTCTATTACTTTCAGTCTTCCCATTCACTTTTGAGGCCTTGTCATTTTTGACCGGGAACACCACAAGTTTGACTTTGTGCCATTTTGTACAAAATGAAAGCATTTAAAAGCAAACTCCCTGATTAAGCATTAAAGCACACTATTGTGATAAACAGTGTAAATTTTCATCAGTTTTTATTTAATATTGTGAAAATTATTCATAAATAATAATTTTTTCACTCAAAAAATTAGGTGCCTACTCTCAGATACATGAGGCCTACGATTAATCAGAAGCAAATATAAATACAAAACCAGTCCTAAATGAAAGAAAAGAAGTTGACAAAAAGATTGAACCCAATATTTGGTGATAATATAGCATAATGAGTGATTTATAAGCAATTTTTTGATAATTTTTTGAAAATAAGTGCCTTTTTTGCTCTGTAACCTCGTAAGTGTGAAAGGGTTCTGAACCCTTCTGAACACACAGCAGCAGGTTTATGCACAGATCTAATATACTAACAAGCGTTCAATCACTTTACCAACTGTTTATATTCACTTAAGACATAAAACTCTGGACATAATTTTGTGCGTATTTGTCAGTTTAAGCGCACATCCTTATCTGTGTTTTGCACCGTCTCTGAATGCATGCTCAGAAAGCCATCTGGGGAACAATGTCATTCGCAGCTCAATGTGCTTTTAGGTCTTTTTTAGTATTGAACACTGATTTGGATGTTGCATAGGAAGTGTGACAGCGCACTAAAGAAAGGAGTGGAATGCGGCTTTTTTTCCCCACCCCCATTTCCATTTAATCATTTAGCAGATCCTTTTATCCAAAGTGACTTACAAATGAGGAGAACAATGGAAGCAATCAGACCAACAAGAGAGCAACAGTATACAAGTGCTGTGACAAGTCTCAGTTAGTCTAGCACAGTACACATAGCAAGGTGTTTTTTTATTTTAAATAAATTAGAGCGAATAGAACAGAATAGAACAGGTAAATGCTAGTATTAATTGGTCAGGTGCTGACAAAAAATATGTCTTTAGACGTTTTTTGGAAATATGGCTTAATGTATTAAGATAGCACTAATAAAAGATCAAATTCAATATATATTTTATTAATTGAATGTACTACAAGTCAAGCAGATGGCTATGAACACAGCACGCAAACTTTCATTTTCCTCCCATACAGCAAAACGCTTAATGTGGCATAACGGACTAAGATGATAAAGACCAAATTCAGTATCCTATATGTCTTATTGTTGACGCAAACTATTTACAGATCAGCAGATTAGAAGAAATGCATTAAAGTGATATTAAAAGGACCAACTCCGTACAGGCAAGCAGACGAGGCCAGAACGCAATGCGTTAAATTGCACGTTAAACGTTTTCCTCCCATAGAAAATCATTATAAATCAAACACGTTAATGGCCGAAGACAGTGATATGAAAAGGCTGTAGACAGTTTATTCTATATGGGAAAACGCTTAACGTGAAACTTTGCGTGTTGTGTTTATTCTGGGCTCACCTGCTCGTCTGTACACATATTATTATGTTTTACTAATGAGGCTTCAGTATATTGAGTTTTGGTCTGTAGCATTCTTAGTCTGTTATGCCAGATGCCACGTTTTGCGTATGGGAGGAACACACGATATAGCATAGTACATTATATTAATAAACTGTATATCAAATTTGATCTTTTAATAGCACTTAATCTCTTAAAACATTAAGCCATATTAAGTGTTAATGGTTTTCTCTGGGAGGAAAACGCTTAACGAGAGACTTTGCGCATTGCGTTCATATTCTGCTCTTCTGTGGCCACAGAAATGTGGGTCTTGTCTTTTTCTCCTAGATGTGACTTGCAGGACCCTGTAGGTTATGGTACTAAATTAGTTTTAATTAGTTTTAACCACCACAGCTTCTTGTCTCCATTGGCATCATGCACGATTTGTGTCGATTGCAAGCGACGTCGCAGGTATCGGAGAGTGCAATTGGCGATGGTAATTTTGTTTCACCATTTTCTGTCTTCACGCACTGGCACTTGTGCAAAAGTTTTTGAGAGATTCAATAAAAAAAAACATAGAATTCAAAATTAAAAAAGATTGCAAGTGACGTCACTTTCGGAAGCGCAGGTGTCTGAGAGTGCAAGTGCATGTCTGCAGCTAGACCCTATTGGAGCAAGGGGACGCCCTGGTGGTTCCGGGCCCTACTAACTTTCATACCTTTTGCCTATAGTAGCCAACACGGTCCACCCATCAATCAAACAATTTGCCTACAGTAGTTTATATATAAATGTTTATTTACACTTGAAGTTAATATAATTTATACTATATTTCATATTAAATATAATAAATACGTATCAAATATAATAATTCACAATATAACATTACCATGCAAACATTTAATCAGTGCAATTTTTAAAAGAACTGAATACTTTATTCAGTGAGGATGTATTTTATATGAATTATTTTTTGTATTAAATATAATAAATATATTTATAAACTACAGTACGATTTTAAGAAACTATTCAAAAAAGTGACAGAAGGGAATATTAATTTATAATGTACAAACTATTTCGTTATAATAAATCCTCTTCTTTTGAACTTTCTATTTATCAAAATCCTGGAAAAAGTATCAGTTTCCCCAAAAATGTTCCACAGCACAACTGTTGTGATTACTAATACACATATTTCTTGAGCTCGAAATCAGCATATTAGAATGATTTCTGAAGGATCATGTGACACTGAAGACTGGAGTAATGGCAGAAATTGAATAAATTACATTTTAAAATATATTAAAATAGAAAACAGTTATTTTAAATTATACTAATATTTCACGATTTCACTGGTGTGTTTTTTTATATTTTATTAAATGCCTTGGTGAGCAAAAGAGACCCCAAACCTTTAAACGGTAGCCACTAGCCAATGTTTTTTTTTTTTTTTTTACTAAAAATAAAATGTAATTACAAATGATTGACAAATGAAAAAATTTTTGCTTCAGGTGTGGATGAATGTCAGGACCCTGCTAATTGCAAAAATGGCCACTGTGTAAACACCCAAGATTCCTATTATTGCATCTGCACTCCTCCCTGGATTCTGGCAACTGACCGTAACCGCTGTGTCACACCTGAGGAGCAGACGGGTGAGTATAGTTGTATGGGAGCATCACAGTCGTGATTAAAAAATGGCACAAGTTCTTAAAATGTAATGTACAGAAGGTGGTTTTATTATGGCACAAAATGTGTTGGACTATTCATTTCCTAAGAAATTCAACTGCTCTTCCTGGAATAGTAAAGCTGAAATAACTCCAGGCATTTATTGAAGTTCTCACCCAAGAATGTGTGCTTCTGATGTCTCTCTCTCCTTGTCTTCCTCCCTCCTGCTTTTTTCTCTCTATCTGTCCTTCTCTCTGTATATCTCTTTAGTAACGGGTGTGTCTGTGGTGCACCTTTCAGATGTGAATGAGTGTGAGGATCCCTCCTACTGTAGGAACGGGAGATGTGTCAACACTCCCGGCTCCTTTCACTGCATTTGCAAGCAGCCACACACCTTCAGTGCAGCCCTCAAGCAATGCGTCTATGATGGTGGGTATCACAAGTAATCAGCATGCAGACTGAAGTGATTGCTGGATTGTTTTATTTTTGTTTTTTTTCCTTGATTGGCTTTCATGTGGCTTGGCAGTCTACAAGTTATTGCTTTGAACCTCGTTTCACCACAAGACTGCTGAGCATGGACCATTAAAGATGTTTGTTAGCCTTGGAGTTGCCTTTGTTTCCACCTACTTTTCCATTTCTTTCTTCTTCTGCGAACCTTCTGTATTTTGTCCTCCATCATCTCCTCATCTCTGTCTCTCTCAGACCGCACTGCAGCACATAAGGACATATGTTTCCATGAGGTTGATGAGGATCTTATGTGCACTATGCCGCAAAATGAGCTAACGTGACGTACTCTGAGTGCTGCTGTCACTACGGTCGAGGCTGGGGACCAGAGTGCCGGACCTGTCCTAATAGAAATTCAGGTATTGCAAAAAGGCTCTGCTTAGAAGGCTGCATTTATTTGATCAAAAATACAGTAAAAACAGTAATATTGTCAAATATTCTTACAATTTAAAATAACGTTTTTAAAATTGAATTTCTTTTAAAATGTGATTTATTCCTGTGATGGCGAAGCTGAATTTTCAGCATCATTACTACTTCAGTGTCACATGATGCTTCAGAAATCATTCTAATGTGCTGGTTTGCTGCTCAACAAACATTTCTTATTATGTTTTCTTATCAATTTGAGAACGGTTCATATTTTGTGGAAACTGATACATTCTATTTTTCTTTAAGATTCTTTGATGAATAGAAAGTAAACAAACAGCATTTATTTGAAATACAAAGTCTTTTACTAGTACTTTTGGTCAATTTAATGCGTCCTTGCTGAATAAAAGTATTACATTCTTTAAAAAAAAAAGGTACTTACTCAAACGTTTGCGTGAATGTAATAATCAGTAAAAACATTTGTCAGTGTTGAATTTTCTTTTTTTACATTTGCATGTATTCAGGTGTAATATTTCCATTTAGCAGGCTACATCCATAAATGTATGTTTGGTAATTAGCAAGGCAGGTAGAAAAGTATGAAAGTGTGATGTACTGAGATGAAATGAAATATCAAACGCAACTTTCCTTTATTTTGTTTTGGTGTGTGTGCAGTGCTTTTTAACAGGTTGTGTCAGATGCATTTGGAGACTGAGTCTGATGGAGAGGGGGACTTCCTGGCAGCTTTTTCCAGTTACAACCCAGGTGAGCTTGCCAGAGCTAAATAGAAAGACTTAAAAATGGCTCAGTTTTACATGACTCTTTCATGTTCAGAGGGAGACAGTTCAGAGGAAGACTCAGACGAGTGTAGCTGTGCTAATGGACGGTGCGTGCGCTCCTATCTGGGTACGATGTGTGAGTGTAATACTGGATTTGTACTGGACCACTCGCGAACACGTTGTATAGGTGAGTATGAATGCAGGTCATCAAACACACCCACACTTAATCATATTTCCTGAAATATGTTCCTTAAGTCGACATGTTTCATCATTTCTAAGTGTACGGACAGCCATATTTTGATGCTCCTTCTCTCTTTCTTCCTCTAGATATTGATGAGTGTGCGGGCCGAGGGACAGGGCAGAGCCCCTGCAAGAATGCACGCTGTATTAACACCCTTGGTTCATTCAAATGTCACTGTAAACTCGGATTTGTAGTGGCACGCCGACCAAACGTGTGTATACGCGCTAGGGCTCAGTAACAGCACTACGGCTGATCCACACAGTTTAACATTTCTACAGGCCACACTCTCTCTCTCATGTACATACAGAAATATTCATATGCCACCACTAATACACATCATCGAATCTAGTATAACTGCAATTATGAATATTTACCCATAAACACACCCAAAAAAGCATTTCATGTTTCACATTCTCATTTCCTGTTAATCATTTTCTTATGTTGGGAATTAATCATTAACTTCTTTATGTTGCTTTTATTGTATACTTTTATTCATATCTGTTTGCGCCCATTTGACAATGTGGGATTGTCATTGGATGAAATGTATCTTTTAACTTAAGTGGATTCATTTTTTTCTAATTTCTGTGTCTTTTTCTGTGTTTCTTATTTTTTTCTATCTTTTTTTTTTAGATTTAAGTTTGCAAGACTTTAAAGTGGGTTTTTTTTATTGTTTCTGCCCTCTTTCAGACAGTTTGATATCAACGATCATTTGATTTTTGTGATATTCCTTTGTTTGTATTGATGTCTGTTTATTGTTCACCATTGATAGTGTTTTGTTCTATTAATTTGCTTTGTACATTGTTTTCTTTATTTGATCATGCAACCGTTGTCATCTTTCTTTGGTTGCACTGAGCACATTATTGTTTTTATATGAAGTTAGTCATTGACAGATGGCAGTGATTATTTGGTTTTCTAAACCATTTAAATTGTGCAAAAATGTTCTTCTGAAACAGAATGAAAAAATTAAGTTTTCAGTTTCTTTATTACTTTTTGCTTTCTCGATGAGACAGAACTGTGAGGTTATTTTTCACAGAAAAAAATAGACCTAATAACTACACAAGTGCATTTAGCAAAGAAATTAAGATAAATTAATAAACAAGAATAAAAAGAAGTCAAACTTTCAATGCTGAGTGCAGCTGACTGATTTTCTCTGTGTATTTTACCTTATACCACCCATAACAGGGTGTTTTGGTGTAGAAAACGGACCAATTGTACTATGAAAATAGCACACAGATTCAATCTAGCGGCAGCTTCACAGTGAGGGAAACCTTGTTTGTCAGCTTGGTTATTTTTCTATAGACATTATCTCTAATTGAACACAAAATAATGGGTCTACTCTTAATCATATTAACCACTTGATCAAAAAAAAAAGTTATAATTTTTGCTTAAAGGGTTCACCCAAAAATGAAAATTAGCCCATAAATAAATCACCCTCAGTCATCCTATTTGTACATGTACTTTCTTCATTTCAGCGAATCCATCGAGTATTTACAAATTTCTTTTGATCTTTCAGCTGTTTAATGCCACTCAGCGGGTGTTGCAGTGCATCAGTCCAAAAGAAGTGAAATAAAAAGCACCCATCCATTAAAAAAAAAGTGTCTCACACGGCTCCGGGAAGTGAACAAAGGCCTCCTGTAGCTAATCGATGCGTATTTGTAAGAAAAATATCCATATTCAAAACGTAATAATCACTTTAATCTAGCTTGCACCAACAGTTGTACACGGAAGCAGCTCCGGGCTGATGACGTATGAGTTCAGCATTGTGCATGCGCCGGTGATTCTCGTGAAAACCATCGTTTGTTAAAGCTTCAGTCTAATTTTTTTTTGCCCCCCCCCCCCCCCCCCCCCTCTTTGTCGCCAGCTCTGTTTTTGAAAACCTGGAATTGCAGCTGTGTCCGGAATTATCTAGCTTGCGTGGGTTGCGAGTCGGCGCGGCTCCAGCGCGGATGAATCTAATGTTCTGAAGAGTATATGTGGCTGTCAGTCACCGCACTGGTGTGGATATTTACTGTACTTCGCAATCACAGATTCTAGCCTACGTCTTGGAATTTATGACCCAAATAAGAATTTTCACTGTATATTGGTACGAAATATACGATATATTTCACGTATATCTGAACAAGTAAGTAACAAGTCTGCAACGTTTGTTCTGACCAACTGAGAAAAAAAACATTACCTTAAATCTCGCTACCAATGGTGATTAAATCAACAGTGAGCACAAGCTAGATTAAAGTGATTATGTTTTAAATATGATTATTTTTCTTACAAAAACACATCAGTTCGCTACAGAAGGCCTTTGTTCACCCCCCGGAGCTGTGTGAGACACTTTTTTTAATGGATGGGTGCTTTTTATTTCACTTCTTTTGGACTGATGCATGCAACACCTGCTGAGTGTCATTAAACAGCTTGAAAGATCAAAGACCATTTTTAATATAACCCCGACTGGATTCGTCTGAAAGAAGAAAGTCATATACACCTAGGATGCCTCGGGGGTGAGTAATTTATGGGCTAATTTTCATTTTTGGGTGAACTAACCCTTTAATAGCTGCTTGGAAAATTGTACATCAACACACTCATTCTTATAACTACCAGCTGTAGTATCATCTGCTCAGACACACCTGAAAGAGAGAAAAATCAGGTACCAGTAATAGAGCTACACATAGTGCTTAGTACGGGCATGCTAATAATTTTGACAGTCTGTGGTGTTCTACCTCCACCTAGTGGCAAAAACAATCCTTTTGTTTTGTTTCTGGCACTAGGGGGCAGTAGAACATCACAAATACAATATTGTGAGCGCTCTTTCTGAAACACGTTCATAAACACATCCTTTCACATTTATAAAACGCTTACATTCAAAACGTTTTATTTCATGTCATATAAATCATATATAGCTTTATATTGCCAAAGCACTTTTAGTTCGTTTCTGTCTTTCTGTCTGTAGAAGGTCATTTAGAGTCTCTGTGTAGTACACTCGGCACTATGTGAATTTACTTAATTTGCAACCCACCCTATGTATCTGACATAGCCAACAAAACAGCTATGTCTTCACTGGTAGGTGTGTACGTGAGTGTGTACTCGTCGTGTCATGACTAAAAGCTTCTGCCCCGTGTGAGGCTCGAACTCACGACCTTCAGATTATGAGACTGACGCGCTTTGTTTGTGTAAATATTTTCCAACAGGCTCAAAATGTTGGCTAACATATCAGAATTATCCCAGAGTAAGAGGTAATTTTTTCAATAATTATTATACCATAAAATACAACTTTTGTCCCACCTGAGACAGATGATTTTTCAAGTAAGTAATGGGTAGTGGATAAGGGAAAGTTCAGTCTATTCTATGTGATCTCCTTTTGAAAACAATTTTTTATTCTATGTGATTTCCTTTTGAAGACACATTTTTCACTTCCATTCACTGAACCTCCCCTAAAACTATTTTCCCCACTTTGAAGCCCTCTGCTCTATTACAAGTAAAGGTCATGCATTCAAAATGTTAGTTTTGTATATTGAAATACTTAAAGTACTAAAAGTAGAAGCATAATGAATATTATATTATTGGATTCAAATTAGTGATGCATTAATGTGTAAGAATAATTTTAATGTTGTAGCTGGTAAAGCTATATTAAACTGTAACGTTATATACTTTATCTTCTGCTTGGTCGGCTAATCTATAAAAATATAAAATACTTTATTTTTTAATAATAGTTTCTATTAATTACCTGAATTATTAGCTTGTCTGAGCTACAGGTTATTCATTCAAAACAACTTTATATATTTGCCACTTTATTTTTATGGTAACATAAAAACACAACTCACTTTACAATATGCTGGCACTAATATGAATTAATTCATGCTTAATTGATGCACAGATAATCATGACTTAATATATAACTCATGAAGGACCAAACCATTTATTAATGATTACTGCATCGGCAACAAATGAACATTCTATATGATTCATAGATAAAGTAATGAATAAATTGTTATTAGTTAAATGTGTCATAATGTATTAATTCCCTAATAACATATTATATTAACTAATAGTGTAAATTCATATGTTAATTACCACAAGCCATGCATTTCAACATGATTAGGTGCCATTTCAACTTCCCGTCGTCTGCTTTAATTCATCTTTAGCTAATAATTAGCAAAGATATTATGTTATGACTTTACTTGTTGAGGCACATGACAATTAACTCATTAGCTCATGAATTACTTAAGCAGACAACTGGAAGTTGAGTACCACTGTGGTAATTAACATATACATTTACATCATTAGTTAATAAAATGTTATTACGGAACTAATACATTATAGTACATTTAACTGATAACAATTTATTTATTACTTAATCTATGAATCATATAGAATGTTCATTTGTTGCTGATGTAGTAATTATTAATAAATGGGTTAGTCCTTCATGAGTTAATGCATATTTGTGCACCAGTATTGTAAGTGTTACTTTTTTATTGATAAAAGACTCACTTACATTGCAAATGTTGGTCAGAAGTTAATCGATGACCGTTATCTTCTTCTCCAGCCGTAATCCGCAAGTCTTTCGGGGATTCTTGACAATAATTGATCAATTGATCTACTTGTTGTTACTACGAAGAATCACGGATGCAGAACGAGCGCTGATTGGCCAATTTTGTTGTTACTGGGCGGAATCGTGGTTGCGATACGAGCGCTGATTGGCAGTAGCATACGTCTCATGGTTGCAGCCGGGAACGTGATTGGCTGTCATAACAAAGATTAACCACGACCTACAGGTGACATGAAGCGCCAACGAGGCCATATAATTTAAAAATACAGGGGCCAGTGATCTATTCTTATCCGTTACTATTGTGGTCAAAATCTGTTGCTTTCCGTTGTGGGTGTACAGTGAGTGTCGGTCGCGACCGAGTCGACTCTATGAGCCGGCTCTTTTAGTGCACGATATAGTCGGCTTCCCCGTCTCTAACGGCCGTTTTTTTTTGTTTGTTAGTTTTTTTACTCTTAATAACTTACAAGACAAACCATGTGGTGATTTTGACTCACGGATGGGGGGGGGGGGGGGGGGGGGGGTTTTGGCATGCAACGTCCCTGTAACTTACTGTTTATGTTGCTTTGATGTGTAGGTGATGATTCTCGCTCGCGACAGAATCAACACACGTGCTTTTATTTTTATATCTAATTTCGTTTTTAATAATTAAAGGGGTCATATGATGCGATTTCAATTTTTCCTTTCTCTTTGGAGTTTTTACAAGCTCTTGGGATATTCTTTATAAAAGTTAAGAGTCAGCCACGACTACCTAAAACGGCTCGTTCTAACACGCCCCCCCACATGTCTACATCACTGTGTGAGAAGATTTGCATAACAACACCCAAATGTTCACGCAAAGAAAGAAGCGTAACTTTTAGTCTTGCTGTAGTATTGTTGCCGCTGCCGCCATGTCGCTAAGGCACTGTGTGATTCGTTGTGAAAGCGAAACTACTCTGTTTGGTCTTCCAAAAGATGACGATATCCGAAGATGACGAAGCGGAATCCAGCCGTGGTTCCCGGTCATATGTGGTTGCCGCTCATTCGTCGCATTCGCGCCGTTCTCGACCCCGCCGCCTCTGCTCACTCTATTCCGGCCTCAGCGCATGCTAAGCCGGGGTTTCCCCTCACGCTAGGCCTCTGTGTTTTTCGTTGTGAAAGCGAAACTACTTTTGTTTGGCCTTCCAAAAGAGGATACAGCTAGAAATCAGTGGTTAAGTTGTTTTTAAAACACTGTTCCAGAACAGTTTAACTGTTTAACAAATATCCAGATGTGTGCAGCGCATTTATGGAGTACTGTTTACTGATCCTGGTAGAGTACGTTAGACTACAATGCCGCAGTTCTGACTCACAGACTGTAAGTAAGTTTTCATTTAAAGGATTTGCCACTGCTGATTCAAACGCGAGTTTTTTGAGCAGTGTAGAGTAGGGTTTTTTGTTTGTCATTTCTCTGATCACAAATGCAGCCATGGTTTTATATTTACGCGGCGCAATACGCAACGCAAAGCGTAAAAAGACAGTATAAATCATTATCCGTAATTATGTCCCCACTGGATGCAACGAATGCCTCGTTTGTATGGTTTTTACTCTGGGTCATAAGATGCTATTTCAAGTTTTCCTTTCTCTTTGGAGTGTTACAAGCTGATTGTGCATAGATAAGATCCCTGAAGTTTGCAAAGACTAAAGTCTCAAAACCAAATAGATATTCTTTATCAAATTTAAGACTTTGCCACGCCCCCCTAAACGGCTCGTTCTAACACGCCCCCCCACATATCTACGTCACTATGTGGATATATTAGCATAATGCCGCCCAAATGTAAGAAGGCGTGGTTTCAGTAACCGCATTTAGTGTTGAAGCAGCCATATCAGGGAGACGCTGTGTGTTTCTAAGCAAAAGCAAAATCACTTTATTTGGCCTTCCAAAGTAATGCTTTAGAATCTTTAGATACGTACAACATGGACAGCAATGCATTTAATGATGACTGGTTTCTTGAACCTAGAGAGGAGGTCATTCTGATGGCTATGACAATCTGGTCGCTTCTGAATCTCTACGGTTTTGTTATTATTTTAAGGGTTGCTAGTTGACTGTTCCAAATGCGGAGTTTTGCGCTCGTGGTGTGTGTGTGTGTGTGTGGTGGCGGTGTGTGTGTTGTGCGTGTCGGCGTGCGTGCGTGTGTGTGTGTGTGTGAGAGAGACCAGCTTCATCACTGTGTCTGTCACGTGACTCTGTTCCTCTTTCGGGCTCTGTCTTTACATTTATTTTGAATGATTTTACATATTTTACATTTCCTGACGAGTGCTTGTGTGTTCAGCCAATCACAATGCACTGGGTCAGCTGGCCAATCAGAGCAGACTGTCGTGTCAAAGGGGGACGAAGTGTTTTGAGAAAGGCAGGGCATAGAGGATAAACAATAATGTACAGTGTGTGGAAAATAATGTGTTTTTTTTAACATTTAAAGCATGTCAACATATTCGGTTACACCAAATACACAATAATGATCTTTAAAAAAAGCATCAAATGACCCCTTTAATATTTATGTCTCGTCGCTCCGGCCGGACACGGCATCAACAGTATGTGAGGGGCGTAACATTTCCGTCTCACGCTTGAGGTATTCGTCCAATCACAACGCACTGGATAGCTGGCCAATCAGAGCACACCTCGCTTTTCAGACGATGAGCTTTGTAAAAATCGACACGCGTTTCAGAAAGGCGGGGCATAGAGTAGCAACAATAATGTACATTTATGTGGAAAATAATGTGTTTTTTAACGTTAAACCGCATAAACACATTTCATTACACCAAATAAAAAAAAATGTTATTTTTAGCAACGTCATATGACCCCTTTAAATTTTTAGTAATTTAGTTTTTATCTGTTAAATGGCACACGATGCTAAATCTTGAGAATGATTTGTAGATAGTTGCAACTATTTCGAAAGTGAATCCCGTATTTATATGAGGGATGTGGAATATGTCACTCCTGAAACTTTGCTGCATGTAAGTTACAGGTTATGTTGCTGTTGGTCCTGTTAGCAGCATGTAAAACCACTTTTATTTAAATTCTGAATCGATTATAGCATAGAAAGCGAGCAAATAGCGCTTTCATATAAAGTTAATCACTAAAAAGCTGTCACTCACTTCAATTTATCGCAATCCCACGATTCCGTGATATGAAGCTCTCAGAACTGCAAATAATATCTAATTTACATCGTGTCTATGTGTGGCGTTTAGCATTCAGTGAATTCTGACTGTTCACCCTGTATCTAATTATATTTCTTTTTAAGCTCTTCATATTATTTTAAAAATTTTTTTTTTTTATCTCGTCTATATCATTTGCACACATGAGCATTATCCGGCTCCGCTCCTCCTGACCGCAGACACAGGTTTACAAGCCACTTTTTCCTGCGTTTTTCAGTCAATTTCTTGACTTTTTCCCCCTTATGAACAACACATTTTCGTACACGATAAAAGCTCCTTGTGGTTTCTCGGTTTGGCCTATTTGAGCATCCATAACGCAAAACACTGGCATTTTGAGTTTTGTTAGTGATTTCTATGGAGAAAATCACTTCCTGCCCTCCAGCTGCATTTCGCGCGTCATCAGAATCACGTGATTGCAAACCACCTATTAGTTATCTCAATTCCGCAGCATTGTTTTGCAAATTTACATTTAATCAAAGTGTGTTCCAAAATCCTGTCTAATTTACAACACAGCTGCAATTCCTGGTTTTCAAACAGAGATGGCGACAAAGAGGCAAAACTTACGGACTGCAGCTTTAAACACACCCCTCCAACCGTTAGATTGCTATGAGCGGGTGTGCCTCACACGTCCTGAAAAGTGAAGCTGCGGGCTCTTTGATCGCCCCCTGTTGGCTGGCTGCAGTACAGGTCATAAAGCCTGCCCTCTCCATGTAAACGAATGGTACTTGAGTCAAAATAAAAAAATGAATTACACTTCCAATACAATTTTCCGAAAGATGGTTTTGATCATTTAAGGTAGTTATCACACTGATATATGTTCAATTGTTCGTTTTTGTGATAAGTTTGATTTTAGCTAGTAATTTGATGCTATAAAAATGGTTGTGTTGTTATGGTTGATTGGGTCTGTGGGAGTTTGATACTGCGGCTCCACCTCACGACACTACTGCACAGACTCTGGCTCCAAACAAATCTCTACTGCACAGACTCTGGCTCCAAACAAATCTCTACTGCGCAGACTCTGGCTCTAAACGAATCTCTACTGCTCAGACTCTGGCTCTAAACGAATCTCTACTGCTCAGACTCTGGCTCTAAACGAATCTCTACTGCTCAGACTCTGGCTCTAAACGAATCTCTACTGCTCAGACTCTGGCTCTAAATGGATCTCTACTGCTCAGACTCTGTCTCCAAACGAATCTCTACTGTGCAGATTCTGGCTCCAAACAAATCTCTACTGCACAGACTCTGGCTCCAAACAAATCTCTACAGCGCAGACTCTGGCACCAAATGCCGTCATTTCTCAAGATGGCAGCGGCCATACTGAGATGCTTTGGCTTCACTTTTATATCGTGGAAGGGATAGGAGACGCGTCATCCATCTTTTTTACAGTCTATGGCTATGAGTGAGAGACAGAGAGGAGGAGCGCAAACATAAAACCAAGCCCTCTATTCAATATTCCGTTTCAGTTGGAAATACGTCACTACACTGAAATAAAGTCGGCAGCAACTTCCGGTTCACGCGGATGTTTAGAAAATGTCTTGAAGATATTTATGATTTAGAATGTATGTAAATCTGCTTTTTCTAAGACATTTATCAGATGTTTCTACAGATTTTTCCCAGATCAAGCGCTCTGTTTTATGTTCTTACATAAATTAGGTTTTTGTTTTTTATGCCAAAAAATTATGTAAAATTATGGTATTTTGGGAAGGTTTATGGAGCCAGAAATATGACTGAATTTGAATTGAGAAAATCTTTCTCAAGTTTTTTAATAGTTTAGTTTAATTACGTTGAATAATTGTATTATATTTGTGCACACATACCAGACATAGGTCAAAACATTGACAAATTTGGCTGAATTATATAAACCAGAAGGGGTAGGGCCTACTAAATAAAGAGCCATTTGGGAGCCAAAAGAGCCGGTTCTTTTTGCTGAGCTGAGCCAAATGATCCGGATCCCTAAAAAGAGCCAGAATTCCCATCACTAACATTTCAAAGTATAATGCAACCAAGGTCTAATACATGTGAAAAATCACGGGCTCTGACCAATCTGTTACAGGGAATTCCGCCAATCAGTGGACTTCCCAGGGGCGTAGTATCTTCGTAGTTTGGATTTTGTGCACAACAGGTAGTTTAGCAATTTTCTTCATGTTTTGAATGAGACACATTTTAATGATACATCAGATGTACAAGATCTATCATATTACAGGACCTATCATATTAAATCATATTGAACAATGTTCAGGTTTATTGGGATTATATTTTGAGCTGTTTATTGAGTGTGGTCAAATTTAAAGTTGTAGAAAACATGCTTATTACAAGCAAATTGTTCAAAGCAAACACAAAGTCATACAATTTGTATCTTCTTATACAGTATCATGAGCTTTAAAGGGACAGTTCAGCCAAAAAAGTGACATTAAATTGTATGACTTTTTTATTTTGTGGAACACAAAAGAAGATATTTTGAAGAATGTTGGTAGCCAAACAGTTTTGATTATCATTGACCTATAGTTTATGGACATAACCAGTTAAAACTGGTTCCACAGAAGAAAGAAAGTCCTACCTACAGGTTTGGAATGACATGAGGGTGAGCAAATGATGACAGAATTTTCATCTTGTGTGAATTTTCATCTTTTACTGGAAAACAAAATCAACAGTCATGATCTGAATTCATCTTAATGAATTAGTTTTTTATTCAATTAGTTGTTTTTGAAACAAATACACAATTTTAATTCATGAAACAATTAACCAGCATTTGAATATGCTGAGTATATTATTTGGGCCCAGTAAAATCCTTTATAAACACAACAAGTGCTAGAAGGCCACATATAACCAGGATGCTACCCATAGTGATAGCAGAATAAAAAGTTTTATCATAGGACAGGGGCTTGTTTACCTGGCCTCGTCTGCCTGTATTATTCTTAGTAGTCGATTTGGTTTGACATTTACCTGTACAAGGTGATACAGACTTGTGTGACTGAGTTGTCAACTTGTCGATCACTTTAGCAGTCGGTCTCTTTGGTGAAACGGTGGATTTAATTGTCGTTAATACATTTGATTTTATTGTTACGCCGGTACCAGCTGTACTTAATTGTTTTCCCACTCTTTTTTCTTGTTTTCCAGTGGCAGTTTGAATCATAGTTATAAGATTTAGACCAGTAAACTTATTTATTGTTGGACCATTTGTAGTTTTTATAGCTTGAGAAGATTTTTGGGGTCTAACTGTGTTTTTTTCGCTTGTTTCAACTTTAGATGGCCCCGTTCCTGCTGTTTTTAGTCTTTTTATGATGGTGCTTGGTCCTTGTTGTCCTTTAGTTAAATCTACTTTTGTTTGAGTCATAACCGCTGCTGTCCTACTCCTAAATGTAATGTCTGGTCTAGTTTTTGTTGTTGCTTTATTGTCAGGTGTGATTTTTGTTTTCAGTTTACTGGTAATGAAATGAGTTGCTCTGTCTGTCACTGGTTCAGGTATCGGAGTTGCACTCCTGATATTAGCTGTAGCTGTTATAGTTGGAGCAAATCTGGTTGTCCCTGATTCTTGTTTTGGTATGGTGTTTTTTTCTGATGGTTTCTCAAATATTGTCACATCTGATTCACTTTTATATGTTTGCATGATATCACAATCACTTATGCTCTCAGGTTCGGGTGTTTTTTGAGCTGTATTTGTCAGTGTTTCTACATTGGCATGTTCTTTTATCTGTTTATATGTGGTGACTGTTTCACCTGGAGTTGCTTCTGCTGTTTCCTGTCTTTCTGCCTTTTTTGTTCCAAGTAAAATCTTAACTTTCTCTATAGTCTCAGACGAGACGATTGTTCCCGCAGCTGTAGCTCTCACTGCCCCAGCTGCACTCACTGCTGCTGTCTCAGCTGTTGTTTGCCGAGAGGGTTCAGCAGTAGCAACGGATGATGCTCTTGATACCACAGATGATCCAGACATCATATTCACTGATGCAGTTCCAAGAATGTTTGTGATTATTTGTGCCTTCGGTGTGTTCGACACACCTTCAGTCACATCTAATGCACTCGCTAATGTTGTCATCTCTGTTTGAGCTGCATCTGAGTTGATTGTGAATGACTTTATGGAAGACTTCTGTCTAATCTCAGATTGTTGAAACCTAGAACTGAATAAAAAAAACCTGTAATTATTAAGAATACTTACTAGACTGTCACATATTTTTAAAGGACTATAAAAATTCGCACCCCATTATCCAAGATGCCAGCATTCCAGTCAAATTGATCACCCCTACATAAAGAACGTAAAGAAGACATAAATACTAAATAGATTAGTAAGATGGAACAGGTACTGATGGATATTTATCTTTAGAGAACCCATAGGTTTTTGGTTTTTATCATGAATGGTGTCTAATTCATAGCTTGCTCTGGCAAGAGATTATGGTAAAAAACATGTGATGTGTTAAATTTGGTAATATTTGGAATTTTTTATATTCATCTATCACCCTCGCCCACTGCTTTACTGTAGCTACTGGTCATTGCCCTGTTACTCTGTGATGTTTCATTGTCCCAGATCTTTAGGTAAGACAGTAAAGACATATAGTGACTCCCCAGTCTAAATCTATCTTATTGGTTCCCTGTTCATCACTGATATTCATTGTAATGATTTTGCTGTAATTATCAATTTATTGTGATCAGATGTGAAGCCACCAACCTGCAAAGATGACCAGCACACAAACATATCTGGCAGCCATCTTCTCTCTCTCTTTCTCTCTTTGTGGCCTGTGTGGAGCAAGAAAATAACTCCCACAATTAGTCTTTAAAGCATCCTAAATATAAAATGTGTTTGTTCATACACAGTGCTGTTAAGGCATTTAACAATTATTTATCTCTTCAATGAGTGAGTTACCAAACTATAGTTTGACATTGGTAAGTGATGGGAAAATGTGTTGCTATTTAAGACTTTCTATCTATCCAGTGCAAACACACCAATACAAGAAATTGATTTTGAAATTTGCAGGGATTTTTAAAGAAATGTTTATTGTTTCCTCCCAGATTTGAATAAAAACAATAGTATTTTCATCAGGTTGATGTTATAAATGTTGCAAATGGATGGATGCAGATGTAAATCCTGACATATAATATATGTAATATCTATATCTACAAACTTGGGCTTTGTGATTTGATATTTGTACTTATGAAGTTCCCAGAGGCGGACTTAACCATTAGGCAAAGGTAGGCGACCGCCTTGGGCCCCCAAAAGCCAAGGGCCCCCTAAAATGCTTTTTATATGAGAGATGCGCGTTCAGTGCGGACGCGCAAGTGGTTGCTGTGGTGTTCATTACCACGACAACCGTCTGTGCGTACGCGTTGAACGTGCTTCTTAGCAAAAGTAGGGCGATGTAGAAAATGGGGACGGAATCTATTCATAAAAACGGATTTTACTGTGTTACGCGGAATGTTTCGGAATGAACGGCGCAGTCGTCTGTAGTAGCTAAATAGGTCCGGCGTTTTTCCAATTTAATTTTACATAATAGTCCATACCGCGCTAGGTTTGATTGAATCGTGCACTGCACTTGCCATTTGATTATCTCGGTGTGCAAGTTTGATGAATTCGTGACATTGATCGTTACACAGTAAACTTCTGTTGGTGTTGTGCATTGTGAAATGTACAAAAATTAAGGGTTTGTTATTTGCATTGGAATACAAGACTAGAATCAGGTTGTTTTTTTTTTTGCTTACATGGGATTGTACCCAGAAAACTTAAAATAAACAGAAATTTAAAAAACGTAGTAAATTGAAATTAAATTTCATGGGGCCTAGTTATTGGAGAAAAATTATTAAATTTGTATAAGTTGTTTTTCATGTGTTCATATTTTAGATTAGCTATGGTTTTGATTGAAACATTCAAATGGAATAAGAAAACTAAATGGATAATCGCCAGAATTTGGGCACCTAAGTCATGTAATTTTGCTAAACTTTTAATCGGCCTAAACTTGCTGCTAAATTACAACAAGTGCTGTTTTAATTCTTTATACATGTTTTATGTTCAAAATTACTATAAGAATTAAGCCCGAACTTAACACGAAAAAAAAAATAAGACTGACTACCAGTAATTTAAACGAAAAAAAATTAAAATTCGGCTTAATTTGTGAAAAATAAAAACGCGTTCCTAGGGCCTACAGATATCAATGCTCGTGAAGCTATAATTTAATACTAAGCGAACAGTGCAGTATTATTAATAGGCTATTTATTTCTTTTTTGAAAAACATTTTTTTTTGTGAAAGACCCAAGAAGGAACATGCACAGTCACTTTCCACACAGGCACACTTCAAGTTTGGTTGAAATAATCCTTAAGCATGTCAATTTATAATTTCATTCAGTTTAATTTAAATGTGCAATTAAAAATAAATGTATATTTTAAAGTTTAGAATTAGACAATTGCATAGTGAAAATTACCCCAAAGCACCACCTACTGTCCAACCTACTCTGATGCTATTATAACCTGTTTAAATGTGAACAAAGGATTTACAACATTAAAGAAATCCTTAATTTATAACATGTGACATGAACATTCTAAAAGATTAGACACAACTATGGGACACATTCGTGCAGCAGCGAGCAACAGTGAAAGAAACCTCATGGTTGTAAATGTGTGAAATTGTATAGGGCCCCGTTCCTGTATTTTGCCTGGGGCCCCCAATCACTAAATCCGCCCCTGAATTCATGTAGTCAGTACTTGAAATAAAACAGTCCCTGATATTCACGCTTTTATATGAGGTCAACATATTAAGACAGTTTTGTCCCAATATATCACATCCATTTTTCACCGTATTGGCCATGGGTATTCTGCTGAATTTTCCTAAGTTCTAATATTATAGCTAAAACAAACCTATCTGCCATAAAATCTCTTAAATGTTTTTTCGCTATTTACACATCATGCAAACCCACATCTACTATTCACTGTCTGAAGTATAGCAATCTAAGTTTCAACCTCATGTTCCTTTAGTTCTGTACAGTCAGAATGTATGGGGTTTTCTGTCATAGTTGCGCTCTTGTTAATGCGGTTACGAGAATTCTAGTAGCCATATGTACAGCTCGCCATTTATGTAACAACGCCTGCCTCGAAAGAAAGTTTGTAACTAGCTATATTCAAATCAGGACGATATACGCGATGCTTTGTTGATTTTAAAAGCCCCAACTGTAGGCCCTAGTGCTATTATGCACATAATCTAACTTAGTTTTACCGGGGTGGGCCGATGCTAAGGCAGACCAGGATAGCACTGTGTTCCACCGTGTCTTTCGCCTGTGCCACTAACTTGTTGGGACTCATGCAGTACTGGTTGAGTGCAGGAAATAAATAGGACCACGGCCCTTTGCAACGAGGAAATGAGGGATAGGGCACTGTGCTCTGTGGACTGCTGCTCTTAAGTTATCCATGCCATAAGTCCTCCTCTTGGATTTAGATGTAACTTGTTCGGACCCTGGTGTAAGGACTGGGACGTCGCACTAGGAGGCAGCAAATATTACCGAGCCAGTTTGTTGTGGAAACACTTGGGCAAGGATACAGTGTGACCAAGCAAGAGATTCTGATATCTTTTATTTTCAGAATCTCATGATGGGGGAGGGTGTAATCAACTACCATGGTGGCTCAGACTACCTATGTCGGGTGTGTTACAGCCAACGGGGTCGCGAACAGAGCGTAATTGTGACTGCGGCGGCTGGGTCCTAAACAAGGCGCTTATCTTGTAGTGTGTTCTGCTCAAAAATGGTTTAGTCTTGGTAGGGGGGCGCGCATGGCCTAGATGTGTGCCATCGCCAACCATGACTGAGTGCTGCACTCTGATGCTATTGTTGGAGAAAAAGAAAGAGGTGATATTGATAAGTGTAATTAAACTATATATTTAAATGTATTTAAGTTATTAGTTTCCTTTCTTATTTATCCTTACATTCCTCAACCTCCGCATCCCACTTATCATCTGTGTCTTTCTCTGTTTGTCATCCGTGAGCATAGCATGTGATTAGGTCTACTGTGAATCATTCTTCGGCTCAGAAATACTTTCTCTTTGTGCAGTATGACTCACAGTCCTTAATTGGGTAAGTAGAAAAGAGCTTCAGTTTGACAGTCTGCTTATTTACTCAGCTGTACTCTACCTGTATCTCTTCTGGTTGATGGTAGGCATTTACTGTCATTCAGTGGGACTGTGTCATTAGTTTCTGAATTATCCCCAGATTATTGTACCGGTTGCTGTCAGGAACCAGCCCACAACAAACATTACATTTTCAACCTGCTCAGAGCTGCAAAGTTAAGAGTGTGAATGTGTTTGAATGAATTAGTATTTTTGAACAAATCAGTTTTCAATGATCCACGGTGTTTGAGTGATCTACCTGATAAGCATGTTCTGTACCGATGCATGGTGGGTAGTATGAAGTTGCACTTGGATGTCCATACTGCATGTGTCTGATGTGACCTGACATTGTTGTTGTCCATCACTCCTCTCTAGTGGACTCATGGCGGATAATAGGTTGTTATCCTGTAAATTAAGAAATTAGTGGAAATATCCATACTGTATGTCATGAATGTACTTCCTGCAGCACATCAGTTATTGACCATCTACTTTTTATTGCCCTTTTTCAATCTCATTTTGGATAAAGGGTTAAATTTACAAAACCGAAACTTCTCTAAAAAATTGTAACAATCATATAATTTTGGTAACAATAGATTTAGAGACGTACTTTGGAAACCATTTACCAATGGAATAAGTCCAAGAAATGTTATTGTAACCGGTAATAATTGGTTTCAGATGCAGGCAGGCTGTTTTTCTCTTGATTCACACCAATGATGGATGTGTGTCTGAACTACTCCTTTGAATGAATGATTCAATGTCTTAAACACAGTCACTTACTGATGATGAACCCTGAAAACCCAGCCTTGAAGAGTCGCATGGAGAAAACTCCCCCACCTAATGCACAAATGAGCAGCAGTCAACTACGAGACTGTCTAAATTGTGAGGTACCGGAACCTAACTGTACATTCCTATAATATACTGTCGTCTGAATTCAGCTATAAAGCATAATATTATATACGTATACGTCCAGTGTATACGACATATACAGTCCCGATCTATTAGTATACTATATATATAATATGTGTGCCCGATTGTGTCGTGTGTGTGTGTGTGTTGTTGTGTGTGTGTTTGTGTGTGTTTGTGTAACGGGAAGTCAGACTCTGGACACAGACAAGTTAGAACCAAACAGGCGGGTTTATAGTACAGATTTCATCGAGCAACAATGGCAGGTGAGTAATGGTAAATATAGAGTCTTTGATGCAGGGAATGTAGATACTGATGATAATAGTCTCTTTACCAGGATGACGGAGCACACAGAGAGTGAATGGGTTGATGAAGGGATTTTCCAGGAGCTGGTTCCAATGAACTGTTTCAGGTAAGTAGGGTTGAGAAGACACAGGAGCACACAGGGGAGACGAAGGAGATCCAGGGACATGAAGCAGGTAAGTGAGAGCGTAGAGATGAGTCTTCATTCCACAAGGGAGACCAGACAAGCAATATATGCCATCAATATAAACAAAAGCTTCCTCAAATCCCTATGAAATTTATGCACAATTTAAATTCTTCTCTAATTACCGTTCTAGTTGCAATATCTTTCAGAGAGCTGCACCACTGAATGACAATCCTTCTAGAGTCTGTCTGGCATTTATTTAAGGATCTCACATGCATTATCTCATTGTGCCACTGATGCAGATGGATCTGCGTTTGAATGGTTATGTAGTGCCATAAACAGCACAGAATAACCCACGAATCACGATCCCATATACTGGTTGCATAGCAACAAGAAACATCTCATGTTCTGATAGCCTGTTCTCATTCCAGTTGCAGAGGGAGAAGAGTGAGAGCGAGGTGGAGCATGGAGTATGATATTTTATCATACAGAAAGGCATAACTGCACAGCTGCACAGTCTGTTGCATGGTGTTATATGTTTTCAAAATGATACTGGCCGTTATTTACATAAAGGATTACGTTATCTTAATGTGCCTGTGGGTTACGCTCTGACTGCTCATGTGAGATAATGTTTGGCTTTGCAGGCCCCAGCCCTGTTAATTCGTAATTAGCATAATTAGAAAGGCGCCATGGCAAGGTCAGGCAAGGCCCTACAGGCGGATACCAAACACAGGGTGCCTTCAATTATAGGACCACCACACATTTGATGTGATTAAGCTCATTAGTGAATTAAACACGGAGCTACACCTAAAAAGTGCAGAGGTGACTGATTTGACATGGTTGCCAGCACTCTTTATAGGATATGAATATATTGTTGGGTAAAGTGATGTTTAGTTCACCGGGAGATCCCAGGCCGGGTTTGTTGTCTGGAACGCCTTATAATGGCAGAGAGATAAGATGGCGCAGAACAAACTCAAGCCATCATGTTGCTGCAAATCTCAGTTGACCTGATTCGCTACAGCCCAGCCACAGCATCTGTTTCTCTTCGTGCTCCTGCCTCTATCGTGGCGGTTAATTCGCTTCTATTTTGACCTCTGCCTTTCACTTTCTCTTTCTAATGAGGTAAGTGATAGAGTTTGTATCACAGTCAAAATTCTTTCAGCGAAGGAATCATTGCAGGGGGTTCTCCCAGGCTTGTGTATAATGAACCCATGCCTCCAGTCACGCTACCTATATCACAAAATCAGAATGGCGCTTATATAGCTGATGTCTATGTAAGAGAGAGCGACTGAGGGATGGGGAATGTTGACAGTATAATAAGTCTGTGCGTCACATGGGTGTTAAGAAGGTCTTTAGGTTCGGGATTGTATTAAATAGTTTTAAGCCTAAAGTTGAGGCAGTCAGAATTTTTTGGATATCTGGGTTAGTTGTGAACTTTGTCCTAAACCGATAATGTGAGTGTGTGTTTAGGGAATAATGCCGCCTGTACGCACGCATGAGTATAGTTGTTGTTTCGTGACCTTTTTAGCGTCACTTACCTCTGCTCATTGTTGTCATCATTTGTTCTTTGTGTAGTTTTATCCACTGTCAGATATCTGTGTTAGGTTAGTGTGCTGGTGATGATTAGCATTTGAATGAGCCTGACCTACCGTTTTTTTTTATATATAGTGTGGACTTCTCATTGACTATTGTATTTATACTGAGCTAATGATATTTTCTATTCCATAATCTTGCTCCTAAACCTCACAGAAACCTTTCAGCATTTTTATATTTTCAGTAAAATGTTATTTAGTATATTCATAAAGCTGTTTTTCTTGTGGAAAGCATTGGCTACATTCTGCTCCCCATGTGATTTCAGGTTTTACTACCCTTGTGGGGACATTTGGTTCTCACAACGTAGGCAAAACTTGCCTCACACACTTGTGCAGCCATCTGTAGCATCTTGTAAGGGCTATATCATTTGCCACTGTCCACACAATGCATTCTGGGAAGGAGCCAGGGATAAACATACCAGAGAAATAACCTATTTATCATCTTCCCACTGTTCCCATCGCATTTCCCATTATTCTATTTTCCTTTCTGTGCTCTTGCCAATTTTGTCAGACCCTTCTTCTTCCTTTTTTATTTATTGAATCCTCTCTTCTATTGTTTCGATTCCTAGTCATCATAACAGATACTCACAGTATCTAATAAGACATGTCATAATAGCTGTAACACCTTCATAAGAATCTACAGTACACTGTGTACCTACAAATACCAAAATGTGAGGATAAGAAGGTTTATGTTTAATGTAAGAATATTTTTTATTTGGTTTTATTTCATACATTACATTAGCCTTCTGCAGCCTGCTGCTTTATTCATGTTGTTGTTTGTTTCTGGGTAATTTTGAGGAATTACTATTATTACTAAAATTATTAACTGATTTTAGAGTTGAGTGTAACCTGATTTCTTTAGTGATATAAGCCACATTCTTCTAGCCTCAAATGGCATCACCTAAATTACGGAGCAGTCTCTTTGGTTTCATACTGATAATTTTTTCCTTCACTCTGCCTCTATATCTCCTACATCCATTTTATGTCCTATCTTTATGGCAACAATTCTTGTGGTCTAAACTGGAACAGCTAGGTGACCTTTAAAACTTGTTTCTGGAGGATAGGTAGAACTTGGTGGTATGAGAATGAGAAAGAGAGAGAGAAGAGAAATAGTTTGCTTGTCCCAGTGAGATGACTCGAGGAGGTTGTGAGAGGAATATAAACATGTTTTAGTAGGTCGGAGAGAGAGAGAGAGGTGAGCCGCGATAAGTACCCGTGGAGACGAAAGAGCGAGAATGGGAAAGAAGGCGAATATAATTGGTCTTTGACGTTTAATCATATGGTTTCTCTTGGGCACAGTTGTGACCTCGCATGCACGGGTCCTCATCAGTCAATATGGTTCTCAGCGAAACACACAAGAGAGATCATAACGCTACACGTCATTTCCCTGTTTCAGTTACAAAGCAGTGTGCTGCTGGGTGAGTGTGTTGGCACAGCAACAGACTTGAAAGTCTTAATATTCTTGACATATATCCCCTGGTGGTCCATGGCAACAGATTTGGAGATCCATAACTGGATATGCAATGAGCCGAGACCCTCTAATGCTTCTGCTACAACCAAAAGACACCCAAATACACAAAGCATGTGTGGACGCTCACTAGATTCGCTTATTTTTGGTTGCTTATTGCCACGGAGGTATCGACTCACTGTTTATACGCACTACACGGATCATAAACACATCACATGTTCACCGGATCTCCAGCTGGAGTGCCCATGAGCTCCCTAGAGGGCACTCCATTTCCATACCTTTACCACTCAACCCCGGACTCCATTTCCCAGATACCCCAGGACCTCATTAGCAGGCTACACCTGTTTCCAACCAGGAGAACTATTTAAGTTGCACCCTTTTACCCACTCATTGCTGTGTGTGTTGTATGTTTGTAACTGCATTCCTAGTCATCAGTTGTTGCCGTGTTTCTGCCTTGCCGGTTTTTGACCTTGGATTGTTTACCTGAGTTCCAGAGTCTCGTCACGTAATGGCTGCTGTTCCAGAGTCTCGTCCCATCATGGCCGCCAGTCCAGAGCCTCTCTACAAGATGGCCACCCCTCTAGAGCCTCCAGCCGTCATGGATGCCAAGCCACAGTCTTCAGCCATCACGGATGCCACTCCAGTGTTCCGGTCATCATGAGCATCACATCTGAAGACACCCAGGCATTCCACAGGCGTTTGAGGCTGGTCTCCAGTATGGCGGACCCATCACTGGTTTCTGCCAGTGCAGCGGGGTTTCCAAGAGCCTCAGCACTGGTTGCAGGCTCGGACTGGCCAAGGAGCAGCACCGGAGAATTCCCGGTTGGCATGGCCGGTGATTTGGACCGCTGCCGCGTGTTTTTTTTATTATTATTATTATTAATTATCTATTTAATTATATATTTGCCCACTCTTCTTTGCAGAAATGCTCAAGCTCAGTTAAATTTGATGGCGAGCGTTTGTGGAATGCAGTCTTCCACAGAGTCAATGTGGTTTAAGTCTTGGCTTGGCTAGGCCATGCTCAAGGACATTAACCTTTTATACTTCAACCACTGGTGGTTCGTTTTGCTGTGTGCTTTGGGCAATTGTCATGTTGCGAAGGTAAACTGCCCTACATGACAACTTTCTGCAGAGGGCAGCAGATTCCTCAAGGAATTGACAGTATTTTGGCCTCGATCTCACGTGCTCCTCATGCTGCTGAGAAAACACATACAACGGGCCATACTACCGCTAGCTTTACTGTGAATGCTGTTATTGGATGGTGAGCGATCGGATTCCGCCAGACCTCTCATTGGTGTGGAGGCCAAATAATTCCATTTAGTTCATCTGCCTCGGATCTTCAAAAGTGCGTTTTGGCCAAAGTCAGTGGTGACGCATGTGTGCCTTCTGTGAGGAGTGGCTTTTTTCTTGTGCAAAACCCTCCTCCTACAAGCCACGATTGTTGTGGTAGAATTTGATCGTTGTTGTCACATGCCACAATAAACCGCTCTTTCGTCATAATTCCTTTACAACTGCTTATTGTTGCGTAGCTATAGGCCTTTGCTAGCCCTCCCTGACCCAGTTTTCTCATGGCTCTTTCATTCAGTTTGGCACCGAGTACCCGGCGTCAGGACAAAGGGGCAGGTCTGTGTAGTACCCACAATACCTTCAAGTTCTAATAAAAAGATCTCATGTGCTCTAGGCATTGGATAAAAACCTTTGGATTTACCTTAGCCTGTCCACAATTTTCCTGGAGCTCTTTGACAGTGCCTTGCCAATCATAGTGATTAGTTTTGCTTAAAGTCCTGGGAATAACACGACTACCGAAATATTAGTGCCACCGATGATCTGCTGATGTAAATTCGGGAGATAGTGATCTAGTATGCCGAAAAGTCAGCGTCGCAGTCTGTAGATTGAATTGACGATTGATGGCTACTATCCCACAAGTCCAGTCAGGCTTTCCTATCGATTTGGTTTTTTTTCTTTTTTTTTATTTTCACCCCCCTCGGAGTCCAGAAATATCATGAGGTTCCATGCTAACACAGACCACAGACACAAACACGAATGTTTTTACGTATACATAGCCAGCCCCGCACTGTGGGCCTGTGAATTCTGCCATGCAGCTACCCTCACCCTGCCGCACGCAGATGTGTGCTAAACCTTGCATGCTGTATATACCCCCCCATGGGAACTAATATACCTTTATTCTCTCTGTGTCCTGTTGTTAATAATCCAGCCAATAGTTGTCCCGTGTTGTTCCTGTTTTTTTGTTAGCTGTGCACGATGGCCGGAGCGCGTTGGTGATCGGTGGCGAGACGTCGGGTGATGTACTTGTGATAGGTTGAGCAGAAATATGTACGGATTGCTTGTCACTACGACACCCTATTGCTATGAAGGGCGGCGTTTCAGCTTTCTCACACACGTTGGGACCGGTTTAAAAAAACTTCGGTTGCACTCTTCCAAACGGGATCCGTTGGACGAAAGCCTATACAATACAAACGGTATGCGTTATACGCTCAACAGGTCTCCGTGTTGAGGGTGGAATGTAAAAGCCCATCGTGTCGCAAGTTATGCATGTGGGTCACAGACCCGATTTGTTTTTTTTTAGCTCCGATCTATGTCTTCATTCGTTGGAAGCTCTCAAACATGTTTATAATTGGTTTCCGACGATTTTGTTACAACATTTTTCATTTGTCACGCACTTCTGCAACAGGAGCATGTTGCTGCATGCATCCTTAGTGTAGTGTAGGGATGGCTAGGTTTCCATGTCACTATTTATCAAGTCGGTATAGTGGACTGTTGTCTAGTGTTATCTCAACAAGATCTGTCTCGGATTTCATAATCATGTCGTGTATGTCCAGCATAGAGTGACATATCTCAAGTGATTGAAATTGCTCCAGGAGAGGCTTTTGCAGTGTTGAGCTAATCAAAAGGTAGTCCTACCTTAGCTGCTTACATCAGTTGCATAGTGTCAATATTGTCTTGGTTGGGACCATTGAGCATGGCGTATCGGACACTGAGGTGAGTTTACAAACTCCAGTTGGTTATTGTGATAAGTTGGGGATGTTATAGGGGGTAAGATCCGTTTTCCAATGAGCAAGTCGCATCTGTTTTTACTATCGTCGTTATTGTTTTAATGGCAGGTTGGTGTTGCATTTTTCATTGGATGTTATTGAAGTGGCAATTCTGACAGTGTCAACACAGATAGCGAAGAAAACAAAAACAGTGTCCATTCTCATTTTAGCGCCAAGACATCAAACAAAATGTGATAATTTTAAAGGGGGGGGGGGTGCTTCTTTACTATACTGTGAGTCAATTCATTTTGGCAACCCCACAACCTGTCCCACCTTAACCTCTCCACACCCAGACTGCCATGTCTTTTATATGAGGACAGTAGGACAGATTTACAGAGAAACTGAGAGACAGACATTAAAAGATAAAACTGAGTGAAAGACTGAATGTGCTGTAGTGAGCAGAAAGCAGCTCTATGTAAGCAGAGCTTCAGCCAGTTTGTCCCAGCTCGAGTGGGCCCCAGTACACACAGATACACAGTGCTGCCAACTCGGCTCTTTTCCTTTGTCTCCCACACTATTGTGTCCTCTTTCAAAAGAGGGGACCAGGTAGGGATGGGGACCATTGTAGGTGGGAGGGGTGGAGGTTAAGATAGAAAGAGGGAGTTAGACAGACATTAGTAAGAGAGAGACATTTTTCACGGCATAAAAAGGAAATTCAACCCCTGAGTCAAGAAGAAACCTGATCTGTAATCTATGATCAGAAATCAGTTTTCATCTGATTAAAAGAATATCAGTATCAAAAGAATACTTGTGCGTAAACTTGAGATGCTTGTGTTATGTGTCTTTATAAGCCCATTATGAGAGTGTGTGCATCTAGATGTGTGTGACTGAGCAATATTCTTGTTCTCTTGAAACAACGTTTGCAACAGAGAACTCAAGATAATGAGCAACGGCTAAAAGATCTCTAGCATATGTACATTTGAAAGTGAATAACATGTGAGACCCAACGGAATTAGATAAGGGCAGGAACACGGTCAGTTGGCATTCATAAAAGATATGTTTGAATACCTATCTGCTGTTATGTAAATGTCAATGACAGTGTCCATTATATGTTCTATTGGCAAGAGTCTAGCATGTTCCCACATAAAAATACTCTTGCCAATAGACTAATGACTACTGTTTAGTAAACTCCACCAGGACCAGTACAGACCTGCTTGCATGTGTTGACATATGTGCTTTTCCTATAGAGTAAGATGCTCATTATCATCAGCAAGTTAATACGTTTCATTTGTGTAACCACCCGCCATCAGATCTGGCATGTGATGGATGTAGCACATGCATGGCCTGATGCATTGTTTATGTGCTGGGTTTGTGATTACGACTAGTATGTGGTGCACATGTCCAGAGGCCCCAACTCTGACCCTCCCATGCCAAAATGGATCGAAGACACCATCCCCCCCAGTCTCCTCTCCTGAAAACACAAGGGCCCATTTCTTTCATGTTTCTACAGGAACCTTGAAGAGCCCCATCTTCTTCAAGTCCCAATCAAGATCAAATTTGTCTTGAAACTTTTATTTCATGATACGGATTAATCAGGTGTCCCTTCCTGATAATAAACATAACAGGAATTCTGTCCTTTTATCACTACTAGCAAAATGTTATGGAGGCTCCAACATCCAGCACAAGGGCCTATAGCTGAAACCACTGTTATTAAAGTCGACGTGAACCAGTGTGCTGATCGTTTTTATTCGCTATTATGACTCATTGTATATCTGAGTGAAATAGCTTCTCCAACCAGAAAAACTGTAGGGAGGGACTTTAGTTTGTTCGTTAAGAATTAATTGGATCATTGTGGTTTGCTAATTGTAATTGACAGGTTGATGGAGGGAAGGGACTATTGTCCCACCCTCACACCAGTGTACACATAATCAGAGCAGAGATGTCATTGCAAGGGGGGAGAGGATGATTATGTTTTTGAATAAAGATTATGAAGGCACATTATCCAAGTCCTGTAAATTGTAGTGGGGGCCCAATTTTCTTTGGATCCGGCCTTGTTTGGGTAGATGCTGCCACTGGTGAACCAGTGTGTAAGCATACAGTATAACTTGACAGATTTGACTAATAACATTATTTTATTAACTACAGAAGCAACCCAAATTACAGTCTGTCACACATGGTACCTACAAGTTTGCTTATCTCATGATCTAATTTGCCTCATGGTGGCAAATATCCATCTGCAGGCATACAAGCAAGTAATCTAGTCTAAGTCTTCAGTTGTTCACCGGCACAACTGTTGTTTTAAAGCACCCATAGGCTTTACGAACGCTGTCTTTCTTTACTAGAAAAAGAACAGCGAAATTAATTCGCTCGTTGTTGTGCATCCGTGGGCGCGAAATGTGTTCAACATACTAATCATGACCCTCTCGCGCTGCTGTCCCTCGTGTGTATGTATGAGCGCGACGATGCGACCGAGCCCCCGCACCCCCCACCTCGATCATTCACTCTTTCGTCTATCAGTCGGACTAAAGACAGACAAGAGCGGCACGCCGGAGGTCGCGTGGACACCAAGGCTGTGTGACAATTACGAAGGAATTCAAATATTCGACGAGAGCTGAAATAACGGTTTGAAATCTGCGTCGTTACCTGAGCTCACCGTCACGCGAGGGATTCGCTTTATATTTCACAACCGCCCGCGCTGCTCGGGCTGAGAAAAAAAATCACACACACAAGGATGCGGATTTAACGGAAAAACTATCGAGAGCTATCTGGCTTTTTAAACGGGAAGAAAACAGAAACACCTATGTGAGCTGGACGAAACCATTCCGCTTGGTCCTCGCCCGAGAGAAACGTTGAGATTCGTTGGATTTGAAAATACAGCCACGCCATCGGTAAGTCTATCTTTAACGGGCTGTTCATTTAAAGATCAAGCTTTGGTCATGGCGAATTAATAATGGCCACTACACACTATATGGTTGACGGAGTTGTGAGGTAATGTAACGTTCAGTTATCTCACACGGGTCGCGTGTGTGACTAACTGTGAATGACCATGCTGCTCGCCTTTTGTCCACCGCGCACATTCACTCCAGTCCAGACTATCATGTGAGCTTTCCACCCAAACATTACGGTTCAACACACTAATGTGAGGGATATGTGTGCGAGCGGAGGGAGGGTATCTGGCTTTTTAAATGCAATGCAATGGGATATAGCGCGCATTCTGTGCTTCTTGCATGTCATCTGCTGTGTTATTTGGATTGGTCATAGGCGGTGGAGGTGGATGCATGGCCTCACTTGCTGTTGCGCTGTCCGAATCCAAGACTAAGGGAAAAAAGCATCACTACGATATTGACAAATTGTTGTGGAATGGGAGGACAGGTAGCTACTTAACCAAATGCACTTAACTGTACTGCACAACAACATTTAATGGCAGTGTTTTGGACGGCTGTCTTTGGCAGATTAGAGCGTTTAATGATTGAATTAAGTCGGACATGGCAGTGCCTGCTATTGCATGCTGTATAAATGGAGTGATAGGGCGAGAACACGGGATTTGATGACATTAACGCAGCATGCGACGGAGGATGGAGGGGGGTTACGGCCGGTTTTGCGGTCAGGGCTCGTTCTGCTGTTGACCGTCAGTGTCTCGTTCAGTTGGACAGGCTCTCATCTCGTCTGGATGGGGATTTCGAGGCGCTGCATGGTAATTTATCCCTTCTGTTTTGAGCCCGCTTTTGCGCACATTTGATTTATTTTAAGTCTGTACTGGACTTTGAGTCATTTTTCAGGTAACAGGACAAATATACTTCCATTTGAACAGCAGCTAGTGCAGCTGAATGTTGTTGAACTTTCTGATCGTTCCTCCATGATTGGTCGAGTAGAAATGTACTGTCTGAATGTGATGTCTAAACAGTCAATATAGGAAATGTTGAGATCTGGTCCTTATGTAATCACTCTCAGTAGGCCTTTAGCTTTTGATAAAAGGGAAGATTTGTTTTTGCCTGTTTGTGAGTTGAAATATCGGTTTAGTCCCATTTGTCTTTGCAGGATGTTCAGGAGTATGGTTATAATTGGTCCTGCATTTCTTTGTCTCTCTCTTTCACACACTGACCTGTTTCAGCATTCATTAAAGGGATAGTTTACCCAAAAATTTAAATTCTGGCATCATTTACTCAACCTCAGGTTATTCCAAACCTGTATGAGTTTCTGTTGAAAACAAAATAAGATATTTTAAAGAAAATGGGTAACCAAACAGTTGATGGTCCCCATCCGTAGTAATGAAAAAAAGAATCTTGAGCCAATAGTCAACGTTTTTCCTTTCTTTTTTCCCCCACAATACTTTTTTTTCGTTCAGGTTCAGAACAACTTGAGGGTGAGTAAATGATGGCAGGGTTTTTGATTTTGATAAACTATCCCTTTAAGTTGCACATCATTAGATATACCCACAATGCAATTATCAGCTTGTAATGTATTTTATTGAATTTACTGCATGATTTGGTAATATCATATTGTGATGACACATGGATATTATGAATATAAAACTTTAAGGGAAAATTCAACCAAAAATTTGAAATCTGTTTTTGCTTACTCACACTCATGTTGTTCCAAACAACTTACTGTTTTTAAGATATTTTGAATAATGTTGGTAGCCAAACAGTTTCAGTTCCCATTGACTTCCATTGTATGGACACAAACACAGACATTTCTCACACTGGATGCGACAGTTGTCGTGTCGCTCCACGCCGCGCTGCAACAGCTAAAGTCCGTCTATACTGGACCGCGCCTACACACTTCTCCCGCATTGCAAATCATTTGTACTTTGTGTCAGTATGTCATAAATAGAATGAGGCATCAGTTACCTGTTGGGGATTTGTCGTGTCACGTCGTGCCACACCGCATCTAGTGTAGACTGCATCACTGATTATAATGAATTCTATCGTCTTTTGGTGCGTAGCTTTAAGCTAGGGCTGTCGCGATAACCGCAATATCGCAATACCGTGCTATTGATGAGCAAACTGCAGAGGAATGCAAGAACCGCAGCAACCGCGATTTTTGCGTGTTTTATTTTTCCGTAAGGTTATGCCCTTCTCATTTTACACTTCATGCATGTGGACTGAATATTAAACAAGTTAGTAATGATAACATATTGTGTACCATGCTGATTTGTACAGAGGCTCCGTAGATTTGCACTTAACAAGCCTAAACAGACAGTAAATGAGAGAGAGATCGACTGAGCGCGTGCGATTACTTGCCTCTGTCCTCCAGGCTTAAGGCTGATTTACACTTCTGCGTCGGACCTACGCCGTAGGCTATGCGTCAGTTTTCATTTATACTTCTGCGTCGTTGTCCGCGTCAACGTGCAGTACACATGCAAACCGCTAGTCTGCAGTGTCCACGGGCATGTTGCTGGTGTAACCCGCAGTAACACGGCAAAAGCCGAAGAAGAAGCAGCTCGTCGGAGAAGCATTATAGCATTGACGGCGGCAAATAAATATCAAATCGTTAAATCATTATTTAAAACTACATAAAGGAGACAACAACGGAACAGGAGAAGATGGCATTCTTTCAATCTGCACAAGAACTAGTATCATGACAGATCACCTTTGTTTGTTGCGGACAACTACTGATGTATAATGCTATGTAGTATAATAAATGATAAGACACTTGTTCTTTGCTTTGTTTTATTTTATATTAGAAGGTGTAACATTAAAATATATTAAAGTGCACATAAACACACACAAAACTCAAGTACAGATGGAGGGAGGGGTTCTAACAGACCAATCACATTGCTTTCGGGCCTCGTATAATATGGTGCGCTGTTAGATTTTGGAGAGGTGCACGTCAGGCTATGGCGTAGGGTGTGCGTCTATGCGTAGGCTACGGCGTAGGTTCGACGCTGAAGTATAAATTGGGCTTTAGTCATATTTGTGAAAATAGGTTGTCATGTCCAAGGAAAGCGAAATCTCTGTCTTAGCATCGACGCATAGCTGGTCAGCTGAGCCTTCTAAAGTGGCGCTCAAAGTTAAAATGATTTCAACAGCGTGTTTCATTACGTGTCTTTGAATGAATGAATCAGCGTTTTTTGAACGTGTAGTTGAATGAACAGTTTAAAGACTCACTCAAAGACAGTCCCTTTCCACCACCTTGTGGCGCAACAATCTAACTGCACTGACTGACTGCCCATCTAGAACGTGCGCAGGTGGAAATATCAATAGAAAGTCTCTTGTCCAGTCAGATTAGAAGATCAGATCAGAACTAACTGTTATACAAATAGGTGGACCGTTATTTTGTCATTCTCTTCTGTTTACTTCACTTCCTGTTTCAACGCTATTTGGTTTCGGTTTCATTGTCTTCTGAATATGACCTCGTTAGTTATATCGTAACACATACACACACAAATTAGAAGTGCTTCCCACACATAGGGCCTCTATAGGGCCTTTCGCACCTCTTTAGTTCCAGAACTAAATGTACAGTACTATAGTACTGGGACGATTTTGCGCGAACTATTTCCCAGTACAATTTAAAGGGTTGCATTCGCACCGAGAGTATGTACTAAGAAGTGATGTAAGCCGGTCGACAGCGACGTCATTTGTGCGCGGCGTTCAACAACAGAAACAAAGAAAAACAACGTTACCAACAGGAGGATGGAGGACGCTGTGATCGGAGCTGTGTTTTTGTTGTGTCTCGCGGGTTTCACAATAATGGACATGGAATGTCGACGTATACGTAAAGCGATTGAAAGGAGGACTAAGAATCTCCAACAACAACTGGCAGTGCTACATTTGCTACCAGTGCCTGCACTTCAGCGTCCGTCCATCTATCTATCGCTGTTCTCCATACTTGCTAAATAAGTGGACACAATGTTTACAGTATGTTCTCACGGCGTTTTAAATCATGGCGGGTGCGGGCGTTTTCATACGCGTTTGGCCAAGCACTGGTCTACTTACGTCACGTTTAGTACCAGTTGTGCTGGTTAGACCCTGCTCCGGAGTAGGAGCTAATTTGGTTCTCGAAAAAGGCAGTCCGGTACTAAAATCGCTCCCAGTTCCGGCGGTGCGAACACGCCGAAAAGTGGGTAGTTCCACAATTAGTTCTGGTACTATGAAAAGGTTCCTGCGGTGCGAAAGGCCCTATTCATGAAACACGAGCAAAACAAATTTTTGTGTAAAGCCGTTCTGACGTAAACATTCGAATTCATGAAAATGTCGTATTTTCAAAATGTTAGTTGGTAGGAAAGAAATTTACACCTGCTCCCTACCATGTGTAAATGGTGCGTAAAACGTTCTGTGTTTTTTTTTTGGCAAACTGATGACACGTAATTATTATGGCAGTGCATGAAAATTCAAAGTTAATTTGCCCTTGCCCTCTTTTTGAAATATTTTTAGAAATATTTTTTTTGAGTTGATAATAGGGGTGGAACGATTACCGGTTTCACGATAAAATGCCCTGACGGTTAGTATTACCGTTTAAAATTTAATTATCATCACAACCGTGTTTGATTATCGCGCATTTAAAAACTCGCGGTAAATCTTGTCCAACCAGCATCAGTCTGACGCAGAAGCAGCATGCAATGTTGTTGTTTTTTTTTTTTGCACGAGAGGAAATGGCGGAAGGCATTGACAGCGCTCTGGAGATTTTTCAGCCATTTAAGAGGACCAAATTGGTGGTCTGGTCGTATTTTGGCTTTTTACAAGAGTCCTGAAGGCTGTTTAATCGAGGATGGTCACCCTGTCTGCTGATCTTGCAATAAGAAAGTAGCTGCAAAAGGGGGAAATGCATCAAATTTGCTCCGTCATCTTCGTGACCACCACCCACTGTTATATAGCGAATGCAAGTTAACTTTTACCTCAATACCAAAACTAAATAAAAAATATTGATTAGAGATTAAATATTTCGTTATCTCACTTGTTTAATGCAAAGCTTCCGCAAAGAAAAGTTTGCAGCAAGTGGCTTTGAGCCAAGACGAACGAACGTTCAAACTGTAAGGTTGACATTTAAGGGATATTGTATATTCTAGGGCTGTGTATCACACCAGCAAAGTCCGATACGATACTATCACGAAAAATTTACAACAGAGGCCACGCACAATACATATCACGATACATGACGGCACTGAATTTCACCTCAGCAGAATTCAATAAAACAGCTGTTTATTAAACACTGCATACCAGCCGCTCCCACACCCCCTAATATTCAGTTTTGTTTGTGCCATTTCTAACTATTGGCAGAGCAGGCAGTTGACCTCTGCATTATGAAGGGCCTCCAGAACTGTACCACAGTACAATATAGGTAATTGCATGTTTCATATTTACATTGTACACTCCCCACCAGGTACAATATTCTGATTGTTTGCATCTTGTTTTTAAGCCCATAAATAATAATGTACTTGTTCTAATACATTTATTTTGTAATGTACTCATTCTAATATGTTTAAAAAATAATTTACATTGCTGGTAGGTTATCATTGCACAAATTAACACTCTCTACAAAAAAAAAAAATGAGAAGAGTTCTAAACTAACGTGCTGTCTTCACTATCTAATGCTCACACGCTCAAGGCTGATTTATACTCGAGAGTCCGCAAGTTCGCTTTGAGTGCGCGCGACGTCGTTTCGCGTGGCAGTGTGCACAACATTTTTTTTATGTTTCCGTGCAGCTCCGCTTCCGAAGATGCATGAGTTCAAAGCGACTCTAGCCGAACATGCACGTCTGTGCCAGCATTTGTGTGAAACTGAAGCGGTTAGATGTTAAGTTCAGTCTCACACACAGATCACGTTGCAGCCGTACTCAGACATTCAGGAACAAACTTTTTAGCGCTGCCCCGCAATTTGATCAACTAAATAGCTTAATCGCTCAAGAGCTACATTATCTTTCTCAAGGAGCTGGTAGCATCATTGTTTCTAAAGGAATTAAAGCCACAGCTTTACTGTTAATAGAGAAACGTGGCAAAATGGTGGTAATTCATACATACACAGCCTCTCTCTCTCTCGTGTAAATGAACAGTTGATGAATTACACTTTTCTGAGAATAGACTTGAAGTGGAGATAGCTAAGCGGTGTTTTCAGAAAGCAAGCGCGTTTATCCAGTAGAGAGAGAGCGTGTGTGCACACGATTGCCAGGTTGACAAGCTAGTAGTCACGTTTACAGATATTTCTGTATTGCGAAGTGTAAAGCTCTTTTTTTTGGGGATTACTTCTCTTATACTCAGGCAACCCCATTTGTGTTCCTCTGCACCAGATTATTACACGATCGCTATTCCTTCTTTTTAGAAAACCTCGCACTTTTCTACTCAATTTTAAATGTTGTAAAATTAAGCGTGGTCCACTGCTGCATACGTGTCACAGTATCGATACAGGGCCAGCTGTATCGATACTCGTATCGTCAAATCTCTGTGACGATACATCGTCGTATCGATATTTTGAACACAGCACTAGTATATTCATAGTTAACTTATTACGTGGATTGTTTTTTTGTTTACCTAAAATAATATATAAATACGGGGATATGAAATATTGAATTGAAATTAATGTTTTGAAATCTTAACCGTTTATAAATCCATTATGAACAGTGTACAAAACAATAGTCAGGACAAAATGATCACTACAGCAAAATTATAGTCAGTATATAATACTAAATTCCTCTGATTTTAATTTCAATAGCAATCAAACTAGACGCAAGCTTTCATTGAGATGAAAACGAGAGAGCCGTCCGCGCCTCTGCGGTGGATACAAGAACATTGGGCGAATTCCAAACGGAAGTGAGCATCCCTGTGCCCTACTCCCTTCAAAGGGCAGAGCCATTGGAGTGTGTTCTTTGAAGGGTGTAGGGCATTGCTGTCTCGTATAAGCGTTTGAAACTCTTTTGGTGAAGGGAATGACTGACCAAATGTTACCTTAACAACGCTGCACGTGCGTGCAGCATTCAGTACTCCATCAGTTGTTGCAAATAAATATTTCTTCATATTATTATTATTTTATTCAAATATTGTCTAATTGTGTCTTATTTACTATTAAACGTTTTCAAACTAAACTTGCTTACACTACTGTCTTAAATCATATTTCTTTCACTGACGAAAAATATGTTGTCTTATATATTTATATATGTTGTCTTACATACATATTACAAATTTAATCCTTTAGGTGCAGGATTTTGGAAAAATGGTGGATTTTATTTTTTTTTTTTTTTTTTTTTTTTTTTTTGACATCAAGATTTCAAAAGCTTGTGGCTCGAAAGGGCTTAAAGATAGAGATCTACCGTAAATTAGAAAAATGTTGGGCATGAACGAAAGTTTATGTGGGGTGTAAATATACACGTCTAATTTGCATATTATGACGTCATCAGAGGCCATCTTGAGTTTCATAATATTCAGGAAATATTAGATATTGAATTGATGTTTGAACTTTTTTTTTTTTTTTTTTTACATTTTTTCTCATTCCAAATGATCAGAAGAGGCAACCAACCAATACAACGAGAAAGTTGCTAACTTATTATATATTACTCATACTATATAGATAAACGCATGTGAACAGTAGCCTTACTTTTTGATCAGTAATATTCGGGAATAATAGATATTGAATGGATGTTTTGACGTATTTGTCATGTTTTTTTTTTTTTTGTCTTTATCCTCATTCAAATGATCAGAAAAGAGGAAACCAACAATAAAACAGGAGAAAGTGCTAAATTATTACTATACTATATAGTAGTAAAACGCATGTGAACAGTAGCCTACTTTTTGATCAGTAATATTCAGTAAATAATAGATATTGAATGGATGTTTGAACTTATTTGCATGGTTTTTTTTTTGTTGTCTTTTTATCCTCATTCCAAATGATCAGAAAAGAGGAAACCAACAATAAAACAGGAGAAAGTACTAAATTACCAACAGGCTCATCAAAGCGTTTGATCCAGTCCTGATACACTTCATTTCTCAAAAAAACACAGCCACCATTGTCATCGCTATTTCCAGCCCAGATCACCCCTGCTGCCTCTACCAAGTCTCCCGGCTCTCCCACGCACAGCACAGCCACGTGTACCTGGCCACTCCCACCTCTTTTGGGCAGCTAGTTCTAATGTCCAGCCTATTTCTCCTACCCTGCTAGCCTCTACCCTCTAGCAACCTCTCCCTTGATGGGACACTACGACCACGTGTCTCCCCTGCACCCCCTCCCCGTTGGGCAAAGGGTCGAAATGATCACTTGTTTGTGCTTCGTGAACACTCTCGCCTTGCACGGCGGCACCATTGCGCTGCAAAGATGTACTGGGAGAAGCGCATCGACCGATCGTCATTTCCAAAAGGCATATATTCCCCTTCAGAGTCAGAATCGGCGAATAACATTGGCAACACATCCTCACGGGACAACTTTCTATTAGCCATTTGGCGATTTTCTCTCACAAATCTCACAATTTACTCGCACGCTATGAACTGAACTGCTTCCGCATCAATGACACGATAGCTCACTTGCTCTGCTATTTCCTCGAACACTTTGAATAGGAACGTGACGTAATTTTGGTCTAGAATCGAAGTACTACATGTCTGCCATCTAGTGGTAGGGAATACAAATGAGATATTACACCATATTAGGAACTACAGTCTATTCTATTAAGTATGACGTCTTGTCGCAATTTTGCGACTTTGGTGCTTAGAGGGTTAGCCTATTCTATTTATGTTTGTATGTGAACTCGAAATCAACCCCAACTTTGCTTTAAAAAGCATCACAAGATCTCCTAACCGAAGATCACATGATCTTCAAGTGAATTATTATTATTATTAGGGCTTCATGTTAATGTTAATTTAATGTTTTTGCTAAAAAAAAGTGCATAGAGCTGCTAATTGTATTAGTTGTTTGTTGATTTCCAAATATAAAACTTATTGAAATGTTTTCAGTGTGTGAATCAGTTCTTTTTGGGGGGGGGGGGGGGACGTTTTCATCTATTTTGAACCAAACCGTGATAATATTGATAATCGTGATAACTTTGGTCACTATAATCGTGATATGAAATTTTCGTACCGTTACATCCCTAGTTGATAACTGTAAAACGCAGCGCTCATCACTGTCACTATTTACCCAGCCATAAATAGAGGACGGGCGGGACAAATAGCGACCAACCATCCTGCTTGTACAACGACTGCCTACAACAATGAAGAATTCAATATTACTGGTTACTGCTTTTTTATATTTAGTAAAATTCTTAAAAATGATATACTAGTAATACGTTGCCGCCGTGGATATTCCAAATCATAGCAACTAAAGCGTCTCCGCTGGAAAAACGCTGTGCCACCAAAGTGTTCTCAAGCGCCACCAGCTGGTCGTTTTAAGAAAAGCACCTGACATTTTTTCAGCTGGCTAAAAACTCTTTGATGGACACACTTTATTGAATATTTATTGTTAAGCATAGGGCCTATTAGTCTTTTTTGCATTTATGCAATATACTGGAGCCAAACCTGAGAAAGTAGACCAGAATATTCCACTGCGTTCCTAGACACGCAATTTACGTAGCTGTAATTCATAGGCGGGGATTATGCTAGTTGTGAATGAGCGTGCACGTGCGCCCCATTTACGAAAGATTGGAATTCATTAACATACGCATGTTTAACTAACAAATCGGACGTTTACTAAGTGTTTGTTTTACGCGCAAACTACTCAGAATTTACTCTTATATTTACGAATGTTTCATGAATGAGGCCCATAGACTTTACGTGGGTGGACCGCCCAGGTATATTAACGGCAGCCCCAGTATATATGGAGAAACATTTTTGCTTTTATTATTTTTATCCTCATACTTTTTTTTTTTATCCGCCCAAAATAATGAAACCATCCGCGATCGATTAACTAGTGGAAAATCTCCCCTTCGCCCTACAGGTTTCGTATCTGCTCGTTCTGTGTGCGTGAGAACTGTTTACTCTCGCTGACGTTCCCACGTGCTCTGCAGAGAAGTAGCGGATATTTCACAGACAAAGACAGGGCTTGACAGTGCGGCCGCTTCAGTCGCAAATAAAAAATAGATGGGTACGAACTGTAAAATGTATTTAAGGAGCATTCATAAATATTTTTTTAAGGAACACCGTCTGATCAATTACAGAAATTAACCTTATAGGGCAAAATTTGACTCCTTAAAGTGATCCTTCATCGGGCAGAACTCCGCTGTGCGTGATACAGAGAGTGCGACCATAACGTAGAGACTGAAATGACATGCCGTCCTGTAAATAAGATAAATAACATATGGCTATTTAGTTTGCTTAATGAAAGAACAAGGTATAGACATGTTCTATAAGAAAGGTAACTTTAAATTACTTCTGTTGTGATCTGGCGCTATAGAGAAAATATAATTAAATAAAATTAACTTGACCTTCGCATTCACGCGATCCTCGGATGCTCTCATTTCCCAAGTTGTTCTTTTAAGTCGGAATGTGAAAACATGGACACTCTCGTTACTACAAAGATTTGTTGGATTTGTGTTATTAGAGCTTTCCGACTTGAGTTCACGTGCATTTTCACAGTCGGGAAATAATTTTTCACGTGCAGTGCTGGTGATTATGCTTCTTACGTCCGTTTAGGAGAACCAGAGGACAAATTTTTCAATCGATCGCTCAGGCATGGCACCGAAATGAGGCATCGAAATCTGCATTCTGATTCGGTTCTAGTACATACTGGTTACATAGGTACCGGTGCCATATTGGTACCGGGTTTCAGTAACCAACCCTAGCTGGAAGTGGCTGTGTTTACTGGGTTGATGAATGGATGAAGAAAGAAATGGATGGATGCATCGTTGTATTGGCAGTGATGAGAGGAATGCGACATTGGCCCCCTAGAGTGCTGACGGTCTAAATCCCCCTTACTTTCCTCTCTGTATTTTGCAATGAGTGAGACCACTATTGTACCTATGCACAGGGTGCTGTGTTCCTCTAATCCAAGTCATCATTACTACTGCCGGTGCTTTTGTTTTCACTAACACCCCTACATTCCTGCCCACCGCCACACTAGGGCACAGAGAGCAGAGATGGGCGTGATGATAATATGATCTGTATCAGCATTTAGGGTTAGTGTGACTGTGAAGCTTCAAGTCAGCTGGATGCTTAGCCAACACTCTGCAAACCAGAATCAGGTCCAGAATCTCAGCTATCCCTCCACTGAGTTGAGTTTTAATTTGTATAGCTTGAAATTCATGCCACTGGAATGGTTTCATGATACGTTTATTTTCATTATATTGATATGGTGTTGGATATCGTCAGAGCAGGGTAAAGGGGTGGCTTTTATCCAATGTAAAATCAGCTGGACAGCTGCCCAAATGTCTTTTAGTTTGCTTGGAGGAAATGTCTTCACCTGCCACAAAACCTCATGTCTGGGTCAGAGATATTCTAGTCAAGATAGTTTATCTGGCAAGTATTTTAACTAGTGCTGGGCGGTATGACCACAAATTTATATCAAGGTATTTTTCATAATTATACCAGTTTCACGGTACATGACGGTATTTTTTTTTCATGCATGACCGGTTGTTAACCATATTTTCTACTGATTGAGAGAGGAAATACTGCAGTATATTGACTTAGAATGCCCTATTTTACTGTCATGATGAGTGAATATTGTCAAAAAATATGACACTAAATAGTGACTAAACACGACCCCTTTTAATACATGTTAACCAGGAGTCACTCTCATTTATAATCGCGGCATCATCTGATAAAATCAACATGCATCTACACTAGGGCTGCACGATTAATCGCATGCGATATTCAATGCGCATCTTGTCAGAAAGCCGGTTCTGTAATCAGCGGTAAATCTCAATCACCCTGCGGGCTTTCACATTGAGAAGCATTAACTACACAGAGCCGTTGTTCACGAGCTGCGCAAAAAATCGCGCGAATACGAACGTGGGTTTGCGCAGCTCGTCAGTGAACAACGGCTCTGTTGTTGTGAATGATGCTCATGGAAAGCCCGCAGGTGATGGCTATGCGGTTGTTTTGGCTATATTACTTTTTTGTCTCATGCAGCGCACTGCCTGCATCTGAGGAACAAACTAAACAAGGAAACAAACAAAAAAGTGCATGTGATATTAACAGATGAACTACATATTTAGAATGCAACAATGCAAGAAGTGAACAGGGGGTGCTAGGAAATCTTTTATTGACGAGTTGGCTGAGGTGCGGCCAACTGAATGTGTGCTTCTCTGCCGCTCACTGCACAGAACAGCCGCCGAGAGAGGCGACACTTCTCCGGTAAAGTCAGACCTCGCGTTCGCGGGACAGCACTGGCGAAATCTTCCAACTGAACCATAGCTAACGTTTATCCAAAAAAGTTGCTAGGTTTGTCAGTATGAATATTCTATGGAAAAAAATCCACTAATAGGGTCTGAAAGTTAAATCTAGTGCTAAAGTCGCGCTCGTGTGTGTGTGAGACGCGGGAGCTGATGGCAGGGGGCGGTGGATATTTGTGGCGGTCAATGAGGATATTGTGGATGAGTTCTTCTGTCATCATGCTCTATTAGTTCTACTGCTTCAGTTTCGGAACTTTCACGCTTTGTAACACATACAGCTGTTCCCTCACCCCAGTGCAACAGTGAAAAGGGACCCCTTTCAAAACGGTCGCATTCCGAACATTGTTTAAGCGACATACACCGGTATTGCGGTATTTTAAAAAGTTAATATCATAAAAAAATTAACACGGGTATTTGGTATGAACCGGTATACCGCTCAGCACTAATTTAAACTCCATTAAGCAGTTTTGCAGAGCTAAATTCTGGCATGTTCAAGTTCAATATAAGTACAGTAAATATGATACTGTGGTCTCCCTACACTGTTGTCAGTCAAGTTGTCATTTAAAATCCGAACATCATTGGTAATGTTATTGTATTAGTGATTATGCAAACAAAAAGTCACTTCATTTGTTGTTTGTTGATTTTTAAATAAGTGATTTATGTGTCGGTACTTTTTGAACATCTCCAGCACATTTTAACAATACCGTGATAATACCGATAACCGTGATCATTTTGGTAACTATAACCGTGATAAGAAATTTTCATACCGTTATATCCCTACTTATAGTGTGAGCTAGATTCAAGCTTTTATCTATGCAAACCATACCATAATTTTAATGTAATGATTTTTTATTTATTTGAATTTATTTTTTATTTTTGCATTCACTAATAAAAAGATTCTATCATTAGCTGTAATTTTAGCTGAAAGTGAGACTGACACTGTTTAATACTGTAAAGCTGCATGTTTGAAATTAATAAAGTGCTATATAAATAAACGTGACGTGACTGTAATGCCGATTGCAGAGCAAACGTATCCATTGCTATGATCAGATGCTTTCTTAACTGCTGCTTTCACACCGCTGTCATTTTTGTTGTGCGTTTATTTCGTTATTGAGAGGAAAGCATGCAGCACAATTGTGGGGCAGTGCTAAAAAGTTTGTTCCTGAATGTCTGAGTGCGGCCGCAACATGATATGTGAGAGTGACTGAGCATGTGTGTGCGTTAGATACAGAAAATAGCGCATTAGTTTAGAACTCTTCTAATTTTTATTTTTAAATGATTTGAATGTATTGATTTGTGCAATGATAACCTACCGGCAATGTACATTATTTTTTAATATATTCGAATGAGTTAGGGCTGGACAATAAGCATATCAATATGTATCGCGAAAATTTTTCAATACGGTGATTGATTTTCTAAAACACATTTCCGAGATTTCCATTACATACCAGTTTCCATAAATGATTATTGTGGCGTTGACTTCGTTGAATACACATGAGAACTGCACGTTTCCAATGTCATACCACGGCGCGGTGTTTTATATGAAGTATCTCTGAAGGGAAATTCCGGACTGTCTTCAGAAATGTTTAGATGGCATTTTTATCTGATAATGTAGCGTTCATGACCGAAGCTACTTTGTTTAAAGCCATTACTGGAGAAACCGTTAGTTCCACAGCTCTCACAGCGCCTCCTGCTGGCAGAAAATCAGTTTGCATTTTCAATAATAAACCAATTTCCAACAACATGCTTTTGTTGTTGCTCTATTATTTTGTTTTCTGAAGCAACTCGGAGCAAGTTTCATACTCGTTATCCTGGTTAATGCATGTTTAAATCTATAAGAATAATCAGCCTACACAACCAGTCAAAAGTTTTTGAACAGTAAGATATTTTAAGTTTCTTAAAGAATTATATTTGCGCAACCAACCTGAGTTATGACAAATGCACCAAACAGTTAAAATTTGAAATATTATTGCAATTTGAAATAACTTTTTTCTGTTTGAATATATTTTTAAAATGTAATTTATTACTGTAATTTCAAAGCTGAATTTTTAGCATCATTATGATACTACTCCAGTATTCGGTCACGTGATCCTTCAGCAGTCATTTTAATATGCTGATTTGCTGTTTATCAATATTTAAAACAGTTAAGTACATTTTTCAGGATTCGTTGATGAATAGAAAGATCCAAAGATAGATTTATCTGAAATAAAAAGGTTTGGTAACTATTACCACTATACCATTCCAAAAGCTCTTTTAAAATTTAGATGAAATTTAATACTTTTATTTAGCAAGGATGTTTAAATTGATCAAAAGTGATGATAAAGAAATTATAATGTTACAAAAGATTTCTATTTCAGATAAGTGCTGTTCTTCTGAACTTTCTATTCATCAAAGAAACCTGAAAAAAAATCTACTCCACTGTTTTCAACATCATAATAATAAATGTTTTTGAGCAGCAAATCAGAATATTAGAATGATTTCTGAAGATCATGTGACTGGAGTAATGATGCTAAAGCTCTGCTTTGAAATCACAGGAATAAAATATATTTTAAAATAGAAAAAAGTTATTTTAAATAGTAAAAATATTTAAAAAATTACAGTTTTGCTGTATTTTGGATCAAAATAAAATGCAGGCTTGCTGAGCAGAAGAGAATTCTTAAAATCTTAGTTCAAAAACTTTTGACTGGTATGTTAGCTTATAGTTTGAAGTAAAAAATATTAATATTAATATTAATAAGGAGAGTATGAGGTTTATTTGACAGTGATTTCACATTTCTTGTTTGTATGAAGGCTAAATACCAATAAAAGGTGAACATTTATTTATTTCCTAAAATATTATATAGTTTTATAGGAGTAGGTTTCATAGAGTTGGCAAATTAATTTTTCATAAATTTGTATGCACAGACATCTGTTGTGGCCGTTCTTGGACGTTTTTATGAGGCGTTTTTAAGAGTGTTATATCGTATCGGATTTAGCGTTACGACGAAATTAAGAAATATATCGTGATAAAATTGAGGCATATGTCCCGACCAGCAATGTGAGTACATTACAATATAAATTTATTGTACGAGTACATTATTATTTATGGGCTTAAAAACAAGATGCAAAACAATCAGAATATTGTACCTGGTGAGAAGTGCACAAAGTAAACATGAAACATATGCAATTACTTATATTGTACTGTGGTACAATTATGGAAGCCCTTCATAATGCAGAGTTCAACTGCCTGCTCTACCAATAGTTAGAAATGGCACTATAGTATGAAGTGTTTAATAAACAGCTGTTTTACTAAATTCTGTGCAGTCCCGTATCGTGATACGTATCGTACCGTGGCCTCTGTATCGGGATAAGTATCGATCGGGAATTGATGGGATTACACAGCCTTAGTGCTTAAGATGCTTTTTTTTTTCTACATGTTATCTTAAGGGTTTTTCAATTATTTTAATTTTAGTTTTAGTATAAAATTATAATACCATTCATATTTTTACTATATTTATCATTTAAAGAAGAAACCAATCCGATGTTTAGTTGACATTTGAGGCTTAATACTATAGAAAAGCACTAAAAGTCTTTCAGTTAGTGTTTTCACCTTGTTTATTTTCATATAAAAATACAGCATGCAGTTGCATAAAACAATGGTATAAACATCATTCAGTGTAAATTGTGATAATCGTAATTAATAATCGCAATTACAATTTCAAGGAAATAATCGACAATTATTATTTTTGTCATAATCGTGCAGCCCTAATATAGGAATAATGCAGTGTTACTAATTGACATAACAAAAATTTATTACAGTATTGAAACTATTCTGCCTTATTATGTGTTTGTATAAGCCAATCCTAAAATTGTCATTAGGAAATACAGAAAAAAAAATGATAGAATACAAATGGTTGGTTATCGTCCAGCAGTGTATTTGATTTCTTAGCCAATTAAAAGACATAAAAAAATAAAGCCTGTCAATTAGACAAGTCAAAAGTTTTTTTTTTTTTTTTTTTTACTACATTTCTGTCCCCCTCATTTCTGAAATGATGGCTATGCTCCTATGTGTGCAGTACAGAAAACAGAGCATGAGTCTTCTTGTGCTTGAATGGTTAAAGTCATATTAAAATGCACACAAAGGAATCGATAAGAGTAATCGAAATTTTAATTTTATAACAAGTATCCGATTCCTGACCTTAATTATCCGATTCTGGAATTGGAATCGATTTTCGATTCCCGAGCTAGGTATGGGTTAACATGTTAAATAAAATGCTCTTTTTAAAAAAAATTTTTTTGTACCCCTACCGAAAATGTGCCTGGAGTCCACCTTTGTTATTATTACAAACTACACTTTCAATGTAATTTTAAACCATTCAAATCAAGAAGACTCACGGGCTGTTTTCTCTGCTGCACACACATCCTTGTGTAAGTGTTCTTTAGCCTGTTGATTTTCATTCATAGTATTCAGCTAACAAGGAAATATTTTGCAATAAGATAATATCTAAGATTATTTATTTTATTTATTTATTACCTTATTGGAATTGAAATGAGGAATTGACAAGAATTGGATCATTAAAATTCAACGATGCCCAACATACCCATACACCACATAATTTTTTACTGGCACATTTCCATTCACACTGTTTTAGACCCTTTCTTTTCTTTTAAATCTTCACTTACCCTTCTTTGCTTTTGCCCTTCTTAAAAACAACCACATAATTTTATACGTGAATGTACTTTTCAAAATGAGTTATAAAACAGTTGCTCCTGGCAACAGGGATAGGTAGTATGTTTGCTTAACATAGCGTCAAACATGACAATTTATGAGACTAATATCACGTTTTGCTCCAAAATCACTATATAAAATCAGCTGTGTTTAAAACAGTTAGCTTCTGTGGTTCCATGTTGCTTCTTATCACAGTGAGACAGAAAATATTTTTTTATAAAATGATATACTGTGATACAAGCTATGTCAATTAACATTGCATTGCAATTGGGTGTTTATTGTCTTCCACGTTTCATCAGTCAAAGCGTCTCTATCTGCATGTTAATTCAGCTGTAGTGATATCTGATGCATTTGTCCATATAAGGGATTTCCTGGGTTTCACTTGTGAAACAGAATTTACAGTAATGGGTTGGTAGGATTAGGGTTTGAACCGCTACATAATGCTCACATCCTTCCATTGGGTAATAAATAGAAAATACATACCTAAAGACTTTGTAACGCAGTAACTGAGTAGTTGTCAGCAAACGAGCCTTGAACTTTTCACTCTTACTGAGCCATATTATTTTCAGACTTTTACTTGTCTCAAGTAACTTCTTTTCTGAAGTAGCATACTTTTACTTAAGTACAATTTCTTAGTACTCTTTCCACCACTGGTAGTAGTGGGCGGAATACAATACGATTTAAAGAGGTGCATAACAGTCCAGTCAACGGTCTCACAGTTTAAGTCATTTTAATTAGTTGCTCGAAAAGGACCACTAAAATGGTTGGTGGGGGCCTGAAACTGTGCTGATATGTGTGAGGTTTAGCACGTACTCTGATCAGATCTGGCACAGACATCAGGGCAGGATGAAAGAAAAACATCTCATCTGCTCTTGATTTACTGCTCATGGCAGGGGGAGGAATGGTGGTGTGTGTTAATACTTTACTTTTTACTTTGTCATTTAGCAGACGCTTTTATCCAAAGCGACTTACAAATAAGAAAAAGTAATTAAAACTAAAAGCTAAAACTCTATAAATACTATATATATACACATAAGGAAATTAAATAAATGACAAATGCATACAACAAAATTTAAAATCTTAACATTTAAATGAAAAACAAAAAGTTAAGCTAAAACAATTCAAAATATTAAAAAAACAAAAGGTATGAGAATAATAATGATTCTAACATAACACTAAGCCAACACCAAAAAAAACAACTACATATGAGTATGTACAACCATACACATGTACCTCACTAAATCCTTCCCATTTGTATGTTGACGTGTACTGCCATCACTAAATTACATCCACCTCCAACTTAAGCACAACTATATAGCCATAAAATCCAACAACACAAATAAATGACACCATACTCCACACTGTACCCCTACCATAGCCAGAATACACCTCACACTACGTCGTTGATCAGAATCCTAACGACTAACACATGAGCCAAACACACATGTTAAAATACACAACACCTCTTGCACCCAGTACGCCACTGGTTATACAAAACCCCACATGAAGGGACACAGGTAGTAGGAAAGAGGAGAAATAAAAAGCGATACTTATCCTTTGCCGGTGTCCCTGCCCGGTAATACCCTCATCCTAACAGGGTCAGTGTGTATGCACGAGGCAGACTAATCTTATTATGGCAATCTGAGTGTTGTGGCTGGAGAGGCTTTTATTTAACAGAAAATAAACATAAAAAGTCCAAAACGGGGAATAAAGTGTCCAAAGGGGGAAGGAGTGTCCAAAATAAACAGGGGATCTGGAGTCCTCATTGTGCTGGGGAATCGTGAAGGAAGGGAAGTGTTCGGAAAGGAGGGGTCCAGGTAAGGGGTCGAGTCCGGCGGTCGCACGTGCTCCTCTCTGTGGTCCGGGGCGCGAGGGGCAGTGGCTTCTTCACAGCAGCTCATCTTCCCTGGGCCATGGTGCTTCAGGGGATTAACGGCCTCCATTCTGGACTGCGAGTCCAGCATCTCGTATCTCTGGCGGTGGGGGAGTCCCTCTGTGCTCCCTTCCTAGACCTACGAGGACACCAGCATGCATGCATGGGGGAAGAGACTGGTCTCTTGAGGAGAGGCGCGCTCTGCACTCAACAGCGGCGGTGACAAGGCTCCATTCACCTCACTTGTGCCTCATCACACGCCGCCTGCCCTGACTGTTTCTGCGCCCCTCCTCTCTCACACACTCACTCCTGTCGGGAACCTGGTGAAGGGTGGCTTTTAAGGGACGGGGTGATGATGATAATTAGGGGGGAGGCAGCTGATCCGTCCCAGTGTGCATAAATGTGATGTGTTTTGTGTTATGCTGGCTCTCATTTTACGGAGCCTGTGACTACATGTTCAAAATGGAGAAAGAGGTAGGAGAGTTTTCTTATCCCTGTTGTAGATACGTCTTATTATTGTGGCAGATGGAATAATTGAATAGACATGACATAAAAAGTCGCTTTAGAAGTTTTACTTCCATATCTCTCCATATCACTTTTTTTATATTTTGTTGCTCTACATACACATGCATTAACAATCAGGATATCTTCCGACTATTCATTTTTTAATTTAATCTTAAATGCAGGGAAAAAAGGTTCCTTTTTTGTTTTTCATAAAAAAATAATAATAAGAAGAATTGGGCTTGATTTTTCGTTATTCATGGCTAGTAAATGAATAAATAGCTTGAATATTAGAACTCTGCATGTGGGCGGGAATGACACTGCTGAGAAACAGAGAAACTCCCCTCTCTGCTGATAGGTCAACCAAACATTAAAAGGTGCCATCATCAGTTGTGTGCCTGTAGTGGTGCAGATCCAGGGCTTACTTCTGTGTAGGCATAAATTCGGCAACCTGCACGAAAAATATTAGTTTATCTCAGATCTGCACCCAAAACTACAACCTAGCCTACATCTTTGGCACATCGCTGACATATCAAAGTCTGTGTGGCAATGCACTGGACGGCACAGAGCCAAAGCATTTTGCACTGTAGTGGAGCGCAGACCATTATCGATTTAAATGTAAATACGCAGCAGTCATAGGTTTTGAGTTTTGGATAAGGGATGAATTTAAAATGATATGGATAAAGATATGATCTTATTTCATATCAGTGTATTTCAACAAATAAATGGAAAATATAAAAATGATGTGCTATGATTTCTGCTGCCATGTGATAATTTGATGTAGGCCTAAGCTTTAGTTTTATTGTGTTACTGGCATAACTTCAGAACAAAATTAAGGTTTCTATCCTAAATTTGACAGAAATCAATGACCTTGAGGTTTTGCCTAGAACATTCTATATTTATTCAGTGCCTCCCACAGGTTTGAAATATACTTGCGGTAGTAGGGTGGAAAATCCTCCTATTACCCAAGGCACAAAAATGGTCTACATTTGACAAATAACAAATAATGTGTTATTTTTAACAATATTTTAATTTATTGAAATTAATTTTAATTACATAGGCTACTATTACATTTAATTACATACTAATATTATGCATTATTATATGCATTGTAAATTATGCAAAATCACAGCATTTAAATGGTAGAGTTCTCCTTACTTTGTCATATAAGGGCCTTTCGCACCACAGGAACCTTTTCATAGTACCAGAACTAATTGTGGAACTACCCACTTTTTGTCGTTTTCGCACCGCCGGAACTGGGTGAGATTTTAGTACCGGACTGCCTTTTTCGTGAACCAAATTAGCTCCTACTCCGGAGTTGGGTCTAACCAGCACAACTGGTACTATTCGTGACGTAAGTAGACATTGATTGGCTAAACGCGTATGAAAACGCCCTCACCCACTATGATTTAAAATGCTGTGTAAACATATTGTAAACATTGTCAACTTATTTCGCAAGTTTGGAGAACAGTGATAGATGGACGGACGCTGAAGTTCAGGCACTTGTAGCAAATGTAGCACTTCCGGTTTTTGTTGGAGATTCTTAGTCCTCCTTTTCGTTCTTTCAGTCGCTTTACGTATACTTTGACTTTCCATGTCCATTATTGTGAATTCCGCGAGACACAACAAAAACACAGCTCCGATCACAGCGTCCTCCATACTCCTGTTGTTAACGTTGTTTTTCTTTGTTTCTGTTGTTGAACGCCGTGCACAAATTACTACGCTGTCAACCGGCTTACGTCACTTCCTAGTACAAACTGTCGGTGCGAATGCAACCCTTTAAATGGTACTTGGAAATAGTTCACGCAAAATCGTCCCAGTACTTTAGTACTGTACATTTAGTTCTGGAACTAAAGCGGTGCGAAAGGCCCTTATAGTGTCTCTCTCAGTGAATGAGACACAGATTTTACTGATACTAGTAAATCTATATTTGAATAATGGCGCTTTTCCACTGCATGGTACGGCACGGTACGGTTCACTTTTGGGGAGCTTTCCACTGGGTACAGTGCCTGGTACCTGGTACATTTTTTAGTACCACCTCGGTTGAGGTCCCAAGCTAACCGTACCGTTACCAAAACGTGACGAGTAAACTCTGCTGATCACTGATTGGCAGGAGAGAATCGTCACTATCTGCGTCACTGAACTTGCGACACAAACACAAAAGAACCGCTAGCTTTAAATCAGCACAGCCAGCGAAGGGACGAACGCAACTGTTTTGAACAAGCGCAACTTTTGTGTTTTTACAACAAAAAGTTTTGTTGTCTGTTGCGGAAGTACAGGCGTTCCTCTCGTTGATAGCAGAGGAGCGGATACAGCGAGAGCTTGATAGGGCGACGCGGAATGAAAAAGTTTTTTATGAGTCGTGGTAGTAGAGGCGGCACAACTGTAACGACATGTGAATAATCTCGCCCACTTTAAAGCGGTACTGAACTGCTGTGGAAACACAAACCGTGCCGAGCCGAAATGTGCTGTACCGTACTGAGCCGTACCGAGCCGAGTCGTACCACGCAGTGGAAAAGCGCCAAATGTGTCAAATAATGTTCTTAGTCTTTTCTTCCTGTGGGGAAGCATCCCAGCCAGAAACTACAATAGTTTACTATGAATGAAATGGAAATTAAATTAAATACAATTAATTGTGTAACCAAAATACCAATAATGCCCAGAATAAAAAAACAACAACGTGTGACTTTTAATTATAAACAAGCCCGAAATACACCGGGACTCTTATTTTGAAATGTCTATACTATTGCGGACTGATCCTTCAGATGAGAGAGAAAATATGCATTCTTACAACCGTCTAAAACATATTATATAAAGGTCATAAAGTAGACATTGCCATAATTCATCAACTCGAGTTCATAAGCAACTGCTTGGCATAAATGTGTGCTATTCATTGATTGAGAATCACTTTGAAGCAGTCTGAAGCACTGCTGCGCGAGCCTGTAGAACGGCAACAGCGCCGCCTTGTGACACTGCAACGTGCAGCGCTATTTTTTTAATGAAATTATTTTTGAAGTTTCATAATCGATAGGCTGTATCGCGATTTATGTTTTTCCATCCCCAAAATATAAGACTACTTAAAATGATCATTAAGATATTTGTTTTACCATTTCATGTATTTTAGACCTTTTAAGACATCAAATTTAAGAAAACTCACCCGGAGGGATTTTGCTTTATTCGCACACGTGCTCCTTAAATACATTTTACAGTTAATACCCATCTATTTTTATTTGCGACTGAATCGCCCGCACTGTCGAGCCCTGTGTTTGTCTGTGAAAATATCCGCTGATTCGCTGCAGCGCACGTGGGAACGTCAGCGAGAGTAAACAGTTCTCGCGCACACAGAACGAGCAGACATGAAACCTGTAGGGCGAGGGGAGATTTTCCACTAGTTAATCGATCGCGGATGGTTTCATTATTTTGGGCGGATAAAAAAAGTATGAGGATAAAAATAATAAAAGCAAAAATGTTTCTCCATATATACTTGGGTGGCCGTTAATATACCTGGGCGGCCCGCCCAAGTAAAGTCTATGTGTGGGAAGCACTGTTATTTGTTGTTGATGTGGAAAGCAAAACATAGTCCACAACAGGAGACAGTGTTGTTTAAATGTTTTGGAGTCATTCTGGAATGACCTAACTAAAACCAAAATTACATAACAGGGTCTGCATAACATGCACTTAAATGGTGTGTTTTTGTGAAACTCTAAATGATTCTTTCACCTTATGGTGGAAAATAATTTTTCAAATTGTGTGTATGCATGTGATGGTGGTGTGCTCGAGTGTGGGTGGTTGGAGGAAAGGATTGGTGGTGTGCATGCGAGTAGAAGTGAAACAAATAGTTTTTTTTTTTTTAATTCTCTCCTCCTCACATACATTCATTCAGTGTAACGATCATGTACTCTAGCGGTACTCTAATCAATTATGAGACGAGCGATAGATGACTTAAACGGGGATAAAATAGAGGCCATTTCTGTGGCAGTGGGATTCCAATATGAAAGACCATCAAGAGGAGGACAACAGAAGAACACACACACATAATGCTCAGGAAGCATATGGTCTCTTATTCAATCTGTTTTGTTAAAAGGGTGCAGCCGAAAACAGATCAGCCAGCTGAGACACAGAGAAAGGAAAGTTAGAGTAATGAGAGTAAGGCTATGAAGAAATGATTGTCCACTGAAAATAAAGACCATAACGTGTTAATCTTGGTGCTCTGAGCTCCAATTTTGTGTGAACATATGATTTAAAAAGAAAATATATATATAAGATTTATTTAGAATAATGTGGTAACACATCATTGCAAGCTGTTATGATATAACACAATAAATCATCACATCTGCACTAGGGCTGTGCAATTAATCGCATGCGATTGTCATGCGCATCTCGTCAGTAAAGCCGGTTCGTGATTAGTAGTAAATCTTCCACACTGATTTCCGATGGAGCGGCTTACTACAGAACGGAGGGCAATAGAGAAGCCACTAGTCACTGACAATTAGGCAATATCGTGTTCATAATCGCTAGAGATGCACGATTGCAATTTTTCCGATTTTCCGATTTTTTTTTGTTAGTGTGCATCTTTGAATGGCGGATACCGATTTTGCCGATTCCGATTTTCTTTCTAAGAACTATACTTGAGTATACATGTACATATACAAACAAAAATCAACTTTTCTTCAACGCAAAGTTATATTTTCATAAAAAAACACAAGTAAAAAGTCAGTAATAAAATAAGTGCAAAACAAAAATAAAATAAAATGCAAACAACAGCACAAAAAAATGCAATAGAATAAAGAGAGCTATGAAACCAAGTTTTTCAGGTTAAGTAAGTTTTTATTCAGTTACTCCAATACTACAGAAATTAAAGTAATCAAATGTAAAATACACATCCAGTGTTAGTGTTCATTTGAGTACTTTAATTTAACTGTAGTCTTATTGTTAAAAATTAAATACAGATGTAAGCTTACCATGAAAGTTAGAAACGTGTTCAGTAAAGAGCATAAACATTATGTTTTGTCTTTGTTCTCTTGTAACAGACAAACGCAGCATAAATATTGGACTGCTGTCCCTGTAAGAGGTTTAGCCCCGGCCCCAATATTACCTGACTGTAAAAACATGCGGTCTGCTTTATCAGCTACTACACATCCAAAACTGACTGTGTTTAACTGGATTCTCGCCAAAACAGGCATTATGAAAATGTTTTATGTATTTGAAAGTTTTAGAGCAGTTAGCCACTCGTTTTGGTATTTGTGGTTCACAAGCTGTTTGAGACTGAGTGCGGATTGTGTGCTCCACTAATATAGATCAGTGGTGGGGCGCACGCGTTTGGTATAAGCGCGAAACATGCGGGAATGACTAAAATAATGAGCTTGTACGCGCAAATTTTTTTACCCAATACAAGCACTATTTAACTGGAGCGAATGAGATGTTTGTGAGGGAGAAGGGGTCGTCGGAGAGAAGAGAGCAAGAATGCGCAGCTGACGTTATTGCCTGTGCCGCCGGAAACAAAACGGATCGGCTCGAAATCGGAAAAAAGTGAGACTGACCGACCGATCACCGATCACCGATCCGGGCCGATCATCAGGAAAATCGGCCGATTCCGATCCCTAGCCAATCGATCGGTGCAACTCTAATCGCAAATGGAATCACATTCGATTATGAAGCAAATATTGCCAGCTTGTCAGTGAACTCGGCCCTCGGTATTAAGCCTCTCCATCTTGAAAGAGGTGGGCATTTACAACGATCCCGGAAAACCGGCTTTACTGACGAAATGCACATGACAATCGCATGCGATTAATTGCACAGCCCTAATCTGAACATCCCCAGACTGAAATGGCCACAATTGCAACAAAAATTCTAGTAGCCATTGGCAACAGACAAGAAAACTTCATTAGATTTCATCTGGTGAGTAGGCGTTAGTTAATTATATCTTTAGACACGAGCAACAGTTTCCTGCTCCTCTATTCAGAAGCTTTCTATTGCGTCACCCTCGCCCTTTTAATACAGCTCAAAAAAGAGCATTTAAAATGCTCTGTGTGGACTTGGAAATGTTTGGGTGTGTGCTTTTATGTCTCTTATTCGACTATTATATTCCTCTATTGCGTCCAGTCATATTCTACAGGGCTCTTAAGCTAATATTTTACAATAGACAGTCAATGGCAAAAATGAGGACAGCACAGATGAATAGGTGTTACTTTTTCTCTCCTCTTACCCATGATGAGTTAAATATAGTTCAGTCATGACAGCTCTCGGGATATGTTGTAAAATCTTTATGTAAATAGAATGTGCATAGGTTTGGTTTTGGCAGACTAGATCTGCCACGCTGCTGCTGCGGAACAAGGAGACTTGCTTTGTTAAATGATCATAAAATTAAAACGAATATGCTGCTGCTAGAGAGAGGAAGATTCCCCGTAGCAGATCTAGGACACGCATAGCATGCAGACATGGCATTCATTGACTACGTCCTGGTTATATATAGGTAAACGGTAATGAGCATGTGAATCCGATTGGCTGGGAACATTGAATTGAATTACCCAATTACAGCGCAAGTTTCATGGCTGAACTATTCATTTATTGCCACATCATTGGTTGTCATGAGTGTGAATGCCCTTCTTAGTGGCGAATATCCATCTGAAAAGATAGATGCCCTAACAAAGGCCTAAGTGTGTGTGTGTCATATGTAGTCTGAACCCTACAGGCATACTCTACACATGAGGAGCAGTCTCACACACACACACTTGCCCCTAAAACTTTATTGATTTCCTCTCCTTCTTTTGTTTTCTTGTCTATAGTAGCAGAAATCAAATAGGCAATTAGAAATGACCAAGCCTGAGCATCTGTGTGTCTGTCTTTGAGAGTTTGTGTCAGCCTGGTTTAATTTGATGTGTATACGGAACGGTGTGCCTCACACGTCCTGAAAAGTGAAGCTGCGGGCTCTTTAATTGCCCCCTGGAGGCTGGCTGCAATACAGGTCATAAACCCCGCCCTCTCCATGTAAACGAATGGGACTTGAGTCAAAATAAAAACATAATTTACACTTCCAATACAACTTTCCGAAAGATGGTTTTGGTCATTTAAGGTAGTTATCACACTGATATATGTTCAATTGTTCGTTTTTGTGACAAGTTTGATTTTAGCTAGTAATTTGATGCTATAAAAATGGGGCGTGTCGTTGTGGTTGATTGGGTCTGTGGGAGTTTGATACTGCGGCTCCACCTCACGACACTACTGCACAGACTCTGGCTCCAAACAAATCTCTACTGCACAAACTCTGGCTCCAAACAAATCTCTATTGCGCAGACTCTGGCTCCAAACGAATTTCTACTGCGCAGACTCGGGCTCCAAACCAATCTCTACTGCACAGACTCTGGCTCCAAACAAATCTCTACTGCGCAGACTCTGGCTCCAAACAAATCTCTACTGCACAGACTCTGGCTCCAAACAAATCTCTACTGCACAGACTCTGGCTCCAAACAAATCTCTACTGTGCAGACTCTGGCTCCAAATGATGTCATTACTCCCCCCCCCCCCCCCCCAGATGGCAGCGGCCATACTGAGATGCTTTGGCTTCACTTTTATATAGTGGAAGGAATAGGAGACGCGTCATCCATCGTTTTTTACAGTCTATGATACGGAAGTGAAATGACCTTTAAAGGTGCTGTGTGTAGATTTTATGATGTTGCGAATTGCAACAAACGGATTAGCCCCTCCCCCTGCCTCTTCCCTTGAGAAGCTACGGCTGACGACTCTGCAAAGATGTCGTCATCTGAGACAGCAGAGAGTAGCCAGTCAAGCATTTCTTACTTATACGAATGACCTCTGCTTCTAATAAACCACACGACGACTACTACTTTGTGCGTATTCATCGTAGCGATGATGCAAGCTGCCTCTAAGAGCACGAGGAAGAAAAGAAGAACAACAACATTGACGAAACGCGCTCTGTAGGGAGGGTATAGGTTTAGGGCTACTGTAGAAATATGGCGGCGCAAAATGGCGACTTACACCGCCGGTCCCCCTCCATGGTTATGTAGATAGAAATGGCTTATTCTAAGGTAATTAAAACATAATGGTTAATTTTGTAAGGTATATTTATACACCACTGAAAACTTAGTTTTGTGTGTTACATTGCATTTCTTTAAACAGATTCTCAAAAATATTACACATTTCACTAGAGATGTTCAGTTTAACTGGTTAACCGACCGTAAGAATTTTGACCGATTAATACAATCAGTTAAACGGTTTAAAAAGTCATTTATTATTTTTTTTCAGTAATTTATCAGAATATTTTAAAAGGTTTGCTGCATGGTTAAAATACGCAACGCGTATAAAAAAAAATATTTTTTTAGGGGGGAAAAACAAGTCGCGTATGTCGCATTTTTTATTTCATTCAGAAATAGGCCTAATGCCGATGCAAAATGTTTACAAACATAATAAACACTGTAAACATAGCTAGGCTATTTTAGCTCCCATCACTCCACAACAAATCCTTTCAATTAACAGTAATTAGAAAAGAACAAGAATTATAAATATAAGAAGCTATAGCAATATAAAAGACAAGCCAAAACGAAGTAAAGGAAGTAAAACGAAAACTGAAAACCAACGTTGGGGTCTCATTCCACACAAAATCAAATGTTTCCGTATTCGAGATGTATTTGAATTGAAGCTATAGCAATATTAACGACAAGCCAAAATGAATTAATTTAGGCTAAATGAAACTGAAACCAACGTTGGGTCTCTCATTCCACACAAAATCAAATGTTTCCGTATTCGCGATGTATTTGAATGGCAAATTATTATTTATTATGTAGCCTACTTCACTCACGTTCCAATATTTACGTAAAACAAAATGTTTTGCATAATATCACGGCGGTACTGTGATAACACTTTAATGGCACAGATTTTACTACATATTTTTTTTACTACATATTTTTTTTTCCATATGTTTGACTGACTGTATTTTTTTTATGATAATGAACAGGCTGCATTGTCAGGGTAGCAATGCCTAACTGAGTGCGCGCAATCACTTGAATTTTTTTCCTTCTAACTAGGGATGCAGCGATTAACCGTTTTAAGCTTTAAAACATCACGGTTAATCAATCGTAAAGGTTCCGCTAAACCGAGTGTTTCTGTTACACGGAACGGAACTGTTGCATCTTGTGCAAAATGAAAAAAGTTACACTAGCGGTGCACCAGCTTAAAATTATGCTTATCAGAGGCACGGAGGCTACTACATGCATTAGATGAACTGTGACAGAGGGACCAAACAGCGAAGCTTATTTCCACCAGAGAAATGCCCGAAGTCCATATTGTGGGAGCATTTTGGGTACACCAAGAATGACAAGGCCGTCATTTCAATATTGCTGTAAAAATGCTGCTAAAGAGCAAATACATAAGGGATAATGCATGGCTTGCTGTACATTGATTGATTTTAATGCACGACGTGAAGATAAGAACCACCTGACGCAAAGCTACAGCTCGTTAGCTCAGCATTCTGCACGCTTCAGATCAGAAAGAAATGAAATAGTGCGGTAAGATCACATTTATTTGAATTAATTAATTATAACATTAGCTACTTGAATAATTATCGAGAGAGAGAGAGAGGTGAAAGTTGCCTGTGTGAATTAGCCTACCTGAGTCTGTGCGTCTCTCCAGGAAGCTATTTAATCTATTTTATTAATAAAAGTCACGGGGCAGCATTCTCAAGAAGTCTGTGTTCTCCTGAACGTTTGTACACGTGCACAGCGCGATCTCCGATCTCACAAACCAAAATAATAGACATGATTTTCTCAGGCCATGTGAAATCATATGAATTATTATAAAGATTATTAAAATGAATAGGCTGCGTATGGATGACAGTTGATTACAATATTTCAGTTTATTTCCATCATTAGTAACAGTTTCCCCTGTGGGACAAATACAGTTAATATTAGTCGTATATTAATAATAGGCTAATTCATTAACTCTGTTATTTACTATCCCTGTTGTAGTAATATTCATAAGTAAAAACCAACAAGATCTTTTTTTCACCATGTTTCCAAATTCTATACCCCAGGTCCAAAAGAAATGTAAAGAATGTACAAACTGAAAACATTAAATACTTTTGCGATCTATTTCCATTTGTTATTTTCAAAAGAGAAATACGGTCATGGATGTTTACAGAGCAGAAGTCACCTTTTTTAAATTCCAATGGGAGAGATGGACTTTACTTTGTCTTTTGTTTATTATTATTTTGAGCTGTATTCTTGGTTACTGTGTTTTTTCTGTTTCAAAAGCCAGCAATAAATAACACATTAATATCTGAAGAGTGTTCATGTGATTTTATACATAGTAATGTTGGGAAATGAATAAATGCATAATAATCGTCATAATCGTAAAACCGTGATTATTCCTCAGACAACAATCGTACCAACAAAATCTATAATCGTTGCATCCCTACTGCTAACCAGTGGAAGAAACTACTCCTTTTTTTCAGTCCTAAGATAATTGGAACTGTAAAAGGTTTGCTTTTATTTGTGTACATTCACAATAAAAATAAATCTTTGTGCTTTTGTAAAATAAGGATGCTGAAAATAGGATGTCGCTTTCTACCTTCTGTTTCCTTCCTTGCAGCACAAAAATGAACCGGAGACTGCATATAGGGGGGGGGGGGGGGGCTAGGTTACTTGTTGCCAAGTTTCTCTTCATTCTAATTTATTATTTAAGTAAAAATGTGTTTCTCGTATAGGCCTATTTATTCGTTATATAGGCTATAGGCTACCGCTCGCAGAAGCGCTGCAGGTGTTTAGATGATGACCATGTGAATCCTCATGTTCTGTTTTTTGCTGCTTTTTGCGCATGTAAAATTAATCCCCGGGAAACAATTGTTAGTATTTTTAACTGGTCACAGACACTTATCCTTTCTAATTCAATTAAATTCTAATTTAAAATAATCTTGTCTGTTAATGGTTAACGAGCGTCGGTTGTCGGTTAGGAAAAATAACCAAAATGAACATCCCTACATTGCACCTTTAAAATGAAATTCATAGTTGCAGATGCTTTTAGTTAAATACACATAAATGAAAAGAATTAAATGCCAGAGTTGCAAGCTAAAAAAAAATTGTGTTCTGGGGGGGTTCTGTTTTTTTCAGTTTTGATTTTTAATTGTTAAATTAAATTTTATTAATCAAAAAACATGTCTAATTAATTAAAATAATGAAAAATACATTTTCACATCAATTTATTAAAACTTTAACAAAAATTACATGTTTAGGGCCCTATGAAATTTTTTATTTTTCCAACCTTATGTTTTATTTTAACCAAATTCTGTTTTAGCATGTCTAACTACTTGAAAGCATTAAAACAAGTTTAATTTATTCTTACAATAGCCTAATGATTTTGTCCTAATGATGATTATTTCCTCAGAAATTCTGTGTTGTGTATTTAAATTTTTAAGGCATAAAACCGTCTTTTATTTTCTTTAAATTAATGAAACTTAAAAATTTAAGTTCAACCGAAGTTTATTTTGAGGGTTGCCGTGAATACTTGTTTTTTTTGTTTTGACAGTCTATGGTTTATATGATATGACGACAGTTTTACTCAAATGAAACGGTAAAATGCTCATGAAGTGACTCTCAGAGCAGTTCTGGAGATGTTGTTCATGTATTTATTCCCTTATTAGATTGATTGACGGCAGACGTTAATATCCGGAAGCGTTACACGAACTTCAGTACGAGTAGTAAACAAAACTGTGCGTCTGCGCAATTCATTAACACAGAGACACGCAGAATTCATATTTAAATAGTCGTTTTGCGGCTTAATATTTGCAAATACTAGTGGGGAGTGTGCGCACGTGTGTGTGTGCGCATCGGGGCGGAACTCCGCTGTGAGCGATGCAGAGAGTGCGACCATAACGTAGAGACTGAAATGACACGCCGTCGTGTAAATAAGATAAATAACATAAGGCTATTTAGTTTTGTTTAATAAAAGAACAAGGTATAGACATGTTCTATAGGAAAGGTAACTTTAAATGACTTCTGTTGTGATATGGCGCTATAGAAAAAATATAATTAAATAAAATTAACTTGACCTTCAAGGGGGCGGGGGGTGCCGTTGGGGGTGTGGGCCGCCCTAATATAATGACAGGGGAAACACTGGATATCACTCTGGATTTGCACTCTGTTTGATTGACATGCATGCACAAAGTATTTATGTTAAAAAAAAATTACAGTAGCCTGTAGTTAAGATGAGCTGTTTTGCATAGCTGAAATGCTAAATTTTAAGAATCTTTTTTTCCACAGAAATTAATTTTCCAGTACTTGTGTACTGGTGTCACTAATAGACATTCTCTATGCACAGCATAAAGACCCAAATGATCGATAATTGGAGATTGTTATTGATTTTATCAAATGTAGTTGTATGTGTGACTTGTTTTTAATTGCAATGATTGGCTATGTGTGTTTGTGTTCTCAAGCTCACTGATAGTGCCGTTAATGTGTAAAAGGCATAAGATGCTGGATTAGGGTGGTTTATTGGCATTTTAGGACACTGTGATTTGGGAGGAGGGACCGGTTTTGTCTGGAATGGCCGCCGCACCTGAGTCCCTGTCCTCGGGGGAGTTTTTCTCTGTGCGTGTGTGTGTTTGGGTATACGCATGCACAGAATATATTCATTAAGCAGTACAAACACGTCAATGACTGACCTGCCATTTCTGTCCTGAGACATGGGACTGTCTCTGTGGTTACCTCATCATGAGGATCTTTGATACAGGCTTGAATCATTTTAATGACCAACAAAAAGTCTTTCACTTATGCTGCTTTTTGTCCTTTTAGGATTTTGGCAGTATAAATTACCTTAAATTTTCATTGTATGGAAAATTCAGCTTGGACATTCTGCCTAACACCTATGTGGTTCACAGAAGGAGGAAAATTATACAGGTTCGGAACGGTATGGGATTAGAATGTTCATTTTTGATTGAACTATTGCTTAAATTTACATGAGGACGAATGCTTTAATGAATATGAGCTACAGACAACAAAGAAGAGGAAGTGTTGTTTTTATTCTGCAGGGATTTGATATGCTGAGATATGATTACTGGAAATGTATTATGTCTAAAGAAAGTAAGGTAGTTATGCATAAATCAGCTCATAATTTCTGAATCAGGATACTGAAACATCATCAAATTTTTTTTGTCAGACAGCTTTTACTCTTTAATGCAACTAGCTGTAAATTCTGAACAACCTGAAATAGAACAATGTATGAAACCCTATTTCATTGAACCACATTGATATAAAGTAGGGGTGCTCCGATCGATCGGCTACCGATCACTATTGGCCGATAATCAGGTGTATTGCTTGGTAACAGCCCAAATGTCTTATTATTCTAATTCCCTGATTAAATGTAAGAATTTGACTCAAAAGATAATGGACACTTCTAGAAAAAATGGCTTTATAAAGGTAAAAATGCCCATAAAATGTAAAAATCTGTTTAAACTTATTGGAAAAGATTAATTTCTATCAGTATGAACTGACCACCACACAGAATCCCAGAAAATATTGAGATGTTATTTTTTGTCAATTTCGCACACCCCTAGTCTTAAAATAATTCATATAAATTCAAGTCAAAGTCAATAAATTCAAGACTTGGCAAGACGAATAAAATAACATACAATTTTGTGCCGAATACACTTTTATTTGTCAGCCTATTTCTCTTTCTTTCAGTAGCGAAAATTTAAATGTGAGATTCTGGAAACGAGATCTAAATTGAGCAGGAACGGTCAGGTCGGGAAGAAAATTATTCTAAGCTGACAGCGGGTGAACAAAGAGTGAATATATAGTGGGAGCGGGTGGGTGTGGAATAGAACCTTGCGGGAGCGGGACTAAAAAAACAGTCCCGCGCAGACCTCTATCTGCAAGCGCTGAATTAAAGTAACAGCGCATTGTTTGCACAGTAACTATGAACATGGATTGACACGAAAATGTAGTAATTACACCATAAATGCATATTATTAAAGTCTACTCTGTTTCACAGTCAACACATATGGCTTTTTGGCTAGGTTTAAAGGGAAAGAGCACTTTTAGATAAAGGCAGCAATAATAGATGGCACTCGTGGAGGAAAACAAAGTTCTTTATGAACCGCAGGATTGCTTGTAATAAAGATCTAAATGCAAAAGAAAAGGCAGCAGAGCTGTCTAATTATGTCAATGGTAAGTTTGTGATAACGTAAGAAAAGTAGTTTAAATGTTTTGCTAATTGCTTGAGCAACTTAATATATAAATCTAGAAGTAAATGCAAAAGTAAAAAGCATTGAATAATGTGTTGCTTATATTTATTGTGCTTAAACATGTGAAAAGATTGTATTACTGTACTGTGTAAAAAGAAAGAAAATGATTAAATGTTGTGTTTGTGGTAAACAGCCACGGATCAGTAGCGGACTCCTGTGTGAAAGCTGCTTCTCCTCTCACAAGGGTCACCTAAGAGGGGAATTCCCCCTATTTTTCAAAAATGAAATTCAGGCCCTGATTAAATGTCTAAAAATCCTGATTGGAGTTTCACTATAAATAGTTATAAATGATAAAAAGAAGGTTTTAAAAAGATCCCGGTATCGGCAGATACTGCTTTCTGTGATTGGCGATCGGTGATCGGCCTCAAAAATCCTGATCGGTGCACCTCTAATATAAAGCATCTGTCACTGGTGTTATGAAACTGTTGCTGAGAGCTGAGCAAATCAAAATGCTGATTTTAGAAACATGCCTGATAGATTTGACAGAAGAGATGTGTGTATGTTGTGTCAGTTACAGAGGCTCTAGAGGAGTGTGTGGGTGTAATCCAGGATAACTGTCCAGTCTCTATTTTCAGCACTTCCTAATCTACACACTAATGGGATTTGAAACAGCCCTCCTTCTCTCTGTTTTGGTTGAGATCTCTCCAAAATACGGGTTTATCTCTCTCTGTGTGCCTCATGCACACAAACTACCACTCACACACATTAATTCTGCTATATCACAGAAATACACCTGTTTTCAGTCTTCTCAGACCCAATAACACACATTCTATTTATATGTCTGTCTATTAATTTTATACAATTTTGGTTGAAGTTTTTTTTACTTGTATCTGTTGAATTATATTCAAGTCTCTGTTTTTGAGCTAATTTATGCATCCTAGGTGTATAATGACTTTCTTCTTTCAGACGAATCCAGTTGGAATTATATTAAAAATGGTCTTTGATCTTTCAAGCTGTTTAATGCCACTCAGCGGGTGTTGCATTGCTTCAGTCCAAAATAACTTCAATAAAAATCGCCCATCCATAAAAAACGGTGTCTCACACGGCTCTGGGGGGTGAACAAAGGCCTTCTGTAGCGAATCGATGCATTTTGTAAGAAAAATATCCATATTCAAAACGTAATAATCACTTTAATCTAGCTTGCACTCCGAGCGAAGCAGTTTTTCTGGGGGAATGTTATTAATGTCTTCTTTGCGCCACTCATAATGAGCAATGCAGAAGTGCAGGGTAGAGATCAAAACAAAACAAAGGTCAAGAATTAGAAGTACAAAATGAGGATTTGTAAAGAAGAATGTCAGAGGATTTCGATAGGAGACTGGTTTTCCTTTGCTTAAGTAAGGAAACTTTGCTTCCTTTTATCCTGTTAACAAACGTTGGTTTTCAAGAGACTCACCGGCGCATGCACAAATCTGAACTCATACGTCATGCTCCCGGAATTGCTTCTGTGTACAACTGTTGGCGCACGCTACATTAAGGTGATTATTAAGTTTTGAATATGGATATGTTTCTTACAAAACGCATCGATTCGCTACAGAAGGCATTTGTTCACCCCCCGGAGCCGTTTGAGACACTTTTTTTTTATGGATGGGAGATTTTTATTTAACTTCTTTTGGACTAAAGCAATACAACACCCGCTGAGTGGCATTAAACAACTTGAAAGATCAAATACAATTTTTTAATATAACTCTGACTGGATTCATATGAAAGAAAGTCATATACACCTAGGATACCTCGGGGGTGAGTAAAACACAAGCTAATTTGTGGGTTGCCACTAACCCTTTAATACATGTGCCACCCACTACCCAAGCTCTACCACCACAATGGTAACCACAAAATATTCAACATGGCAGACACTCATTTAAAGGGGTCCTATTAGGCTCTTTTACAAATTTTGTTTTGGGGGTGTACTAGAACAGGCTCTCATGCTAGGTTGTTCGAAAAACACATTATTTTTCACATATTTTACATTATTACAACAACTCTCTCCCCAGTCTGGCATGAACGGCTCGAATAGTTCCTGTATCAAATGAAGGCCCGCCTTCTGAAATATAAAATGTGCAGTGATTGGTTAGCTGGGCCAGTGTGTGTTGTGATTGGCACCACTCGGCGCCTGGTCGGGAAATGTCATGCCCCTTACCATAGCCACCTGCTGCGAGCTTCAGTGTAAATATTGCGTCAAAATCAAATCAATGTGAGCGCGATTTAAACCCGGATGATTGTAACCACTCTAAGTTCATCTGCCTTGGGAAAACTAGCGTGTCTCTGACATAGTGATAACACTCGTTGCCTTCTCTAGTGCAGCTCCACCAGGTCTCGTCCCATTCATCGGTATTTGGGGAAAAAATGCGTTGTAGTCCAAACAAGTCATTCGTTGTAGTTTTTAAAAGTGATTTCTGTTAAATAAAATATCTCCTTTTGAAGTGGACTTTGAGCTTTGTAACTTCGCAGATCTTTTTTATGCTCAAACAGCAACATTACAGACTAACTAAAGTTGAAAAAGTGAAAGAGCATAATAGGACCCCTTTAAATGTCAAACATAACTGAACATTAAACATTAACTGGTCTGTCCCTTCAATCAAAAACATAAAATAACACTACATTTTCAATGTTTTCTCTCCTTATCCAGCTCTATGCAAAGGGAACTTGATGGGAACTAAAAATCCACTGCCCAGTTTCAGTAACAAAAATTATTCATGTAGTCCCAACTCAAATGGAATAAGTAAACTTCAATTTTACACACATGCAAGTGGATTGAACTCAATGAAATTAAATTGGAACAAAATGTATAGCAGTTGTGTTGGTTTAGCTCATTTTGAGTAAATCAAACAAGCAGCAATTTTTTTTTTTAATAATTCAAAAAATCTCAGTTCAGAGTATTGTTTTCTATAAGTTTTTTCCCCCCTATATTCCATTCCAATCGTTGATACATGAAGTAAATACATGAAATCAGGTCTATAATTCCAGGTCTATAAATCACTATAATACACTGTACATCTCTGTCCCTTGTAAGATCATCAGTAAATCTGAATTTCACCATCATGAGCACCTGGGGTTCCTTTGTTTGCGTGTCCCTGAAAGACACTCTGTATCCTCTAGAGTCCAGTCCCCCACTCTTCCTGTTCCCTTTAAGACTGATGGAACTGTCGGTGAGGTGAGTGGATTAAACCTGGACCCTGCTGAGAGATATCGGACACGTAGACACATGCTCGCTCACACTGATGTGAGAACTACACAAGCTGTTCCCTACCACATGACCAAAAACACATGCTCATATGCCTCCCCTGATTTAGGCCACCAGACCCATCACCATATAGCCATGGGCCTCTGAAGCACATTACCATGAAAGGATGCACATACTGGCACTGTTCCCATTAAAAACCTATTGACCTGCCTTCCTGTCTGCCACCGACATAGACAGCTGCCTTCTAAGGTAGATGAAATGAAACTGATTTGGATATGTTCTACATAGTGAACATACAAAAGCATCAAACAAATAGCACACAAAAGTGATCAGGATACTGTAACTTAGTTGTTTGGAATTGGTCTTTGCACATTTCCTAAGCTATAAATGGCCATACTCAATCATAAAATTAAATTTATTATATATATATAGAGCTATATATATATAATTTAATTTAACATTTTCTACATTTGATAACTATTTTGTTATCAGTATTTTTTGGTGATAAGTTATTTTATAAACAACATTACTAAATTTTTTCTTTTGTCAAAATGCTTTATGGTCTCCTTTTCATCAACCTATGTGTTTTTGTTTATCAAAAGGGTACAGGTTAGGACTGGGCGATATAGCTAAAAAATGTTTCACCGATATAATGTTTCATATCGTTCGGTATCGATAATTATTGACATTTTTATAACCTTTTTTAAAACAAAGAGCAATAGAATTTTTTTTTTACATTTAACCACTGTATTTTTAAATTAACCCAATTTATTGAGACAAACAACAAATATTTTGTTTTAAAAGTCGAAAACAAAATTAAAATTAAACCAATTTCTAATGTTTTATATGCAGATTAAAAAGGTTAAGCTTTTGGCTTGTTTCCCGAGGCCACAGGAGGGTGCAATGAGCAAAATAATGCAGCACATTAAACTGTCCACGCATGGAAATAACTGTCTGTAAAAAAACGTGCATTACGTCTAAATTAACTCGTATAAATCAAATATAATTTTGTAAGTTGCATAAACAATTATGAACAAAATAGCATCAAGTATTTATGCATTGCTTAATCCAAAGAGCCGAATCGCCCATCACACAGATTGCATTTAAAAACATATGAAATGCAGTGAAAATGAATAAACCTCCACAAATTTTTTTGTGTTTTCTAAAAGTTTAAACTGTTTTAACTTTGCATGGCTTTCTATACATCTCTTGTGTGAGACGCGAGTGCAGCAGTTATATTTGTCTGTCTAAAAAATTCACTGAATTTGTGTTCTGTGATGAATAACTTGGTTTCAGTTTTAATCAATTCAACATTTTCTACACATTGAGCTACTATATTTCTCTAATATTTTGAATGAATAACGCAGCAACTGCACGTCTCGTGGGCTAGACTAACAAAACATTAAACTACAACAACGTCACTTACATCATCATCACCGCATCTCGTGCTCCACTGATGACGCTCCGACGCACTCCTAACATTCATTGTACTATTTTTGCCTTCAAATGCAAATGTTTATTTTAAATTCGACTAATATTAATTTTTTCATCACAGGCAGGCACAGCACTCGTGTTCCTGTTTGTGTGTGCTGTCTGCGTCACTCATAGCACGTGCCTATATCGTGCACTATATCTAACATTTTTTATATCGTTATCGAAGAAGGTGTACTGTCGATAAATATTGATACCGTTTTATCGCCCAGGCCTAGTACAGGTTTAGAAATATTCTGGCTGGACTTGGTGTTTCATGGTTTTATATGCATACCATATTAGACAGTGTTCAGTGTCCTTGAGTGCAGGAATATGTTTCAATGTGAAACAGAGTAAAAAAAAGAAAAACCATGTGTGAGGGATGCACATTTAACCTGATCTCTGTTTCTCTCTTCTGGCCCTGGAGATTTGTAATGCTGTGAAATATTTATGGGATAAACTTTGTCCTACAGGCAATTCTCTTTTTCTTTCCAGAATCTCTGGATTCTAAGAACTCATCTTTATGGTGGGATTAGCACCAGGGATTGCTCAATCTGAAGGAAGGAATGAGGGATTTCGTTTAATCTGTATTTTGGTTTAGGTTTGAATTAATCTTAGTTTATCTGCATGTGTTAGCCTAACTATTTCTTCCTGTGCTGAGAATTGTTTTTTTTTTTTTTCCATTGACAGACAAAAAGTTTGTTGCCTTGTTGTAATAATATTTTGTTCTGCCGTAACACTTGTGCAGACCTTAAAGGCAGAAATCATATATGCGAGTCCTGAATTAACCTTTTGCAATATCTGGCAAATGGGGGAATTAAGAAAATTTACTGACCATAAATCTGTAATGGAATTGTATTTTGCATTGCTTAGATATAATTAATTAGTATAATTAATTATATAATATTAAAAAAAAAAGCAACAAGTATAAAAAAAAAGCAGTTACAGTCTAATATATCAAGGTGAGCCAGTCTCTGTCTATCTGAAAATCTTACTGGTGACAAATGTGCCAGGACACATCCTGTTTTTTTCTTCCTAATATTTTAATTCTGGTGACTTAATGCTTGTAATATATCATATGTATTGCCACATAGAGTTAGATTTTAAAAAAGTATTGTAGATAATATACTGATGGTAAATTGAGTAGTTTTAGCTGTACATCTTACAAAATTTTAATCGAATGTGTCTCTTACATCAGTGAGGGCCAGAATGTCATTCATAGTGTATCAGATGTTAATTCCTCAAAGTTATTGACCAGCTGGCAAAAAATTTATTTATTCAGCAAAGCTTTTTGTTTTTTCCATTTGGCACTTGGCACTTGTTAATTTTGGCCCATGTTCTGATGTTATTGTAAATGTTCATAATACTAAATGTGTGCAAATTGCAAGACAGCTAATGGGCCCAATCTGTGCTGCACCAGGTTAGACTAACCTCGTCTGCTTACAGTCTGTTACTGAGGTAACATTTCCACCACTGGTACTATTTTAAATCTGCTTTCACTTTCAGCAATATTTGAAGGTGCGGTTTATAAAGTAATTGTAACAATAATATTTGATTGAATGTTATGTTACCAGTGTAAAGCTCAAAAAATGTCTTGCAAAAGGTGTAGCAAATGTGATGTGGATATCTGTTCTCCACCTTTCCTCTGTCACATTTTTCTGAGACCACTCATAAACTTTGTTTGTCATCTCCTCACTTGTTTACTTCTCTGATTTCCAGGGCAGCTGTTGAGTTTCCAGCTGCGACCATGAGCACCATCTCACCGACTGATTTTGACAGCGTCGAGATCCAGCAGCAGTACAACGACATCAACAACCGCTGGGACATCGCAGCTGAAAAAGAGTGGGATAATGAAAACAGTTCTGCACGTCTGTTTGAGCGTTCCCGCATTAAAGCTCTCGCAGGTCAGTTTTATTTGTATTACAGTGTGTGCGAGTTGAGGTTTGGTTTTTGTACCAATGTGCTTCCTGTTTGTGTTGATCTGTGTGTGTGTGTGTGTGTGTGTGTGTTTGTGTTTGTTTGCATGATTGCTTTATCAGATAGTTTTCAACCGGTTATATTGTATGATTGTGTCCAGTAGGGGGTGGCATAAGGCAACATGTGAAAAAAAAATCACACCTTTATACACTCCACATGCTCTTGCAGTGATCTAGGAGAACTGTATGCATTATAATATAGTTATAATAGTAAAGTGGTTTCAAGTATGGTTTTGGAGTGTGGAACATGGTTTTACATTGTTCAAAAGGCATTCTATGTATAGACATCAGCGTGTGTAACACAGCAGTTGATTTGTGTGTTGAAGTGCAGTGAGATACCATCTTTTGACAAGCAGTGACTTGATATCCACATTCTTCCAGTGCTGTTATTTACCTCGTGACACTCTCTCACTCTCTCATCTCCAGGGCTTTTCTAATGTCATATTCATGACCCGCTGTATCTCTTTCTTGTTACTCTTTCTGCTGTCATTAGATGTGTTAAAGCCAGTTGTTGTCTGAATGTTTTTTCACACGTTTGTTAGGCATATCATGATTTGAGGCACATGATGAATCAATTTATAGGCCTACATACTTTTAAAAGTTGTTTAAAGCAACAGATTCGAATGTTGCTGGATGGAGAAATCAAGATTCACCAAATGTCTGCATGCAACAATAAAATAAAATTATAAATGTAACATTTGAAAATATTATAGTATTACAATATTAAAGTATTGTAGTATTTTTTTTTATTGTATAACTTCTTGGTTTATTTTCATTTAAATTGTTCTAGTATTAAGTTAGATAAAATATTGCAATCTTTTAGTAATAGTAAATTGTACATTTTATGCATTTAAAATGCACTAAGATGTATGACATTTCTCTATTTCTCCAGAGAAAGTTTTTTATATTGTAATAAAACTAATATAAATGTATTTTTTAGATGAATATTAAATGGATATTGAATGAAAATTGTGTATGTGTGCTTATGACATTAATATGTAAAAGATGACTTGTTTCAAAGCCAAACGCCCACACAGATATGTGACCCTAGACCACAAAACCAGTCTTAGTCCTGGGTCTATATTTAGGCAAAAGCCAAAAATACATTGTATGGGTCAAAATTATATCTAATGACTTTTATGCCAAAAATCATTAGGATATTAAGTAAAGTATCTTCCATGAAGATATTTTGTAAATTTCCTACCGTAAATATATCAAAACTTAATTTTGATTAGTAATATGCATTGCTAAGGACTTCATTTGGACAACTTTGAAGGTGATTTTCTCAATATTTAGATTTTTTTGCACCCTCAGATTCCAGATATTCAAATAGTTGTGTATCGGCCAAGTATTGTCCTATCCTAACAAACCATACATCAATGGAAAGCTTATTTATTCGGCTTTCAGATGATGTAGAAATCTCAATTTTGAAAAATTGACACTTAAGACTGGTTTTGTGGTCCAGGGTCACATATGTGCGCTGGGAATGTAGTGGGACTGAGAAGAACCTAACCTTGTCATCAGGGCTGTGTGTGTGTATATGGGACAAAATGGTCCCCAGGAGTTAGCTAAATCTGACAAAACCTCCCTGCGGGGATAATCGGGGAAATCCTCAAAGCTAAAATATTTCATAAATAAAGTAATTAATGGCTGGAAAAAGACATGAGTTACATGAGGCTTAATGGATTTGATAGCAGCACCTGCTGGTCTATATATCTGAATTTCACTTGAGAGGAGTTTTTAATTCTCTCTGTTGTCTTTATGCATCAAAACCAGCATGTGAAAACCACCATATCAACCACAATAAACTTCAGGCAAAACATTAATTCCTGAAAGTACTGATAGGGGAATGGAAACTGGGAATACTGAGCTAGAATGTCTTTTGAAGCTCTTAAAAGGCAGAGCAGAGGAGGGTCTCAGAGGCCCAGTGCTCATGTCTCTCACACCCATACACAGTTAACTTTAGCTGTTCTTAGACATTTCTGTCCTCCTCTGTGTTTCTCTCACGCTCCATGTCTTTTTTCATTACATAAACACATATGTATAATAAAAGCATTTTATTAAAGCTAAATGTGAACTCATTTTTTTTCTAATTTTGGGTGTGGGTGTAAATTCCTGAAAATGAAACATTTGGTTTCACTTTTTTTGTAAAATCTCAATCTAGCAATAGTTGGTGTCAAAAAGATTCATAATATGCATGTTACGGTATATTAAGAATATTGTATATAACAGATAGGCCTACCTGTTTATTTTTCCCCTTAATATCTGTCTTTATCCATCTCATCAACCCATTTTGTGTGCTGTGATAAAATGCTTTCTTCCAGTGACACGCTGGCTGACTGTTGGCCTAGTGCTTCTGGCCATGGTTTGACCTGTGTGTGACCTCTGCTCTTTGATGGTCACTGTTAGTGACATTTGCTAATCAGCACAACCTGCCACTGGACTGGTCTTCATGACACCACTTCCTCTTGTAAAATCTGCACACACAAGAAATGCATTTGTGAAAGTGTGTGTGTGTGCTGCAGTTCTATTTGTGAGAGATCAAAATTCTCAGATCAATGATTTTCTTGATATGTGTGCACTTACATAACAGATTCTGTTTTCGGATTCATTTGGAGGCATTACAAGATGAGTTTTCTGTCACTGCCGATGTTGCCAATTAATGGGTGTGAGGTGGCGCGCACACACACTTGCACAGGAAGAAAGACAGCGCTCGCTTGAGTATTTCTCAAGTACTTCCTTCCTGCCTTAACGTCTTATTTTATCTGTGCACGTGCTCAGGGACTTTTTGACATGATTAATTAAAGGTAAAGGCCTTACAACTGCTTAACACCCACAAAAATCACTAAAACAATATTACCCAACATAAAAATCCAGGCAGTTCTAAAATAAGCCCAAACTCATGATTTCTGCTGACTATCTGATCACCTTCAGGGGCTGGTCCCGCACGCCCATCTCTCCTGTGAAACAATCTCTTGACTTCTACTCCACCCCCTGTCCACCTCCAGAAATGGTTCAGCCCACACCTCCTCACCCTCCCTCCGTCTGTCATTCTCGCTCCCTCAGCCTGGGATTTGCTCCTCCCACACACACCTTATGCAAATGCCAAAGCATAGAGAGAGAGAGAGAGAGAGAGAGCGAGAGAGCGAGAAGAGAGAGAGAGAGAGAGAGAGAGAGAGAGAGAGAGAGAGAGAGAGAGAGAGAGAGAGAGAGTTTGAGTGTGAGAGATAGAGAGAGAGAGAGAGAGAGAGAGAGAGAGAGAGAGAGAGACTTTGTTTACTTAGGAAGCTGAGCGCAGCTAGTTCTGAGGGCTTACTCAAACAAGGGGTGTGTGTGTGTGTGTGCACACACAGACACACTCAGTCTGATCTGAGTGGCCGAGAGAGAGCAAGAAAAGTTTTGCACTGAGAGAGGAGTGCGTTTGAAGAAGAGAAGAACGTTGAAAGAAGAACATTTAGCTTTTACTGTACATATTTCTCACTTCAACTGCATGTGGGTTCCTTTTTGCCAGAAAAAAAGGAAAGAACAACAGAGTCAATTAAAGGAAGAGGGTTTTTTTTTCAAACGGATGAAGCAGAATGGCGCGGTTTAGCGTGCACTGATGAAACGCTCAGATACACGCGTACACCTGGAGAGTTTCTGTTTCAAAACCCAACTTTTTTTGGACCTTTGAGGAAAGTTAAACATTTGGCCGTTTTTTTTTTTGGTCTGTTTTCTCTTTTAATTTTTCAACTACACATTTTATGTGCTATGCTCACGACTCCTGGCTTTTCTCTTGTGGAGTGATCGATTTGTTTTGGATGAAAGTTGAGAGTCAGGGTTGGAGGGACGGTTCACAGTAAAAGAAATTGAGTGTTACAGTGAAAAAGAAGAGACATGGATTTTGCTCCGCGCGAACCTGAGCCATGTCTCTCGCCAGCTGCCTTTGTAAACCAGGTGCAATATTCCAACATCCTGGAGGGCCGTTTCAAACAGCTGCAAGGTAAGACTGTTTGTTCTCTGTGACCTCATATTCTCTCTCTTTTTTTCTTTCTCAGATGCATCTGTAGGAGTAGCTCAGCCTCTCAGCTAATCATAAAACCATGTCAAATAACTTTTGTCTTTTGAACCACTTTATAAATCCACTGAGACGATCAACAACCTTGAATGTCACATTCAAAAATTTCATGTGACCTCATCCAGATCTAACTGGAAGACACCTTTGCCCTGACAGACTGAACCCCATCATCATGGACGTCACTTGTTTTTAAAAAGTTAGGTGGTGCATCACAAAGTGATGTAGGGTTAGCTCATGAATATTAATCTGCTTATGCACGAATAACTTCAACCGTTTTGATAATTCATCTTCCCGATGTATATATTAGGACTGCGGTACAGTATTTGCTAATTTTCATGTTAAAACATTAGAAATGTACTGAAATTAATTCAACAGCACATTAAATTGATATCAGACTAAGTTTCTAAGGTCTTGCTGATCAGTTCAAGTTCTCAAATAAATGCATGACATTTAAAGTAACAATACTTCAACTTTGACAACTGTGTCATAATGTAGTGGAGACAAAATTGGCCTTGTAAAAAGGCCAGGACATTTCCAACCTCAAATCTGTCCTTTGCAGATGCTGATGTATTTAGTTGCAGAAATGATCAACTTTCCTCTTCTCTCTCTCTCTGCACCAAAGATGGTGCAGATGAGAAAATAGGCCTACAATGATTTATTTTTATCCCTGTGTATGAGAGAGAGAGACACAGAGACCTGTGCTGGTCTCCTGGAGAGTGGCCTTATTTCAGGTACCGCAGGGCTTTTGCCCCAGATCCAAATTACACTGTGTTAAAATGGGAGTGGAGAGGAACAGACGGGAAGGGAAGAGGATAAGAAGGGGAGTGTAGAGGATAATAGGACTGGATAGGAGAGGATAGAAACTCCTCTTGTGTATGTATTAATATAGAGCTAGAGTTTTGAAGAACGTTCAAAAAATATTTATTTTTTTGTGGGTGTATCGTTCATTCAATATTTTTTACTCTTTGAAAACACACTTTTTAGGCAGGCGCCACATAGCATGTGTGAACTCTGCTAATCCCCCCCACACGATGCGAGATCTGATCTGCTGTGTTTGTGTGCGCGCTTGAGGTCATGGGGAGGGCTTCTCAGTTAACAGGGAGATAATGACTCATTGTACTTTTCAGGCCTATTATCTATTTTATAAAAAGAGTGACATCTGCAAAACAGGCCTTGAATACGAACACACACCTCAAGAGTCCCAGCAAGTAAATACCTAAAATTAACCCTGAAATCTTTAAGCAAAGTCTCTAGTAGTTCAGTCATATGTTTTGAAACTATTTACAATGTTTAGATTGAGTTTCTTTGACATGTTTGGTCTATGTTATTTTTTCAAAGAAAGCTCTAGACCAGTGCTTCTCAACCTTTTTGACACCAAGGCCCAGCATTGTTTACAACGTATTACCATGAGTTAAGAATTGACCTATCGGTAAGCCCTTCCCCTCAAACGCAGATGAGCCAATGGCAGTCGAGTATCAGTTGCACGGGGAGCAGAACTCGGACATCTGTAGGTTTCAGCGCCATAGAGAAACATTGGAAGATCCGACGCTTGCATTGTTTTTATGGGGTTTATGCTTCAAAAATGGAAAAACGATGTGCCTGGGGTACTTGTAACAGTGATTCCAGGTATCCTGAGAGGATAGGCAATGGAATTTATTTTATTCTATTTCCTAAACCCAAACAAAATGGAGCAAAATGTCCCAAAGCATTCACCCTCAATCCCAATGAAGACAAAAACGTTCGTTTTCTGGTTGTCATACTCTCATTAAGTAACAATTTTCATCTGCTCAAGCAGAACGTTAATGTCATCTTGTGCTTTAGCAAGGTATCTCTGGCTAAAACTAGCTAACGTTAAAGTTAGTGAGTCCATATAAATCTAAATAGCGGTCTGTTCTCGCGTCTTGTACAGTGTAGGGCAAAAACACATAAACGAAGGTCTACATTTCACTGTCTCTTCATATTAAACTGGTTAAATGTAAATTAATTTAATCGTACCCTGCGATACATGAACAGTGTTGATCCGGGATGTTGTTATCTGCGATCGTGATGAACGTAACATGAGGCTTCTCCCGCTTGCATTGTGATCTGTAAACCCTCGCTTCCAAATTAATACCCACAATATTTATTTTAAAATCTTTTATATATCCCTCCGTGGCATATTTAAGTCCCACTTGAATTTATAAAAAAGATATAGGGACAAGGTTTTCACACTGACAGCTGTCATTGTAAGACAGTTAGCAACTCCATTTGTTTGTCCGAGTTCGCTACAGTAACTAAGGGGGCTGGGGCTTACCAATAGGTCAATTAAGAATTAATTAGGAATCCTTAAGAATTAAGGTTAAGGATTTTGAATTTCTACCCAAAACAAATATTTCAGAGGCTATTCCTTTAATATTCATTTATATTCTTAAATGCCTATGGAGTTATAAAAGTTTATGAATTTACATGATTTTTCCAGATCAAACTTTTAAATTAGGCTAACTTATATACCCAAGATCATGGGAATTCTGGATGTTCAATGATAAAAAACAAAGTTCTTGAGGTAGTCAATTTCAGTAAGAAATTAATTTGTTGTTGTTGTTGTTTTGACATTTTAATGGATGTTTTGTTTTATTTTAAATAATTTAAAGTAATCTTGAGGCCCCCTTGTAAGTTTGCTGAGGCCCCAAGTGGGCCCCGGCCCTCTGGTTGAAAACCACTGGTTTAGACGGACTGCAAGCAGATGGATGTGAAACATCAATGTTCTATGCATAACGCGTGTTTTCATTGCAAAGACATTGAAGAAGACATGGAGATTTGAAAGTAAGAGAGAGAACACCATGTCACGTACGTGTTAATGATTACTGTAGTTGCGTCACTGCACCCATCTGGTGCATACCAGCGTTTTGACACACATTCACATAGAAGCGCACATACAGTATCTCATGTATCGTTTCTGCTCAAGCAGACTGTGATCCTCCTCTCTTCTCATGTCCTCACACACTGGTAATTCCGGTCAGGTTACCCTTAGGCTGACTTTTTAAAAACATTTGACTGAAGTACAGGTGCGTCGTAACGGGGCTTGCTCAGACACAGTCTTCATGCTTGGTCTGGCTGGTTCTTCTCATTGTATGTGTTTGATGCAACACCAGTTTCTGTTGTGGTTGTAATTATCTTAATTTAAATAAATCCCTGCAGCAAGGTAATATTGCATGCCTGCATGCAGGTGTTTGTGTGTTCTGCAGTGAATAGGATAAGGTCATAAAAGGGTTCTTATAAGGTTGCCGCTACTTCAAAGAACTTAATGTGTCACTGTCATTGCAAAACAGTTTGGATAAATCAGTGTTCCAGTTCTCCATTACACACATTCTTTTTTTTTATCCCCACTCTCTTTGTAAACTCAGTATGTAATTTGAAATGACATAGAGTGTGTTTACATGCAAAATGTAATGCTGATAAATCAGCTTATGAAAGCCAGTTGACACAAGCAAACCCCATTTACATAAGACAAAACTGTCAGTTTTCTCTGGTTTTGATGTCAAAAATGCAAACAGATGTGCACACAGATTGCAAGCCACCAGAAAGCTAGCGAAGGTTTTGACATGCAGAATGAATCAGGATAATGGGTTAAATCTTTTTTGTGTGTGCATGTGTATGCATATACTAGGGGTGTAACGGTCCAGACTGCTCACGGTAGGGCTGTCGCGATAACTGCAATATCGCAATACCGCGCTATTGACGAGCAAACCGCAGAGGAATGCAAGAACCGCAGCAACCGCAATTTTTGCGTGTTTTCTTTTTTCATAGGGTTATGCCCTTCTCGTTTTACTTCGTAAACACACGCGGTGGAAATATCAATAGAAAAGTTTCTTGTCTAGTCGGATTCGATGAACAGAAACGAACTGTTATACATATAGGCTAACAATAGCCTAACAATTTTATTGTCTGGTTTATGTTCTGTTATGTGGATCGCTATTTTGTCATTCTCTTCTGTTTACTTCACTTCCTGTTTCAACGCTATTTGGTTTCGGTTTAATTGGTTTCTGAATATGACCTTGTTATATCATAACACATACACACACAGATTATATATATATATTATATATAGCGGTAATACCGCATACCGCGCTATTGAGCCACTCAAAATTGCCGCAAGGGAAATTCCTTCACCGTCACAGCCCTAGCTAACGGTTCCTGTTCGGTTCCGTTTGGTATGTGCTACTTCAGGGAAAAAATGAACTAGGGTCAATAAAAAGTAAAAAACTTATACCAAATCATCAACTAAATTGCACACACAAATAATACAATAAGCAAGATACAAATAAAATTAACTGGTTTTTTCGTTGTTTACTCATTTTCAGGCAAAGAAATTTAAAATTAATCAAATGTAAAATAACTGCATATTTCACTGTAAAAATTAAAGACCAATCCTTGAAGTTACAAAGCTATTCATCAGAAAGTGAGGTGGGGGATGTTCCTTGTCTTTCGTTTTTAACATGTAACACACCGACAGCATGATTAGACTGCTGTTCCTTTAGACATAATTCGACAGATCCCGATCACTGAACTGATAACATGTCGTTCTCGTCTGTTTTCAAAGTTCACTTAAGCCTTGGCCAACGATTTTTGCAAGATTCTGCGATTTTTTCATATTTTTTTTTGTGTTAGTTTGTCATTTCAAACGCAAGTCTTGAAAGAGAAATCAATAGTTTTGCGCTGCACGCACAGTCTGACGTGTGTGCACGGGCTACAGATGAGTGCGTGCACACGCGCACACACATATTAAAACAGCGCGCTCGTTCTCATGCACTTATTCTTTGCATGAATGCTTCAATTGGCAAGGCTTAAAACACATGCAAATGAGTTTAGTTTAAACACAGATAACAACGTGTGCTGTTCAGGTCTCACCTGCGCTGTCAACATCTTCAACCACAACCCCGGGTGACGAATCTTAAATGTTGGTAGGCTGGCATTATATCGAGTTTTTTCTTTATAGTCGATTCCAAAAAAAAATTCGATATGAGGCAATACCGTTTATATCGATATACAGTAAGTTAGTTTGATACGAGCGCATCTGAAAATATAGCGAGGACACAGACTGAGCTGCTGCGGAGAAAGTACATAATCCAATTTGTTCTAAACATGTGACAAGCTTCATATTAAGGCCTTCAAAAACTTGTAAGACATAGTTTATAGTTTCGTTTCGCATATTAGTTTAAGCGGCTCGGCCCATCATATGCTCTGACAGAAAGGCTGCATGTGCCGCTGATAGAGACACTAGGCTTCTCGCGCTGTTTAATGTGTTTGAGATGTATCCCTGAATGCATAACTTACATTTCACAAGTATATTCTCCATCTGTAAACGTTAGAAAGCCATGGAAATATTTCCATTTTCTGTCAGAAGTGCATGAGTTCCCTTTCTGCTTCAGTGATTCTCCGCTAAACTTCACACTTCAGTGGGGGTGGGAAAAAACACAAAAGGTCCGGGCCGTGTTCTCATTTATTTTCATTTTTAGTTTAGTGAATTTAACTTCCGCTTTAAAAGCATTATTTTAGTTTTTAGATTGCAATGTTACAATGCTAGAATGTAATGTGATTTTAGCCCCTTTTTTTTGCACATAATTAAAGGCTTCCTGTCCACTTCACTTTTTTTGTTTTTCAATAGCTTTAATAGCCTATGTATTGTTTTTGTGGACAACATTGGGCATTAGTGAAATATATATATATTTAATACAGATTTTTTTAAAATACAAATACAAAAACGAAAATACTGAGATATATACCGTATATCTCAAATCGGCCAAAAAATACAGAGATATGAATTTTTGCCCATATTGCCCAGCCCCAATGTCTGGTATACTAGCATGCATAGGGCATTCCGTGTTGTTTGTCCACATTTTTTGATCAATGCTGTTGTAATGTGAGAAGCCAATAGGTCTGTTTTACACGTTATTTTCACCAAACCATATTCTACATGCATCGTCAGATTTGAGATGAACTATGGTGCAAATGGGGTCAACCTCTAGTGGGCTAGGGCGGGGGCGGACCGCGGTACGCATCAAGAGTACCGCGATATGTATCATGGTAGGGGTGGGCGCCATACTGGTATGAAAGTGACTACCGGTATTATGTTGTTCCATGATATGGATTTTGATATGGACCCTATACCGTGGATACCGTTATATATTCATGAATTCAAATGTTGCATTTATATAGTTTTGTTCAATTTGGTACGCTTTGCAAATTCTAACACAAATGACGATAAGGAGTCGAGGCTGAACGTTTTTGTCCTCTGTGTGCAACTCCATACTACACAGGGGTTAGTAATCAAACATATAGAGTATCGTAACAGGCCAAATTAATAGAGCACAAATCGCCTACTCCAATGGTTCCCAAACTGGGGGCGAGGCAAGGCTGAGGGATAGTGTACAGCAGATTATTTTGCAAAAGAAACCTCTACAGGGTGAAAAAGACTACACTGCGTAATTTTCCCTCTTATTATGCGGCCACTTGTCTGATAAGTAAAAAATTGAGCGCAAATATTAATTTGATATTTTAATTACCTCAACATGACTCGCAGTACCCGCTAGGGCTGTGTATCACCAGCAAAGTCACGATACGATACATATCACGATACAGCGGCCACGATACGATGCATATCACGATACAGGACTGCACTGAATTTCACCTCAGAAGAATTTAGTAAAACAGCTGTTTATTAAACACGGCATACTATAGTGCCATTTCTAACTATTGGCAGAGCAGACAGTTGACCTCTGCATTATGAAAGGCCTCCATAACTGTACCACAGTACAATATAGGTAATGGCATATGTTTCATGTTTACATTGGGCACTCCCCACCAGATACAATATTCAGATTTTTTGCATCTTGTTTTTAAGCCCATAAATAATAATGTACTCGTTCTAAATAAATTTATATTGTAATGTACTCATTCTAATATATTTTTAAAAATCATATTTACATTTCTGGTATGTTATCATTGCACAATTTAACACACTCTCTACGTAAAAAAAAAAAAAAAAATGTATAGTTAAAAAAGAATAGTTCTAAACTATTGAGCTGTCTTATGTATCTAACGCACACACACGCTCAGTCACTCACACAGATCACGTTGCGGCCGAACTCAAGACAACCAGGAACAAACTTTTTAGCGCTGCCCAGCAATTTTATCAACTAAATAGCTTAATCGCTAGAGCTACATTATCTTTTTCACCAGATCTGGTAACTTTGTTGTTCAAGGAAATTAAAAGCCACAGCTTCACTGTTAATAGAGAAACGCGGCAAAACGGTGGTAATTCATACATACACAGCCCCTCTCTCTCTCTCTCTCTCTCTCACTCTCTCTCTCTCATAAATGAACACTTGATGAATTACACTTTTACGAGAATAGAATATTGAAGTGGAGATCGCTAAACTGCAAGCTAAAACCGGTGTTTTCAGAAAGCAAGCGCGTTTATCCACAGTGGAGAGAGAGCGCGTGTGCACATGGTTGACAAAGATAAGTAGCACACTTTGCAGATATTTCCGTATTGCGCAAGTGTGAAGCTCTGTTTCGGGAATTACGTTGTGTTCCTCTGCGGCCAGATTAAACCTTGTTGTAGCCTATATATTATGCTCTATTCATAATTTTTTTGAAACCTCGCACTTTTCTGCTCAATTTTAAACATTGTTCTTGTATTCAAATTAAGTGCGGTCCACTGCTGCACACGTGCCACAATATCGATACAGGGCCAGCTGTATCGATACTCGTATCGTCAAATCTCTGTGACGATACATCGTCGTATCGATATTTTGAACACAGCACATGTACCCCGCTTGAGCGCTCCGGTATCAGTTGTAGCAGTTGTGGTTGTATCAATAACAGACCACTAGATGGCGCGATTTGAAGAATCAGAGTTGTATTGCAGGGAGCCATGTAGAAATATAAATGAACGATGCATGGTTTTGCTCTAAGCATGAAAGTTACAAGTTTGTGAAAGGACTCCAGTGCCAGGTAAACGTAAAGCAGATTATGAATATACTTAAGATTCACAAATACCAAAACCATGTGGCTGCACCAGACGCAACTGGCACGATTTGACAAAAGCAAATAGAAATCCAGTGATGTTCCTGCTGTGGATGCAATGCACTGCGCAAATCCATGACTAGTCCACTGGATCCCCGTTCATTTCTTACGAACTTCAGCCCGACACAAAAGGAATCGTGAAAGATATATATATAATATAATATAGTATTTATTTAATAGCCTGTAAAAAATAAACACAATTTAAGGCCCTTACAAATTGGACTGCACATTTTCTTTCCCCTTCATATTTTTTGTTTATTTAGCATAATCATGTAAAAACGGTAAATGGAAAAAACACTAATCGATTTTCAGTGACCGAGTGTGAGTGAGAAAGTTGCAGGTAATCTATATATTTTTTTCTAATTAATATGTTCCTAAGCCTGCTTAATTGGCTGTGGGTGTGCTATACACATTGAAGCTCCAAGTAGCAGAATCAGGCGGAAATGATGACCCAGAACAGGAGTGTGGTGACCTAGGGAGTGTCAGCTGACAGGAGCTGGAGAATATCAGTATGGATAAAAATTTCATTCTGAAATCTCAGTGAAATTCTGCTGATAAGCAGTGTGTGTTTGTGAGTGTGCTTAGGTTTAAAAGTTTTTCTACCCCAGTGTCAGTCACCCTGAAGAGGTAAACATGTACTCCTCCCTCTACATCTCCCTCTTAGTCATTACAGAGAGATGCAGAGAAATTCTTCATACACAGACACAAACAATCCATTAAAACATCATACTAACACAATAAGTCTGTGCATGTTAACAGCCATGAGATAAGGTTGAAAGGGGTAGAAAGTCAGAAACTCATACATATTTCAACATTCACTTTATCAGCATAGGAGATAATATACAACTTCAAATGAGATATAGATTTGTATGAATATCATCAGTTATCTATATCTGTGGCTGCGCTTACATGTGAATGTACATATTTTCTCTTTCTTTCTCTTCACCTAGATGTAGAGTTAAAGGGGTCGTATGACGTTGCTAAAAAAGAACATTATTTGGTGTAATGTTTGTGGTTTAAGGTAAAAAAAAAACATTATTTTCCAAATACTGTACATTATTGTTTCTCCTCTATGCCCCTCCTTTCTGAAACGTGTCGTTTTTTACAAAGCTCATCGTTCTGAAAAGCGAGGTGTGCTCTGATTGGCTAGCTATCCAGTGCGTTGTGATTGGCCGAATACCTCAAGCGTGTGACGGAAATGTTATGCCACTTACCATATGATGCAGTGTCCCACCGTGACGAGACAAAACCAATAAAACCCATTATAAACGAGGCATTTGTTGCATCCAGTGGGGACATCAGTACTGATTATAATGATTTGCATCGCGCCACGTAAACATAAAACCATGTCTGCATTTGTGATCGGAGAAATTACAAACAAGCACTACTCTACACTGCTCAAAACTCGCGTTTGAATCATCAGTGACAAATAATTTAAATATGAAAGCGTACTTACAGGCTATGAGTCAGCATTATTTGTCAGAACACCGGCATTGTAGGCTACTCTCCCAGGAAACAGCTCGTCCTCCATAAAATGTGCTGCACACATCTGAATATTTGGGTTGAACTGTTCTGGAACAGTGTTGTAAATACAACTTAACCACTGATTTCTTGTTGTGTCCTCTTTTGGAAGACCAAAGAACAAAGTAGTTTCGCTTTCACAACGAAACACACAGCGTCTCCACGATATGGCGGCGGCGGCAACAATACTACAGCGAGAATCAAAGTTACAGCTTCTTTTTTTGCGTGAACATTTGGGCGGCGTTACGCAAATCTTCCCACACAGTGACGTAGACATGTGAGGGCGTGGACGAGTCTTAACTTTTATAAAGAATATCTCTTTGGGTTTGAGACTTTAGTCTTTGCAACTTTAGGGATCTTATCTATTCACGAACAGCTTGTAACACTCCAAAGAGAAAGGAAAACTTGAAATCGCATCATATGACACCTTTAAAGAAAATTCTGTCAATATTTACTGTCATATATTCGTATATTCATTCTTCCGTGGAACATAAAAGAAAATATATTTTGTCCATACAATGAAAGTCAGTGGGGTTTCTGTGTTTTATATTTCATTGACTTTCATTGTATGAACAAAAATAGTTTAAACATTCTTAAAATATATTCTCTTCTGTAGAAGAAAGAAAGTCATATAAGATTGGAACCACATGAGGTTGAGTAAACGGTGACAGAATATACATTTTTGGTCTCTTGAATGCAGTCCGCAGACTCTCACACCCTCCCTGTTATCACTGTTGATGTTACTGTCATCTTATGTTACTCTCTGTATTTACTGTTCTGCTCTTGGGATAGTCACAGTGAGTTGTTCCAGGAAATAAATCCTCCCTTCTCACTCTTCCGCTATTCAGATGTTCTTACTCTGGCGTGTGTGCATGTAAATGGCATTGTATATGAATAATTGTACATTAATATATGGACTTCATATATGGAATATTTGGAGTCAGGTTTTGTTTACCTACTAAGTTATCTTCTCAGTCAATAGCAACACAAAGTACTTCTAATTAGGGATGGGCATTCCAAGCAAAAATAATATTAGAAAATCGCCAGGTATTATTCAAAAATCAAACCCCTCCCCCGCAAACACCCATAAACAGAGAGAGATGGAGAGAGACAGGATTCACGCTTTCAATCTGTTTGATAAACTGTTTAATTCAGAAGATAGGCTATTAACTCAAGCCATATAATGATTGTAACGTGCTGAAACATATTAATATAATAAACATAACCGAATGACGGCACTTATTAACATAACAGTCCGTCGATTAGCATAAATCAACTGCTCATAAGGCTAGGACATTTCCATTAAAAAAAATTTAATCCTTAAAGGGAAAATATACTTCAATATCTTCTGTCGCAATTATATCGTTGGGTAATTATACTGTATGTAAACTGCGGGCATCAAGGAGTCGTTATTAATATGCGGGGCATTGAAATATGAATGCGCGCTTGTTTTTTACTTTCACTTTCGAGATTCGCGATCACATACGGAGCAGCACTCGGCAGTGTTACCACACATTTTACAAGATTAGATGTTTGTCAGTGGTGCTCAGGATCTGCAAATCATTCGCCATCATCCTATCAGTCATCTCTCCTTACTCTGTTTATGTGGTAAGTGAAATGTTATGTACTGTAATGTAACAGGCTACCATTAGCAAGCGGCTAACCATGTCCCTTTAGTGGCTCCGTAGAATGTGTTATTTGTTTTCCACGCCTTTCTGAATACGGATTCAGCCACAACTCTAACCCAGTCGGGGGTGTTTGTGGTCCACACAGAGCTCTTATTTGACATCGTCCCAAATTACTGTAACCATTATATGCTACGCAAGTCTTTTTTTATGCCACGCAAGTCTACAGTGTGCGCGTGAGACAGTGTGTTCTTCTGTTGTCTTTGACAGCTTTTAGGTGCAGGGCTCTACAGTGCGACCATTTCAGTCGCACTTGCGACTGAAAATGACTGTGCGCGACTATGAACATTTTTTAGGCGCACCAGTGTGACTGACCCAATCATCATCATACTTGTGATTGCGCTCAGGGGAGCTTCAAAGCTTTCTAACGTTACGTGTTTTTGCAGCATTGACTAATGCATCACAGACATATCTCACGAATCATTTCATAAACAAAGTGTAGACAGGGTGTAAATAAGATATTAATTGTGCAGTGTAGAGAGCTTCGTTGTTTATAAATGTGAGATCACGATGAACTAAGATGAGTGACAGCTTTTAATGATTTTTAAAGGGGTCATAGGATGCCCATTTTCCACAAGTTGATATGATTTTTTTAGGGTCTTAATGAAAAGTCTGTAACATAGTTTGGTTAAAATTTCTCAATGGTAGTGTGAAAAACACCTTTTTTACCCTTTCAAAAACAGCTCTTTTCAGATCAAGTGTTTTTTGTAGCATTTTCCTTTAAATGTCAATTAGCTCTGCTGACCCTGCCCCTCTCTTTCGAGCTGCTCTCTGAGGGACTGTTTATTTTAGCTGCATTCATCGTGAAACTTGCTAGTTAGCGCATTATTAGGAAAGGCGATTTGCAAATTCATTAAAAAACATTATACTCACTTTTTCTGTAGATGAGGCTGGATCATGAATGATTCACGCAAACATAGACGCATTTATGTAGATCGGGGGCACATTCCCTTCAGAAACAATGTAATCCACTGCGAGTTCAGCGGCTCAGATGTCTGGAGTAAATGACGACTGCTATGCTCATTATTACATCCAACAACAAAACAACTCAATCGCTTAGGAGTCATTCTTGTATACATCTGCTCCGGCGGTGAAACAATGGCGGACTGATGACAGCTCACTCAGGGCGGGTCTAAGTTAAGACGCCAGTTCAGTCTGTGCTGAAATGCTACTGTCAGTCAAACTATTGTGGGAGGGGCCTGTTTTTGTGATGTCACAGACAGGCATCTGAGATCGGCTTATTTGAGAAAGGGGAAAACATTTAACTAGATTAAACGAAAACCACTGGGTGGATTTTTATCATTATAGGGTGGTTGTGTACCCACACTGCCAACACACATTTCAGTTCAAACAACTTTTAAAAGTGCATGTAGCATCATATGACCCCTATAAGGATAGTTTGTAAATGTGATCTGATTTAGATACATTCAATAAACAAGAAGTTAGATATTAGTCTGCCTTACATGTCGACATAACATTAATTGTCTATATTTTGACTTCTATTTCGTATCGAAATGGTTTTAAACAAGACAGCGCATCGCCTGTTTTTCAATTCAGTTTCAATTTTTCCTTTTTTTCTCTTTGGAGTGTTACAAGCTCTTTGGTGCATAAAGAAGATCTGTAAAGGTTGCAAAGACTAAAGTCTCAAATCCAAAGATATATTCTTTATAAAATTTAAGACTGGTCCATGCCCTCCTAAAACACCTTGTTTTAAACACGCCCCCACATGTCTATGGCACGATGTGGGAAGATTTGCATAACGCCGCCAAATGTTCACGCAAAAAAAGAAGGCGGAGCTTTTATTCTCGCTGTAGTATTGTTGTTGCCGCCACCATGTCGTGAAGGGGCTGTGTGATTCGTTGTGAAAGCGAAACTAGTACTTTGTTTGGTCTTCCAAAGAGGACGATATCTGCTTCGTCCTGCCTGGAGCTGATCCGTGCTGGTTGCTGAGGAAATACTACAACTTGGCGCTGTGGATTCTCGGCGGATTGGCTTTCATCAACCGTGGACGAAAGCGGAGTCCAGGCCCGGGGTCGTCACGATTTGGTTGCCGCAAGCCCGCAGGATGCATCCTCTCGTCCGAATATATATCCGCTCACTCTAGCGCTCCGGGCCCTCCGGCCGTTCCTCACGTTAGCCCTGGGCCTCTGCTCACTCTAGGCCACCGTGTGTGAAACTCTGTTTCATTGTGAAAGCGAAACTACTATGTTTGGCCTTCCAAAAATGGACACAAACTAGAAATCAGTGCTTAAGTTGTATTACAACACTGTTCCAAAACAGTTCAAACCAAATATTCAGATATGTGCAACACATTTTATGGAGGACTGTTTTCTGATCATGGTAGAGTAGACTACAATGCCGGTTGTTCTGATTCAAAGACTGTAAGTACGTTTTTTTTGTTTAAAGAATTTGTCACTGACGATTCAAACGCGAGTTTTGGGCGATGTAGAGTAGCACTTGTTGTTTGTCATTTCTCGATCATAACATGGCAGACATGGTTTTATGTTTACGCGGCGCGATACGCAACGTGTAAAAAGACAGTATAATTCATTATAATCCATAATTATATCCCCACTAGATGCAACGAATGCCTCGTTTATAATGGTTTTTCATGTCTTTGAATCGTTCTCAGCTTCTCTGCTCTCGGCCTGAACAGGGCATCATCACAGTATGGTAGGGGGTGTAACATTTCAGTCTCACGCTTGAGGAATTTGGCCAATCACAAAGCACTGGATAGCTGGCAAATCACAGCACACCTCGCTTTTCAGAGCGATGAGCTTTGTAAAAATCGACACGTTTCAGAAAGGCGGGGCATAGAGGAGAAACAATGTACAGTATGTGTAAAATAATGTGTTTTTTTAACCTTAAACCGCATAAATACATTGCATTACACCAAATACCCAAAATAATGTTCTTTTTAGCAACATCATATGACCCCTTTAAATTGTTTTAATGGGTAAATTGGCAAGACAAAACACATGCAAATGATAAACTTTAACTCTATGATGGTTAAATTTAACAGTTAATCCGCGAATCGCTTGCGTGCCAAATCGTGGGGTCTGGTCCGTATGGATCACGGATCATCTACGATCCGTTGCACCCCTACTGAATACTGTAAATTTCTCACTGTGCCTGATGCTCCTTTTTAATGAATGGATTTAGAGTTTGTTGGCTTTCTGGGTGAAATAACAGTTGAAACAGTCAATAACAGTTTCAAGTAGTGCTGGCAATGCATCCCATGTAAAAAGAACATTTAAATCACTGACATTTTTTAAAGCCTTTAGAAAATGAATCCCATTGGTGAGATGGTGAATGGTGAAAACAAATGGTGTTTAAGTGTCCTTCAGTTTGTCAAAAGGAAATCAAACTGAAGTAGGGCTGCATGATGTCTGTTTAGCAGTAACTTATATGCCAGGAGCCAGTGGTAGTATGAAGGATGTGTATTGATGTAGTCAAATTTGGGTAAAAAAAATATTTCAAGTGTCTTGGCGGACAGCTTGTTCTGAGTTTTTTCCTCTCTGTGGCCCTATATGTAAGCTAAGTTCCTTTTTAAAGTGTGTAAGTCAACAGTTAGAAAACGTCTTATTAACATTGCTGCATAAAAGCATTGCAGCAAGGCTGATGTCAGGGGGAAAACAAGACAGCAGGTTTCTATTTAAGATGCCTTCACGTGTGGAAAATCCCTCTTAATTATAGCCATTAGAGGTGTGTGTGTCTTCATTCTTTCTCTGTAATTCAGTGTGTGTGTGTAAGTACTTGGTTCTCTTCACTGTAACAACAGGTGTGTTCTTTGGTCTGGTAATTGATGCCATACACACACAAATGTTGTGCCTGTTTAGGATAAAACACCTTTAATATTTAATATTTTAACATTCATCTAGATACAATAAATGCTTGCCAATAAATTAAGAAGTTTTTTTTAGGTGGTTTTTCATTTCAACTGACCTGCAGTGAGTTTCTGCACACAGTATGACCACATGAAGAACCATGAGAGCCTAAAACGTAGCGTTTCAAGGAATAGTCACTGCAGGATGTGTTTGCCACATTACACATGCCCTCGGTGAGTACAGGACCCCCTCTGTGATTCAAGTTTAATGCATAGTTCCTCTGATTGACACTTTGTGTCCTCATTACTTAACTAATGTTGTTCCAAACCTGTATGCTTCCCCGCCTGTGCACCAGAAGACAATGAACCTCTGAGCTTCTTTTCTGGTACAATAACTCTTATGTGTCTGTCGCCGTTATCCTCGTAATGACCAAGCACCATAAAATTGTTTGTGCGACTTATATCTGTTTTCAGTCTTCTAAATCATACGAGTAGCTTTGAGAGAAACAGGGCTGACTAATTTCCTAACACTAAAAGTGTTAGCGGAATTGACATGTCCCACCAGGCTGCGAAATTGGTCTAGGTGACGGTCATTTAGGTGAAATTTTTTTCCTTTAAAATGGTTTGCATCTATATTGTCATTGCTTGAAACTAGGGTATGTTCTTTTGGTTATTTTTTCCTAACCGAACGCTCCGTTAACACCATTTATAACCGTTAACCGCAAGATTATTTTAAATGTAGAATTGAGTAAGTAGAAGAAGTGATCGTGACCCGTTTAAAACTGCTACTACCTTTGTTTCCGATCATTTTACACCTAAAATGCAGCAAACACAAACATGAAATTCACATCATCACATCACCAGAAAAAATACAAATTGGCTGTTACATATAATATTATATATATATAATAATAAATAATAATAATATATTAAGATCAATAACAATAAATAGGCTTATACGAGAAATATATTTTTACTTAATAATAAATTAAGAAAATGAAAGAAGAACTGTGCAACAAGTAGCCTAGTATGAAGAGTTTCGGTTTATTTTTGTGCTGCGCGAAAGGAAACGGATGGCAGAAAGCAGCATCCTATTTTTTTTTTAGGCTTGTTTTACAAAAGCACAAGATTTGTTTTTATTGTGAATGTACACAAATAAAGCAAACCTTTTACAATTCCGATTATCTTTATGACTAAAAGGAGTAGTTTCTTCCACTGTTAGAAGGAAATAATTCAAGTGATTGCGCCGGCGCCGCGTGCGCTCACACAGTTAAGCTTTGCTAACTTAATGCAGCCTGTTCATTATCATAATACAGTACAGTCAGTCAAACATATGGGGAAAACACACACTGCTCAGTTTAAATATGTAGTAAAATCTGTCCCGTTAAGCTTTATCACCGTACTGCCATGATGTTATGCAAAACATTTTGTTTTACGTGGATATTGGAACACAAGTGAAGTATCTACATACTAAATATATTTGGCATTCAAACTTGTGAATACGGAAACTTGGATTTGTGTCGAATGAGAGCCCCAATTTGGTTTCGGTTAGGTTAGCCTAAAAATTAATTTGTTTTGGCTTGCGTTTATAACTTCTTATCTTTTTAACTTCTTGGTCTTTCTAAATACTGTTTAATTTGAAAGGATTTGTTGTTGCCGTGAGAGGAATAAAATCGCCTATCTATGTTTACAGTGTTTTTATTATACTGTTTGTAACCTTTCGCGTTGTGCATTTAGGCTATTTCTGAATGACATATACGTATTTTTTATATATGCGAAGCGTATTTTAACCATGCAGCAAACCTTTTTAAATATTTTGATAAATTACTGAAAGAAAGAAATAAATAAATGACTTTTTAAACAGTTTAACTGATTGTATTAATCGGTTAAAAATTCTTACGGTCGGTTAACGGTTAACCGGTTAAAATGAACATCCCTAGCTGAAACATTAAAATACAAGCAGACATCACTGATTCTAATTAGTCTTAAAAACAAGCTTACGCTGAATGTTGCTGTAGCCTCTTTATAGTTCAGGAATGGGCTGTCAAACTGTCACAGGACTCAATTACCCACATTCCTTCAGTGACGTAGGGTGGGGCGGCCCATTTCCGCTCTATAGGCCATTATTACAACAGCGAAGGGTTGCTACTGTTGGGATTAGTGATCAGAGATGAAAATGTGGGCAGAAACATAAGCAGAAGAAAAAGGCCTGCAAGATGTAGGGGTTCACAATAATGACAGGAGAGAGAGATGTAAGGATAGAACATACGGCTCCCCACAGCACGCTCAAACAGCAGCTGGACAGCAGCAATTACACCACTGCTACCAAATGTGTGTGTAACATGTTTTGGTTGTTAACATTCAGCAAGTGAGATTTGTGAGTTTAAATGTCTGTTATTGTACAGTTCAGTGTGTTGTTATCTGAATTCCTCTAATTCTCATTCTCTGTTGTTTATTATGATTTCATTGTATTATCTAAGTTAAAACACTCTTGCTCCAGATGGAGTCACTCTGGTTTTGGGTCAGGTTCTGGTTATTTTAATTCATCTCTCCTTTACTCATTAGTGCTAAATACTAGATATTGTCTGATGTTGTATATTTTTTGAAAGAAAGTAATACTTGTATTCAGAAAGGATGCATTCACTTGATCACAAGTGACAGTAAAAACTTTTACATTGTTACAAAAAAATTATATTTCAAATAAAGCATGAAAAAAATAGATGTATCATAGCAGCTGAAAATTCAGATTTGTCATCAGAAGAATAATTAACATTTTAAAATAAAATAGAAAACAGTGATTTTTTTTATTTGTAATAGAATTTTACAGTATTACTGTTTTACTTTATTTTTATTAATAATCGCTGCCTTGGTGAGCTTTTGAGACTTTTTAAAAAACAAAAACAATCTTAAACTCTTAATCTTTTGTTTAACGGTAGTGAAAGTTGCATTTAAAAAATTCATAAACATTCTACGTACTTTTTATATATTATATTATCATATTTTCTATTAATTATAATCTATATCTTCTCCATGGACTACTGTTATATCAATTAATTTCTGTTGATTTGATTTGTTGATTAATTTTTGTTATATTTTATATTATTTATTATTGCTGAGGCTAATTAAGTTTAGCCTCGAGCTGTAAAACAAACAAACAGACGTCAGCTACCACAAGGCATCAATAGGTGTGGATCATAGGAGAACATGAGTAAACCCTCTGAGTTGACATTTAGCTTTGACTTTGTGTAGATGGCTGTAAAATGTTGCAGTTAAATGCTTGTTGCATCCAGCACAGATACAAAGTGAGATGACATCTCAGCATGAAAACATGCAGATATTTGAGTTTAAAGAGTTTATCTTTAGGACATCCGAGCTAGTGCATTCCAATTATTGTTTGCATAGTGATCTTGTATTGTTTTCTCAAAACAATATATTACCCAGTAGTGGAGGTATAAAGATGTGCATATGTGTATGTGTGTGTTTACAGATAAATATGTTGTGTACACATTTTAATACCTCTGTCAGTGTGCTGTCAATATTGCACTAGCCAGTGCATAAAAACTCCAGATTTGCATCAGCTTTCAGACATACCTGAGCTGCTTATAGTCAGGCATGTGCAGAGGGGGGTGCTATGGGTGCTTGAGCACCTGCCCCTTTTCCCCTTGATGCCCAAAGTGCCCTTTTATCTAGGCAATTTTTTTTTTTTTTTGTAATTAAACACCATTTTGTGAAGGCCTGCCCAATCTAACTGTTAGTAAAATTAATCAATTTTAATTTATTCGTAAATAAAATTATCCACATGATGATGACCTTTCACCTGACAATCTCACCAGGAACTATCCCTCACGTTCAGATGCCTTTAATGTATAGTGCCAAGTCCGCGTATTATACGCGACTTTGTGCTTCTTTTTTTTGTCAAGTTGCGTGAAAAAATCGCGGGTTGTGTCTTTTTTGGGGCTTATTTAAAAAAATTGGTTACTTTTTCGGGATCTGACAAGCAACTTTGTGCTTTATTTATGTTCGCCGTATTCCCAAATGCACTGAATGACCTCTGTCTGCTTGAGTTATAGCCACCATTGCGTAATATAAGTGCTGCGCTTATTTGCCAATGTTCCTCCCCCTCATTGGAGGAAATCACAGTTCAAAGAGGCACGTGCAAGTGACCTGGTAATCCAAGCGATGACAGAAGTAGACGTAGAGGAGTGGGATGACTTTCTTTTAGCCTAATTTTTTTATTTTTACAATGTTTTATAATGTATTTTATCATGGGCTGTAATAAAAAACAAGTATTCCTATACTAATACTAAAACTATATAGCCTATATTTTAGTAGGCTACATATGTGGCTATGTTACTGCTCCCCTTTGAAGCTCTTGTGTTTTTTCTCCTTTTCCATCTCTCCAATCCTATTCTGCTCACAGGTGATTGGAGATTAGTTTTGTTCCCATTTTTGTTGCAGTTTGCTGATTTTTGTAAAATAGCTTCTGTTTTTGCTTTTCAGATAAAAGAGTGGTTTCAGTTTAATATGTTGCAGGCTCATTTATTGGTAATAAATAATTGATAATAAATATTATTGATGATAATAAATCATCAAAAAAAAAGGGGGCTTGTTTTGGGCTTATTTTTGAAGCAGCGGTTGCTTATTTGTCTCGCGAGAGTTGGCAACAGTGCCCCTTAATGTAGCGCACTACCATCCTTCATAACGTCCGCGGCTGCCGGTAAGTGGAGTTCTCAGCGGAGCGTTGTGCTTGTATACTTATATTATTAAATTATTATGATGATACAAAAACTGTGTGAAGAGAGCATGCACAGCTGTTGTTTATATTGCTGTTTGTAGCCTGTGGAAGTAAGGTTAACTGCAGCAAGGGGCTATAATAATTTTGTTCAATATTTTCCTAATGTCAATTTTATGATCGGTTTATAAAGGCTACTACGAGCACCTTTTCCCCATTTTTATCACAGGGGTTTATTATTACCTGTAGATAACTTGAAAAACACACATAAACCGTATATTTTCGCAATCGTGTGTTTATTGTCTTCATGTTTTTTTTGCTTTTTATTCAGCTCAGCTACAGCGATAGCCGGATGCTTTTGTTCATATTAGGGTTTCCTGCACGTCATAAGTCATTCCTTCTATGAGTCTGTTTTGGACTTTCTGCACGAGAGCGCCCTCCGGCTTCGAGTATGAATTAAACATACACTGCATGAGAGTGTTGAGCGCTACAGATATTCATTTCTCATTTTGGATACGAATAAAATGTCAGGTCATGCAAAGACTATCGATACAGTCTCTTTGAATTTAAATCTAGAAACCTATACGTGAACACACCTGCCCGAATATAGTGCGGGGGACAAATTACATTTCTTTAAAATTAAATATTAAAAATTCAGGTTTTAATATTCTACACACAAAACGTTCTACACACAGCAATATAAACAAAGGTGCCTGTTCTCTTTCGTTCTTGCTGTTTGATTGGGAAAAGTTTAAAGGGGCGTAGATGGGTCTTGTCTTTATGTTATCTGACTAAAAACAAAGAACAAGAACTTTGTTGAATTACAGTAAGTTTCAAAATTTTTTCCTATTTATTTATTTAAAATACAGTATTTTAATTATCACAACCCTGATAAAACAGGCTACTTATCAATCCTGTTTTTATCATCATTATAATAAAAAAAATGAATAAATTCAGAACAGGATTATAATATAATTCTATTTTAAATAAGACAGAAATATTTTTTTCTACAACAGCAACAGTAGTGTTTACAACAGCAAAACCACCATACCCTGTAAACTCAATAATAATAATAGGCCTAATTTAATTCAGTCTCTATTTTCAGAGTGATTAAGAGGTGCAAAGAACTATTTATTTCACTTTTAAACTTAAAATGGTCTTTTCTATGCTTTGTTTCTTTTTCAAAACTGTGTCACAATTTGCTGCTATAAATACAGAAGCATCAGTTTTGATACATGTCTCAGCAAGGAGCACAGCCCTATTAAAAGCTGTGCTCCATGTGCCCCTTTTATACTTTGAGCACCTGCCCCTCCAAAGGTCTCTGCACGACCCTGCTTATAGTAGTGCGGTGCAGAACAGTTCGTGCTAACCTAATATTACTAGTACACAGACACGCTCAAAACAAATGTCAGTTACCACAAGATTTGGATCACAAGACAGAAGCATCACAAGTGGAGCAGCAACAAAATATCAGGACATTTCCATGTGATGATGAAAGAGGAAGAATGCAAGAGGAGGATTAGAGCAGTTAACTTGTCCAGTGTTCACATTTGACACGGGACACCATCAGAGGTTTCTCTTAAGTTTTGAGCTCCGTGTCAACAGGCATGTGGCTGTGCTGTCTCTCTATTGCTCTGTCTCATACTCTGTTTCTCCTGAACATCACCTCGGGAAAGCAGCTCTGTCACACCAAACAAAGCCTACTGTGGAAATTTGCAAATACACACACACACACAGACAGACACAACTTTGCTTAGCTATCAAATGGGGACATTACATAGACTTCTATTGTTTTTATATACAGATAGTTATACACTTTTTAATAGGGCTGTGAATCTTTGGGTAGACAGAGAATCGTTTCGATTCATAGGTTTTCGATTCAAGAACGATTTTTGCAAATTCAGAACGATTCGATTGACAATTAAATTCGATTCGATTCGATTAACGATTCGATTCTGCATTATTTAAGTGCATTCACAGGATTATTTAAATGCTTCCCCTAAATTCTTTAAATGCTTAGTCAGGGCAAATTACACAGCAGCCTTTATGGTTAGAGAACCATAGGTTACAGAAAAAACCCACGTTTGTCCATTGTTAGATGCTAGTTTATTGATGCTATGGCATGACATGGTATATTTAGAATATTTATGTACGCCAAGATTAAAAAAAAAAAAAAAGAGCTTTAAAAGTATTATGTATAGGCTAACATTTTATCACACCAGGGGCTATAACAAATCAAATACACTGCTGGACAATAATCAATCATTTGTAATCTATAATGGCAATTTTATGATCATTTATATACTACAAACAATTATTAAAATTTTCTGCACAGAAAAAGGTATACTTTATAGTTTCTGTACTGTAATAAATATGTCAATTAGCACTGAATCATTCATAAATTTTATTTATTGTGTTTATTGTCTTAACGTTTCAGTTCATTCTGATTTTTATACAGTTTAGCTGCAGATATAGCCTGGCACATCTTAAGTTCTATGAGCGCGAGATCACTTCTCTTTCAGTGTGAAAACAGCATCTCATTTTCATAAAAAAAATGCTATAGTATTTAACTTTTCCACTCCATTGGCGAATGATGATTCTGAAAGAAAACGCACCCGATGTCTGTTTGCTATAGCAATGAATGCTACTTTCATGCATCTGATTAACAGATAGCTCTTATTTCAAGGTTGTGGTTAATGCTGTGGTTATTTTAACAGTTTCCTTCGTACATTGTTAAAACACATTTATCATTCAATGGAACTGTGCGTAAGCTTTAGACACTTACATTTTTGCTCTGTCCATGCAATAAATGCGCAGCCTTCGACTGCTCCGTTAATGTCGTCGGTATGACCGAGAGCCATTGAAAAACTACAGAAAAGTAAAACTACTTCACTAAGAAGAGATCACACATCAGCTGCTCAAAAAATGTGTCATTGAGACGAACTGAGCGCGAGCGCAATCCTGTGACAGTCACAGGCGGTAAATAGTGGAGCGCGTGAAGAAGAGATGCGAGGGCACGAACACTGTTCAAGGTCTCCATTAATTCGTGCTTGTAGTAATTTAATGTGTATATATTTTGAATGCATTGAATCACTATAGAAATCGCTATTCATTCGATTCTTAGCGTTTTAAATCGATTACTGTCCAAAATCGACGATTCACGATTCAAAATCCATGTTTCAAGATCGATGCATATGCATCGTCAGGGTTTGTATACCCCCACACACACACTTTAACAGGAAGTTCTGAGAAATGTCATTCGTCTAAATATTGTGTGCATGCAGTGTTAAGAAATTCATTTTGTCCTTCTATTACCTTTTCTGCTTACTGTGTTAAATGATTCACTTTGTTTTCTCATCATTTTGCTAGTGTTATACCAATGTTAACTAGCTAGACTTTAACCTTCAAAAGACGCTGTTAATGTCCACAGACTTTTTTCCATATTGTAGTGACCTTTATGTTTCTATGGTAACTCTTTCTCTATACTGGGAATATTGCCATGCAAGTTAATGAACATGAGCTCATTGTGTTTGTTAGTGAGGAAATCTAAGTACATATCCATGTGACATTTTTATGTTAACAGGTTTGTCTGAGATTGACATCAGCACGGGTGACATCAATGCAGTAATGAGCACAGAGCTGTTTGTCTGTACACAAGTTATGTTGTGAGTGTGTGTGTGTGTGTGTGCTGTGATCTGGTTAAAAGCTGTTTAATGTGGTTCAGATCAGAAACGTACACCTCAGTATGCCATGTGTCGAGATGTGGTGATGAGCGTGTGCTGACAATTCACACGGATGTCATTCACACTCACTCGCATGCTTATACATCTCCTGTACATCAAGGCTCTCTTTGTAGTCATTGGAAGTGCCATTTCCTAGACTGTGTGTTTGTTTATTCTGAAGGCTTGGTAGATGTATGCAAAGCTTGTATGGAGTGAGTCTGCTGATTGGTCGATGGGTTTCCTATCTGCCAATAATCTCATTTGTGCTTCTTTTTTTCATTTACTGACTGGAAGCTCCTGAGATGCAGCCCTTTAGCTTTGTGTGTGTGTGTGTGTGTGTGTGGTGTGGGTGTGTGTGTGTGTGTGTGTTGGTGGTGTGTGTGTGTGTGTGTTTGTGGATGTGTTTTTCCATTTAAGCCTGTAATATGATGGATTAGCCAGCAGCAGTGAAAATCAGCTGTTGACATTTACAAGAAACGTTTACACTAAAAACACCTTAAAACAATATTTTGCCTGTTTTACACAAATATATATGGAAAAATAGTTTCCTAGAGTCAGCAGCCTTTTTAACATGAATTGCCACTTATTTCACTGTAACATCAACTGTCCTTTAAAGTCTCAAAATTAAAGATCTCAGTCTAGACTTTTGGAAACATGAAGTGAAATGCATCATGATCATCAGTCAAGTCAAGTCACCTTTATTTATATACCTTTACAATACAGTTGTGTCCCAAGCAACTGACAGCATTAATTAGAAAATAGTGTCAATAATGCAAACGTGACAATAGTAAACACTCAGTTTTTCAGTTAAAGACAGTTCATCATTGAATTCAGTGATGTCAACATCCAGCTCAGTTTAAATAATATCTTTGCAATCATGTCAACGATATCGCCGGAAATGAAGTGTCCCCAACTAAGCAAGCCAGAGGCGACAGCGGCAAGGAACCAAAACTCCATCGGTGACAGAATGGAGAAAAAACCTTGGGAGAAACCAGGCTCAGTCGGGGGGCCAGTTCTCCTCTGACAAGACGAACCAGCAGAACGGAAAAATCAATATCAGACGTAATAAAACAGACGATGAACACTATTAAAAGCAATTATTATATGTTGCAATCAAAATTTTGTAGTTCTGTATGTTGTTTCATGGTTGGCATCATCTGAGGTCCTCTGAGGGGTTGGCATCATCTCTTCTCAGGTGTTCTGGATCCAGACTGAAGCTTGTGTAAATCCTAGTTACCACGGGATGTCAATCCCGTGGCAAAAACAGAGAAACAAATACAAACATAATTAGCGTAGCTGCTGTTCCAACCAAGCAAAATTGATTTGTTTAACCCAAACTAAAGAATAATAATGTGCATTTGATCAGAAATAACTGCAGTACAAGATTACGAGATGCATTATTTGAATGCTTGACCAAAGAGATGTGTCTTTAATCTAGATTTAAACAGAGAGAGTGTGTCTGAACCCCGAACGTTATCAGGAAGGCTATTCCAGAGTTTGGGAGCCAAATGCGAAAAAGCTCTACCTCCTTTAGTGGACTTTGCTATCCTAGGTACTACCAAAAGTCCAGAATTTTGCGACCTTAGGGAGCGTGATGGATTGTAGCGTGGTAGAAGACTAGTTAGGTACGCAGGAGCTAACCCATTAAGGGCCTTATAGGCAAGTAATAATATTTTGTAACTGATACAAAAATTAAGGTAGCCAGTGCAGAGACTGTAAAAATTGGGGTAATATGATCATATTTACTTGACCCGGTAAGGACTCTAGCCGCTGAATTTTGGACTACCTGTATCTTACTGAAGATGCAGGACAACCACCTAGAAGCGCATTACAATAGTCCAGTCTAGAGGTCATGAATGCATATGGGCGATTCCACAGTTTAGGCCTAACTGCAAGGACAATAGCCTGCAAAATCAAACTTCATGGAGAAAGCCATTGTCCTCAGGTTAACATCCTGAGAAAACCTGGGGTACAGCTGTGTGAAAGGCAGGATAAATCTGGCAATGGTAAACTAGTAAAATTTGATCAAAGTTGAGTTGATGTAAAATTTAACGTATGTAACATGGACGGAAAAACTGTGTAAATTCAAGCAGAAAGTGTACTTAATCTAATTCAGTTTAATAAAATTCTGGTTGAATCCCAGTTCATGTTTTGCTTTGTTCCTAATTTGGTATAGTTATGAGTCATGCGTTGTGTATGGTTCACAAAACTGGTAATAGGACTTCCATGCAGGCAGGGTGGCCATCTAATATTATCTGTTCTATAAACTTAAAGGTGCATTTTTGATTCTGGTATGTTCATAAACTGAAAGCCAGCAAAATTACTAACAAATACCACAGGTATATTTTTCAAATTTATTTGCCAAATGTAGAAGCCAAAGGAACTCCTACAAGTGTGCAAAGTTATAACGTGTGTAACGTGTACGGAAAAAAATAAACAATCCTGCAAGATTGCCTCTGTAACACAAAATAATACCATTTCATGAAAACTGGCAAATAGAACAAATTCATAACACATTAAAATAACCTGTCATCATTTACTATCAAATTTAAAGATCATACATCGTGAATGAAATAACATTTGTAACGTGGACAGATAAAATTAGTAATTCTGCCATATATTTATATATGTAAGGATATATGCATGTTTGCAAAGGATATGTGTATAAGAGTTATGACTAATTATTTTTTTAAAACTTGAAATGTATAATTGTGTTTAATTATATGCTCTGAACACCACAGCAAACTTAATTTACAGAATAGCTGTTTCATTTCTTGAATACACTTCTTAAAATTAAGAATCTGAAATATGAATGATGACTGTTAGTCTCCATGTTCATGTCAATTACAAGATACGGATATTATCTTCTCTATGAAAGGCTGCAATTTACATAGCCTGATTTACAGAATATGATGCTGCATGAATGGTGGCCTACATAGTATTTGGAAAAGTTTTTTGATTTCATATTAGGCCTGCCGGTGTGTTCCTTTTAAAATAATGAATATAGGCTACTTCAGACATTTATTAGGCATGATGTGCTAAATATGATTTGGAGAAATAATACACAAGACTATAGGCTATTGCTGAGCTGTTGGCTACACTTGCACTCAGGAATAGTTTGACTCTTGACTGGTCAGTTAAGTGAGGTAACGCTGAATCGCATGATAGGCTAATCGACCAATACAGGCAAGGAAATGAGCAGAAATTCACGGTACGCTCTAGCTGCCATCAAACAGAGCTCCGGTGGAATTGAAAGTAAACTCGCGATGCGCCTGTGGCCTACATAATTTCAGCAAAATCATTGCCGATGTTGACTTTCATGAACAGCTTATTGAGTCAAAAGTACTTAGAAAACAACGTTCGAAGTTGGACAGACTGAAAATTTCCGTCTAATTTACGAACAAGATGTGCAGAATCTGTCAAAATGTATACAACCACCATGCATGCATACTCTTTCACGATGAATGCCGCTTTCGGTCCGAAACCACTAGCAATCATCCGACTTGCACACTCTTTTATCCTTTCTCACCACAATGATCCTATTTAATGTTTACTTAACCAAAGTTTACCACGTTCGTATCATTTTAATGTTCGTAAACTTTTGGACAGATTTGTCGAAATCTGTGAAATCCTGTTAACTCTTCCTCCCATGCGGACCATGCGTGACCTAGACAATCTTATATCTGACATGAGAACCGTTGAGACATTAGGAGATGGAAATTCAGCGTCAGAATAAAATGTACGAGCGTTATGATTTTTGGACAGAAAATCTCTGCCCCTGTTTTATCCCGATTTATTAACAATTTATCATGTAGCAACGCATATGAGAATTTAACCCACACAAGATGTTTTATCGTTTTGCTACTGATAGAATTACATGGGAAAATTATATCTCTGTTTCCTTTAGAATCATAGTTTAATGTTCGTAACTGCTTGGACAGAAGGTGTAACGAACTTTAGTAAATGTTTCCATTGCATCGTGGTGGATTAAGGGAATTATACTTTTAGTGTTAGTAGTAGTATTTTGTAGAAGACACACCAAAATAAATGTTATGCGCCAAAATTCAGGATTTTATTAAAGGAAATGAAAGAAATGACTTAGGAAAAATCCAGATGCACTGAATGTCCCACCCTGACATCCGCAATTTCTGGGGACGGAAATAAAATAAAGTCTCATTACACGATAATGCCAAGGCTTAGTGGGATAAAATTAACTTTATTATTTCTTACATCTATCTTAAAATAGTGAACTAAAAATAAAAAAATGACAACAACGGGTATTTATCGATCTATTTGTTCATTTACAAACCCTTGTGCAAACTGTGAATGCATGCACTAGCTTTTCTGCATCAGAAACAGGTCTCATGTTTCGTAACTTGGCAATGTTTCTAAGATGGAAGAATGCTGTTTTTGTAACATGGGAAATATGATTTTCAAAAGACAAGTTGCTATCTAATATAACACCCAGATTTTTGACTGTAGAGGAAGTACCAGTACATCCGTCTAGTTGCAAATTGTATTCCAAGAGATTCTGTGTACTGTCTTTGGTCCAATAAGTAATATCTCTGTCTTATTCGAATTTAATTGGAGAAAATTATTGGTCATCCAATTTTTTACATTTTTAACACACTCTGTTATAATTTAGAAGTTTCATCTGGTCTTTTTGAGATATATAGTTGAGTATCATCAGTATCATATTACCAAGGGGCAACATGTATATCGAAAATAGCAGAGGACCTAGGACAGATCCTTGTGGCACTCCATATTTTACTGGTGATATTTGAGATGACTCCCCATTTAAATGAACAAGGTGGTAGCGATCGGACAGGTAGGATCTAAACCATCTTAAAGCCTGCCCTTGAATACCTGTATAGTTTTGTAATCGATCTATGAGTATGTCATGATCTATAGTATCGAATGCAGCACTAAGATCAAGTAAAACTATCAATGAGATACAGCCTTGGTCTGACGCAAGAAGTGTGTCATTTGTAATTTTAACAAGTGCACTTTCTTTTGCTATGGTGGGGCCTGAAACCTGACTTAATTTTCTTCATAGAGATCATTTTTTTGCAGGAAGGAGCACAATTGAGCAGACAACTTTTTCTAAAATTTTAGACATAAAAGGAAGATTTGAGATGGGTCTGTAATTTGCCAGTTCACTAGGATCTAGTTGTGGTTTCTTAATAAGAGGCTTAATAACCGCCAGCTTGAATAGTTTTGGGACGTGACCTAAAGACAACGACAAATTAATAATATTGAGAAGTGTTTTTTTCTGCTACAGGTAACAACTCTTTTATTAATTTAGTGGGTACAGGATCTAATAGGTATGTTGTTGGTTTAGATGCAGTGATACGTTTATTTTCCTGTCCTATAGCTGTAAAGCACTGCAGTTTATCTTTTGGTGCGATGAATGAAGCTAAAGTATTATACGCTGTAGAATCTACATTTGTTATTGTATTTCTGATGTTATCTATTTTATCAGTGAAGAAATTCATAAAGTCATTACTATTAAACTGTGAGGGAATATTTAGATCGGGTGGCTTCTGGTTATTTGTTAATCTAGCCACTGTGCTAAATAAAAACCTAGGATTGTTTTGGTTATTTTCTATGAGTTTGTGGATATGCTCTGCCCTGGCAGCTTTTAGAGCCTGTCTATAGCTGAACATACTGTTTTTCCACGCAATTCTAAAAACTTAGTTTTTCTCCATTTGCGCTCAAGACTATGAGTTTTTTTCTGGAGAGAATGGGTATTACTGTTGTACCAATTTTTCTCTAACCTTTTTCAATTTGATAGGGGCAACAGCTTCTAATGTATTAGAGAAAGTGCCATGTTGCTAGTTATTTCGTCTAGTTCATGTGTACTTATTGGTACACAGAGCAGTTGAGATAAATCAGGCAGGTTATTTGTGAATCTGTCTTTGGTGGCTGGAACAATAGTTCTGCCCGGACGATAACGCGGAGCCATATAGTTAATATCAGTAATATGCAGCATGCACGATACAAGGCAATGGTCAGTAACATCATCACTTTGAGGTACGATATCAGTATCAGTAAGATCAATTCCATGCGATATAATTAAATCTAGCGTATGATTAAAACGATGAGTGGGCCCCGTGACGTTTTGCTTGACTCCAAAAGAGTTTTGTTAGGACAGTAAACGCAAGTCCTAATGCATCTTTTGTATTATCAACGTGAATATTAAAATTAGCGCTTTATCAACAGTAACCAATAGGTCTGAGAGGAAATCTGCAAATTCTTTTAGGAAATCTGTATATGGCCCTGGTGGTCTATACCCAGTAGCCAGAGCAAGAGATACGATAAATTTATTTTGCATATCTGACAGTGTAACATTAAGCATAAGTATTTCAAATGAGCTAAACCTGTATCATGTCTTCTGAGTAACATTAAGAATATCACTATATATTGTTGCAACAACGCCACCACGACCAGTCTGACGGGGCACATGCTTATAACAGTAGCTTGGTGGAGTAGACTCATTAGTAGACCGAAGGGGTATGACTTAGGTGTTTCGCCATTGTCATCTGGGTAGCAGAGTACATCAAAACGATTATCTGTGGTCATTTAATTTACAATAACTGCTTTGTGTGAGAGTGATCTAATGTTTAGGAGCGCAAACTTTAAAAGTGTGTTTTTGTTTTTGTTAATTTATTTTAATTTTTTCTGGTTTAATCACGATCAGATTTTTTCTAGATCCTGCATTAATTTATATTTTGACCTCACTATTCGGGAACAGACACAGTCTTTATAGATTGTACAGCGCAAGTACTTCTATCATTTAAGCGGCTAGAACAAAAGTCATTATGGCAGTTATTTGAGATTTGACTTATTAGTCATATGGAGCGCAGCGTCCTGGGGATGTTGTCCGACATGAGTTCCGCTCCGAATCTGCTGGGGTGCAGGCCATCAACGCGAAAAAGCCTAGGACGCTCCCAGAAAAGATTCCAGTTATTAACAAAGAGCATTTTCTGTTCTTTACACCATGACAATAACTATTCATTTAAAGCAAAAAGCCTACTGAACTTTTTATGTCCTCGTCGATACGTGGGAAGCGGTCCTGACGCGATGATCGTCGTTGCGGGCGATGTGCGGCGCATCGTCTCGATCAGGCTGCTGAAGTCTCTCTTCAGTGTCTCCGTCTGCCGTAGCTTGGTGTCGTTAGCCCCCGCGTGCAGCACGACCGCTCCGATGCTTTCGTCGCCCTTCAGGATCGCGGGTATTTGTGCAGAAACATCGAGAACACGAGCACCTGGGAAACAGTGTGTGTGTGCACTTTACCTTCAGCTAACGTAGCACGGACTTGCCGGACGATGGAGTCTCCGATGATCACAGCGTTGTGTTCCGTCTCGCGGAGGGGAGCGAAGCGGTTCCGGGTGGAGATCTCAAAGACCGGAGGCGGTGGAGGGGGAGAGGTCGTCGCCCGGGATCTGGCTCGCGTCTTCCGTGGGGGGTGCACTCAGGGTCCGTGGTGTCCCGGCGCCGGGGTGAAGGACATCTGGGAAGATCGCGTCCTGGGTGCACCGGGCCTGTGCAGAGAAACACACGGAGTAGAGGTGGTGGGAGAGTTAGCAGCGCGCTGTATACTTACCTCGGACTTGTGAGCGTCAGCCGGGGATGTTTCCAGCGCGGCTCTCCGCTCTCTCAGCTGGGTCTGACTCTCCACCAGGTCGCGGATCTGCTTTTCCACGGCCTCCAGCTCAACCTGCACCGAGTGCAGCTCGAACGTGTCCTCACCTGCACTCAAAGGTAGACACACATCTGCCATTAAAGCAAGTAACAGTGAGTAAAACAATGGTAATGTGTGTGAATAGAGTATTAGTGTAAGCGAGATTAGCGGCAACCACGCTGGCGATGCTAGCGGGCTATATGCTAATAGCGGACTCGGAAGTCAAAAATAGAACTAGTGCTAACAAAGCGCTCTGATTGTTTTTGTTGTAGAATACGATAGGGATATATTCACCACGTTATAGAACTGAAAAGGATGGTGTATTAAATTGATTTTAAGATAAAAAATGAGACGACAAAGAATTAACTTGACGGAGCTCAAACTCAAACCACACGGCAGCAACAAACAGGAAGTGATTGTTGAGCTACATCAGTGACCGTGAGCTGCTCCAAAAGGGGGACACAGATCATCAGTCACGTGTGACACTGAACTCTGTGACTGTGCCGAAAGACTCTTCAAAACAATGTGGACTGAAAAACTTCTAGGAAAAATAGTAGTAAAATAGTCCTGACCTTCAGCACAGGCTGGAGGAACCACCCAAAAGGTTATGATGTATTGAGAACAGCTCTGGACTGTCAGATCACATCTCATTACCTCCTCCTAATATAAATCAGAGATTTTACATTGTGTAATGTAGGTCTTTATAAAGTGAAAAAAAAGTGATGTGACATGTGGCCAAGTATGGTGACCCGTACTAGGAATTAGTGCTCTGCATTTAACCCATCCAAAGTGCACACACACAGCAGTGAACACACACACAACGTGAACGCACACCCGGAGCAGTGGGCAGCCATTTATGCTGCTGCGCCCGAGGAGCAGTTGGGGGTTTGGTGCCTTGCTCAAGGGCCCCTCAGTCGTGGTATTGAAGGTGCGAGAGAGCGCTGTACATTCACTCCCCCCACCTAGTGTACACTAGTCCATTCTGTAACTATGAGGTCTATCAGTGTGGAAAGGGGCAGCAGACAGATGCGTGTGTGTAAATCAATTTCATCGATGCGGTGAAGAACTCTGTGAGAACTCACCTTTAAGATCAAAATAGGCCACCTGCGAGATTTGTGTAGATCTGATGAGAAAGGAGGTCTTTTTACAGTACCATTAGTATTAATTCAATTCCGTACCTGCTTGTAGTCAACCTCTTTTAAATGCTCCTGTGTGTTTTTGCGTGCACACTCTGGTTTCGAATGACTAAACCACAAGTTTATTTACAATTTTTTTTGCGGTGTTGAGTATTGCAGCTATCACAGGCATTACTGTTGAAAGTAGGCATGGGCCGGTATGAGATTCAAACGGTATATACCTTAGGTAAAAATATCACGGTATTGCGTTACAGCTCTAAAATTTGTTATTTTTAAATGACTGGGTAAAAAAAAAATTATAATCGTTTTTCCGCTAAACACAATATATTTTGTTTTTGAGCAACATACAGAATATTAGGAACAATAGAATTTGTTTATTTTTTCTTTGATTTGTTTCCTAAAAAGAAGAAAAATAAAGACTGACTAGGGTTGGGTATCGTTTGGATTTTATCAATTATGATTCCGATTCTTTTCGATTCCAATGTGATTAAATAATCAAACATTTATCCTGTGTCTCTTTTTGCAAACCATTTAGTTGCAGTTGAATACCATGAACAAAAATTCAACAGGCTACATAAAAACTGGACTTTTTAAGAGATGTTTGTGTGAAAAATAGAACTGCGTGATTCTGGATAAATTTAGTTTTTTTCCCCCCAATGGAAGTTGTGTTTCTGATGAAAAATCATTAGACAACGAAACAAAATCACATAATTTATGAATAAATGATTAAATGACTCACTCAAGATGTACTTGTTTCATTACTGGATGAATCAGTGTTCTTGAACGAACCTTTTGTATAATTCAATGACAAATGCATTTTAACAGCCCCTTTTCGCCACCTACTGCGTAACAATGTAATCGACAAATCTTCTTTTGAAGTGTCAAATTACTTTCAAAAGTGATTTACTCTATTCTAATCGCTACCATACACATCGAACACACAGTTTATATATGAACTATAAACTTTTATCCCCGTACTTCTGTGATTTGAATGTTTGTAACACAGAAATAATGATACTGTGAAGCGGTTTCATTCATGACAGACAGCTGCTCTCTTTAGGTCAATGGCTGCGCTAATGCAAATTTAAGTGTTCAAATCACACTAGTGAGATCTTGCACTGCACGGACGAACCAAGTGATCACAACATTGATTGCACACGTCAGAGTTTGAGGAATGAAACAGACGAATCATTGTTATTTAGGAATAGAATCACGTTGGTGTTTGCGATCTTTAACGATCTATTAAATTAGTGCTTTGTCATGTTGGTGGTGACATCTCTTTTGCAACATGTTTAGCTATCACATATATTATACTTAGCTTTTTTGGCATCTGATCGCAAATGTAGCCAAACTTTGGCGCGCCTAGATTAGCGAGCAAGGTCCTGGCAGATCGCTAGGTCCGGTCCTCACAGATGAAGAAAAAAAAGTGCATAGGAATCGATAGGCGGAATCGATAGGCGGAATCGAAATTTTAATTTGACAACAAGTATCCGATTCCTGACCTTAAAGGCCTGTTCATACCAAGCACGATAACTATAAAGATAATGATAAAGATATAGTTATAAAAATCGTTCTCAATATTAAAGAATAGCATAGTCCACACTACAACTATAACGATAAAGACAAAGAGAAACAAAATCGTTGGAATCACTTCCAGAACGATTATTTCCATCTGATGAACAATAAAAACATTGACAGCCAATCAAAATCCATCCTGCTGTAACGAGCTCAAGAATTTAAGTGGCAGACGCGCATGCGCAAGAATACACAGACGATATCGTTCGCTGGTGTGGACGCTAATATCGTTATCTTTTATTACTTTATAGTTATCGTTCTTGGTGTGAACAGGGCTTAAGTATCCGATTCTGGAATCGGAATCGATTTCAGATTCCCAACCCTAGATAAACTTTATTTAACCTAAATCTGTAATTAGTTATTTAATTTTAGTTATATAATTCATGTACATATAATTTATATTGTTTCATATAATTTAGTTATATAATTTCATATACATAATTTGATTTATTAACCCAATTTGAAGCAAAAACAATGTTCTGACTAGCTTTGTGAAATTATACTACATGCCTGAACGAAACAAACAGGAGTTCTGAATGAGATGCAGATTCACTCTCTTGACAGCAGGAGGTGCTTCTGGAACACCAGATACAGCGTTTCCTTGGGTACTGCTGTAAACAAAGCAGCGCTGCGCTGAAACACTGCTTTAATATGAACTATACAGAGACGAGATGAAAATAAAATACCATCTAAACTTTTCTAAAGATAGTAAGTTCCCCTCAGAAACACATTTATATAAACCCCCAAATCAATATTGAGGACAATAGTTTGTGCACCATGAACAGTGAGTGATCCAGAACAGAGACGACTTGCAATAAGACAAAAAACGGCTGGTTGCTGATCACGTAAGTTCCAGGGGAAGCTCATGGACCGAATCCATGTCTACTGTTTTCAGTGTTCCCAATGCTATGTAAAAAATTACACGAGTGAATCCGCTAAATTGTTCTGCCAGTCATTGCTATGATTGACAGTGATAACTGTAGCTCTGGGTGGAACAAACGATATGACAAGCCAATGTCAAAAATAGAGCTGTGCAATAAGCAATGCAGAGTAAATTCAGAGTGCAAAACTACAACAGCAACAAGTCTGTGTTGCCTGAAAATATTTAGCAGTTTCTACAGTTCAAGATAAAACTAAAACTCTTTTTAATGTGTCTTTTTTAAGGCAATGTTTAAAATTTTTTTATTTAAATTAAATCTAAATATATTTAAAAACATTTAATGCATTATTATTTAATTGTACTTGCTATACTACTTCAGTACAGTACTAACATTTGTTAATAGTAATTTTATAATAAATTCAAAATCAAGACGTGAAAATTAGGGAGTGGAAATTGCAACTGAGCTGATGAGTGATCCTCTGCTTCCATCTACTGGATATAATGGTAATTTCATGGAGTTGTCATCTTAAAAGTTTTTGTTTTCCACCAGGATTTTTGGCACATTTCTTAATGTCATCTCTATGGTTGCTTGTCTTTCTCACCTTTTTCACCCATGATGAGTTTGCATCCCTGCAATTTGAATACCAGGCAGGCATTTACTGATTATCTGTTCATATTGACCATCCATCTTAATGGTCAAATGACTGCTGTACCCTCTTGTTCCTATTTGCATTGTAAAGCAGGTCACAGTCCTCAGACTCCCTTCTGCTTCCTTTATGTGTGTGTGTGTGTGTGTGTGTGTGTGTGTGTGTGGTGTTTCCTCCTCCTTGGTGTGGAATGCTCAAGGTCTCCTCATTTCTAAACAGATCAAGGCTAAAGTACCAGAACACCACAACTCTGATAACACACACACTGACCCTTCACTGCAGTTTTAGGCCTGTTTGGTCAACACACATTCTTTTTATTTGGTAAAAGCTAAATATTTATTCTCTTAAAGCACAATGCCCTTGGACACCTCATGTAGTGTGTGGGTGTGTGAGTTACTACTGGCAGTTATATTCTGAAATGGCATTCCAATATTTGATCACACAAAATGTTCTAATTTGAATAGATTTTCATATGTAATTAAAACATCATTGTTCAGTACTGTGCAGGTCTGTGCATTCCAACCAGTAAAGCGGAGCATTCTCTGCCATTATCTGCATGTAAGCGTGTTTGTGTGCTTGAAAGCACTGTCCCTCCTCTCAGTGTCGGTGGCCAGCAGAACAGGTTTCCTCAGTTGTGTGGAGCATTTCCCTGAACGAATCTGTAGGCGAGTGAGAGTGTGATCATATCAGTGGAAGCAAAAGGACCAAGCCCTGTTCTCTATTCTAAATTCTTTTGACTGTGGCTTAAGATTACTACAGCCACATGTAATGCAACTAATATAAGTCTCTGCCTCTTCAAAACCATGAAATAACATGTTTTTAACATTTTTAACATACAACAAATAACATTCCAAATATAGGCTTATAATATGTCATTTGGTATTTAAACCGTAATTATCACAAAGCTGAATATTCAAAAATGAAAAATTCTGTCATTAATTACTCACCCTCATGTCGTTCCAAACCCGTAAGACCTTCGTTCATCTTTGGAACACAAATTAAGATATTTTTGATGAAATGTGAGAGCTTTCAGACCCTGCATAGACAGCAACGCAACTGTAATGTTCCCAGGTCCAGAAACGTTGTAAGGACATCGGTAAAACAGTCTATGTGACATCAGTGGCTCTACTTCAGTTTTGCGAAGCTACGAGAATACTTTTTGTTTTCATTTACGTGTTTGTTTAATGACTGAGGTGTTTTGTGCTCGTGACATTTTTCTCATCAGCAATTAAATTACCATGCTTCATTTAAACTTGTCACAGGAATTATCTTCTTGTATTAGTGCATGCGACACAACACAGTAGTTCTCGCTCAGTCTTTCTGAATATAGGTGGTAGTGAGGGGTAGCATGTAGTAGTATTTGTGATAAACAGCTTGCTCTTCCTCAGTAAAGGTCATTCAGATGACAGCATTGGGTTGAGCCTCTTACTGACCAGCCCCATATGCTTTCACATTTCCTGCACGCTAATGCTGCACACTTCTTTGCTCCTTAGACATTCATCTGTCTGCAGTCATATTAAGCATTCCTGTTCTCTTCCTGTCCGTCTTGGTCTTTTTCTGTCTGTCTTTATCATTCATTGATCAATCTTATGAGCAGATACACATTTTTTATATATACATGCTTTATAACGTCATACGATGCTTTTTGCTGTGGAGTCCCACCCCTCCCGTCATGTAATTGGCTGGCTGTGAGTGAGGTCTGCTCTGATTAATGTGGGCAGCCATCAGTCAAGCTGTCAATGCACTGCAGTAATTGAGTTGCTTTAATAGAATTTAGAGTTACAGTCAATCCTCGGTCACTGCATGTCATTCATGAATGTTCATTTTATGCACAGTTATAAAATACAGGTCCTGACATGGCATGTAGCAGGAACATTTATGGAGTTTTTTTTTGTTTTTGTTTTTTTACATGATGTGTATTTTTTAGATAATTTTTTTAGATGCACTCACAGGTTTGGCTTCAGTATGTCCTTTTAAAACTTATTTTTTACTTTTTTTCTTCCAGATGAGAGAGAAGCGGTGCAGAAGAAGACCTTCACTAAATGGGTGAACTCTCACCTGGGCCGCGTGACCTGCAGGATTGGTGACCTCTACACTGACCTCCGTGATGGACGTATGCTTATCCGACTGCTGGAGGTCCTCTCTGGGGAACAACTGGTCAGCAATCCCTCCATCCATCCATTAATCTATGCATCCACCCATGTATCTATCCATCCATTCATCCATCTGTGCATCCATCAGTCTATTCATGCATGCATCCGTCCTTGCATGCATCCATTCATCCAGCCATCCATGCATCCATCCTTGCATACATCTATCCATGTATCCATCTCTAATAAGCCTGTTATTCCGAATAAGATATTCTTATTCCTCTGGCCTTCTATCAATCAAACGCTGGGTTGCTGTGATAATCAGTACACTTTCATTTATTACATTTGTTTACCTTGTTCTCTCACTCAGCCAAAGCCCACCAAGGGCCGTATGCGCATCCACTGTCTGGAGAACGTTGACAAGGCTCTGCAATTCTTGAAGGAACAAAAGGTTCATCTGGAGAATATGGGTTCTCATGACATTGTTGATGGAAACCACCGCCTCACACTTGGACTCATTTGGACCATAATTCTCCGTTTCCAGGTAAGAGGACGTGGCTTTGATTAGAGGTGTGAGAGATAGAGAGACAGACAGGTGGAGACTTTAAGCCAGAGAAATGGCATCTTTTACTTGTCACTGAAGAAACAGCATCACCTGTTTTTAATTAAATCAGTGTTCATGCCAATGTTTTGGTGCACTGGTTGTAATTGTGTAGTGCAGCCCACAATATTAAATATAATCCTGACTTGGGAGTTTGACTCATAGACATACATGTTGATCCCAAAAAAGGTTTTAGGCAAAGTGTGTGATTATCGGTCATTATTGTGATCTTTTGTCTTCTTTTAACCCAGTTCTGTTATTTATTTATTTATTTATTTGTTCTTTGCTGTATCAGTCTGTCATCTATTCACAATGAAGTATAATTAGCATATTTTTGTCTGCCACTTTGTTGCCCTTTTGATAGGCCTGTACATTTTCAAAAATTTTCAAAATTACTTCTATTGAAACATGCTAATTATCAAAGCAGACTGATCCGGACTGGTCACTGTGTTTCATCACTGCTTCTGATTAGTTTGTGACGATGTTGCTGATTTGTGTTTTATTATATTGCAGCAATGACATAATTACAAAAGATATAAGACTTTTTTCTTTTCATTCTTTGCTGAATGAATCCCAGCAGATTATAAATGATTGTAGGGATATAGTCTGAACTGGATCAAGATGACTTTATTAACAGACTTAATGAAGCTTGGTAGTGTTATGTTCTGCGTTAGTGTACGTGTTTGTCGATATTTCAGCCTGTTTTAAGATATCTCTCGGCAAGAGTTCTGTTGGGCTGTGATACAGATCTATAGAATCTAGAGCTGCACACTGTTAGCATGATGGAACGAAAGCTTTTTAAGCATTTGGAGTAAATAATTTTTTATCTACTACCATTTTATTTTATGTAGTAATCATTTATTTTATATACAGTATTGTAAATGTGATTAATATAATATGAAAATTCATATTTGCGCAACCTTCAAATTTTGGGGTAAGACTTTTTTTATGAAATACTTTTATTTAGCAGCGATGCATTAAATCGATCAAAAGTGACAGTAAAAATATTGTTATAAAAATTACATTTCAAATAAATGCTGTTCTTTTGAAAAATGTATCACAGTTTAAACTAAAATATTAAACACCACAACTGTTTTCAACATTGATTATAATAAGAGATGTTTTTGAGCACCAGATCATCATATTACCATGATTCCTGAAGGATCATGAAACACCGAAGACTGGAGCAATGCTAAAAATTCAACTTTGCCATCACAGGAATAAATCACATTTAAAATATATTAAATTAGAATACAAATATTTTAAATATTTTTGGATTAATTAAATACAGCCTTGGTGAGCATAAAATACTTATTTAAAAAATATTTTAAAACTCTTGCCAACCCCAAACTTTTGAATGGTAGTGTATAAAAGACCAGTAAAAGATGTGATTGTCAGCAAACATTTCATTGGATTATATGACTTGTTTGTGTTAAATCACTTAAAGGCCATGTACACATAGCTAAACAGAGTTGTCACTGCTTTTCTGAGTGCTGAATCATGTATAGTACACACAGTGTTTGGTTATTTATAGGAGTGACAACTGCATTCTACAAATTAATTAATTTTACTCCCAAAAATTCAGGTAGTGGTTACAGTATGTTAAATTCTCAGTAGTGTATACAAAACTGAACTCAACAGCTTATAGAACATAAACAAAGACAGCATCAATGGAAATGGAAATATGCAGTTTATACAGTAACATGCTTTGCATCTCACTTGTTTGAACAGATCCAAGACATTAGCGTTGAGACAGAGGACAACAAGGAGAAGAAATCAGCCAAAGATGCTCTGCTGCTGTGGTGTCAGATGAAGACTGCAGGGTAAGAGTGGAAGAAAAAGAAATGAAGTGAATGAGCGAGTCTATGATGCTTTATTAAATATGCTAGTTCTGGTCCTGTACTAATGAAAGCTACTCTCCTTTCAGGTACCCAAATGTCAATGTCCACAACTTTACCACCAGCTGGAGAGATGGTCTAGCGTTCAATGCCATAGTGCACAAACACAGGTATCGATCTGAGCTCACAAACACGCACACACTGTCATACAAGTACACCAGTACAAGGCTTTGGTTCTCAAACACATGACAAGCTTTGGTATGACTACGATTTCCATATAGTAGCATGTGCTCACGCACTCCATGCCCCTTCATTCTTCAGCATGTTCCCACACATACAGAGAGGCCTGCAGGGGCTTCAACCACCAGCGGCATTCTGGAATTTTAATTTTGTTCTACAGAAGTGCATATAAATGCAGAAGTTGAAAGAATCACTCTAAATTTGCAATTTCTGAGACTTTTAAATTGTGTAATAGCCTATTCACTCCAAGTCCATATTTTTGGACAACTTGCTGTCATTAAAGCAAAAGAGTGATTTTTATGGTTTGTAATTATTATTACTAAGACATTAAATGCAAAATAGAAGCATGTATAAGGTCCCAACTGTGTATTGTACAGTATTGTATGATTTTGTATGTTTGTATATTTCCTATTTCTTATTCCTAAGAAATAATTTCATTATAAACAAATTGGTCCCAGTAGGATTTTCTGTTCTTCTCATCCTCAACAGTCCCACTAGCTCCTACTTTTTGCTCTTTCCTCTCAACTGTCGCCCAGCAGCTTTGTTCCTTCTGCAGTTTTTTCATGCAGAGGAACAGAAAAAATAAAAGTTAAATTAAGTTGACCTAAATAAGGAAAAAATCCCTCACTCTCTCTTTGCAGTGTTGGAGTGCTTCCCTCTTTTTTTGCAAAAGTGTATTGCAGGGTTTTTACAAACTGAAATGTTCTCTTGGAGTTTAAAATAACTTTCTTGTTGATTTTTTTCTTGCTGTCTTTCTCATTCTTAGGTCAGACTTGATTGACTTTGATAATCTCAAGCGCTCTAATGCCCACTATAACCTGCAGAATGCCTTTAATGTGGCAGAGAAGGAGCTGGGTCTTACCAAGCTACTGGATCCAGAGGGTGAGATACATATATGGGCATAAATAGCAAATGCATGCATCATTTTTAGCCAGATAATAAAGACAGAGCTACCCTCAAACACTCAGATTTTGAAACACCAGATTTGCCAAATGAAAAGAATGAACATCTTATTTATTATTAACTAGCTGATGTATTTGTCTTATCTCTTGCTCTTTAGATGTGAATGTTGATCAGCCTGATGAGAAGTCCATCATCACATATGTGGCTACATACTACCACTACTTCAGCAAGATGAAGGCGCTTGCCGTAGAGGGCAAGAGAATCGGCAAGGTACATGGAGATTGAGAGAGAATTACAGTCTACCCTTGTTTACATGTGTACAAGTGTTTCTTTTTCTGTAAGTGTGGGTCATTCTGTTAAGTGAATAGGGGTGTATTTGTTTCTGTAGGTGCTGGACTATGCCATCGAAGCAGATCAGCTGATTGAGAAATACGAGACTCTGGCCTCAGAGCTGCTGCAGTGGATTGAACAAACCATTGTTACCCTTAATGATCGCCAGCTCGCTAACTCGCTCAGTGCGGTTCAGAACCAGCTACAGGCCTTCAATACATACCGCACTGTGGAGAAACCACCTAAGTGAGTGATGTCCACAAGGACAAAAAATACTGTAAAAGAATGACGTAAAGGCAACATAAGGTCAAGTTTGACCCCATTTACTTTTTAATGCACGTTCCTGGTCAATTGGTGCATGTTATTCCATAGCAGAAAATTCTATGTGATCTTCAGTTAAAATGTATTAACTTAGTCTTGCTCTGAAATTACTTTTCTTTTCTGCTGACATCAGCTGTGCATGCATTGCAAAAATAGTTTTCTTACTTGGTATATTTGTCTTGTTGTCTAGTACAAATATCGAAATATTCTAAAATCATGAAACATACTTAAGAAGCAAAATGACGTTAGCTATTACTCAAAATTAGGGATGTAATGATTAACCGCGAGCCGGTTGAAAATCGATTCAAATATGTGACGATTCAAATCGGTTGAGATGCTAAACAAATCGCGATTCAATTAGGGATTGTAGGAGTTTATATGAATGCATGTCTGAGGGGAACTTTAGAAAAGTTTAGATGGTATTTTTTCTATTCATCTTGCCATCTTGTATAATGCATATTGGGAAGTCGTGGCCTAATGGTTAGAGTCTGACTTGTAACCCAAAGGTCGTGGGTTCGAGTCTCAGTTTTGGCAGGGATTGTAGGTGGGGGGAGTGGATGTACAGCGCTCTCTTCCACCTTCAATACCACGACTGAGTTGCCCTTGAGCAAGGCACCAAACCCCCTACTGCTCCCCGGCGCCGCAGCATAAATGGCTGCCCACTGCTCCGGGTGTGTGTTCACGGTGTGTGTGTGTGTGTGTGTTCACTGCTGTGTGTGTGCACTTAGGATGGGATAAATGCAGAGCACTAATTCCTAGTATGGGTCACCATACTTGGCCACATGTCACGTCACTTAAAGTTCATAAGTGCAGTGCTCCTTTGTTCACAGCGGAAACGCTTTAAGCGCCACCTGCTGGCAGAGAGTGAATCTGCGTCTCGTTCAGCTCGTCTGCTGTTTCGGTTTTATGCAGATATTTTTTATGCATTTTTTCACAAAACTGAAGTCAAACCATTCTTTTTTTCTTCAAATTTCGAAATTATACAATCTAAAACTGCTCATGTTGCATGTATGCAACATCTTTGTTTGGATCAAGATTAAAATGCAGTTGTTGCCTCTAATTTTAAAGGGAAAGAGCACACACAAAGCCTTAGTTTGTTTATATGAAGAGATTTCTTTTATTTGTGTTTCTTATTTATTTGATTTGGGGCTTGTTTTAAATTTTCAATTTAGTTTTGTTATTTACATTTACATTATATTTAAATTTTGTTATTTAGCAGACGCTTTTATCCAAAGCGACTTACAAATGAGGACGATAGAAGCAATCAAAACCAACAAAAGAGCAATAATATGCAAGTGCTATATTAGTATATTATTATAGTGTTATATTTAAATTTCACAAAGAAATGTGCAGCATTTTGTCCAAGCAATAATAAAAGGACACATTTAATTTATAATTTGTCTTAAATCTAATTTTGTAAAAAACAAAATAAAATCGTGAATCGAATCGTGAGTTGAGTGAATCGTTACATCCCTACTCAAAATACTAAAGTGATTACTCAAAATTAAGTGAGTTTATGTTTACAAAAAATAAAAATCTTCCAGTGGGGTAAGAAAAATAAAATGGTCTTGATTTGTCTTTTAATTTTTAGCCCATTGGGTATATAATTTTGATACATTTTTAAGTCATTTAGCTTCTCAAGTAAATGTGTCTTGATTTAACGATGTTAAGATATTTTTATTGAAAAAAAAAATACTGAGTAAGAATATAATTGTTTGCCGTGTTGGATAATGTTTAATAATAGCTAGTGTAGGCATTGTTTTAGCAAACTCGCATTCAGTCTGGCTCAGTTGTGATATGTAGCGCCCAATTTTCACCATCCATTCAATTCCCGATGGATAAAATCAGGTTTACAGGGGTCACATTACAGGAGTAAAATGGGCTGCAAACAGGATTTTTATGTTGACTTTACACGTTTAATGTCCAGAAGTCATTCTAGACACGTTGCTTTAATCCTGTATGTTTGACAGATTCACTGAAAAGGGAAATTTGGAGGTTTTGCTCTTCACCATTCAGAGTAAAATGAGAGCAAACAATCAGAAAGTCTACATGCCAAGAGAGGGAAAACTCATCTCTGATATCAACAAGGTATATACACATCAAATGCTCCTCTACATGTGAAGCTACACAAACATAACTTGAGTTTTGAGTGATGCTCATGGCCAGCTGTGTTTGCTGTTTGTCTGAAAAGGCATGGGAGAGGCTGGAGAAAGCGGAACACGAGAGGGAGTTGGCACTGAGAAATGAGCTGATTCGTCAGGAGAAGCTGGAGATGTTGGCTGCACGTTTTGACCGCAAAGCAGCCATGAGAGAAACCTGGCTCAGCGAAAACCAGCGGCTGGTCTCACAGGTGACGTAGATTAACACTGAAAAAAATATTTATGGTTTAATGTGGGATGATGAGTAACATAAAACTTTGTTGTACCCTTTAGGACAATTTTGGTGTTGACCTGGGTGCTGTGGAAGCAGCCACTCGCAAACACGAGGCCATCGAGACCGACATCCAGGCGTACGGTGAGCGCGTAGCAGCCGTAGAAGCTGTTGCTCGAGAACTGGAGGCAGAGGGATATCATGAAGTGCGCCGCATACTGGCACGGAGGGATAACGTCCTTAGACTGTGGGAGTATCTGAAGGAACTACTTGCAGCACGGCGAGAGAGGCTGAATGCACACAGAGACCTGCAGCGCCTTCTACAGGAGATGAGCTACATCATGGACTGGATGGAAGACATGAAGGTATCACTATCCACTTATTCAGACCAACATTTTATTTTCCACTGCTAAAATAGTGTTTGTTTGTGTTTGTTTTTTCGGAAATTGGATGGGCCCCAAAATATGATTCTCTTGTGCAAGACCTCATTCTTAAAATATAAAGATATCTGTGCAATTTCATGTATAAAGACCCATTTAAACTGTGAAAAATACGTTTTTATAAAATATTATGAATATTTGAAAAATTTAGATTTTTTTATCTTACAATTAAAATTATTTGTGATTAACCTCATGATATCTGACTATTGTTTAGACAAGAATGGAATTGTAATGGAAAATTTGATCATTCTTTATTATTATTATTCGTATTTATATTTTTATTTTAGAATTATTATTTAATTTTGTTTCTCCTGAACTTTTTTTGCTTACCTGCTAGCACTGCCATGCAGCTCCCTGCATGTTGTAATGTTTGTAATGTCTTACAGATTTGTCCTTGGAGATCGCTGTCCACAGCAAATTATGCGTGTTTTTATTTGTGTGTTTAGAGTCGTCAGCAATCTCAGGACAGTGGAAAACACCTTCATGATGTGGAGGACTTGCTGCAAAAACACACACTTGTGGAAGCTGATATATCCGCACAGGCCGAGCGAGTCAAAGCCGTGCAGGCTGCTGCGAAGAGATTTACTTCAAATGAACAGAGTGAGGATATTCCCTGTACATACACGAACATGTGATTGTTGTAAGCTCAAAATTAAAACACAATTGGTTGTCCTCTCTTTTAGGTTATAAGCCATGTGACCCCACTCTGGTTGAAGAGAAGGTGGATCTTCTGGGCCGAGCGTATGGAGAACTGAGCCAGCTGGCTGCAGATCGACGAGTTCGACTAGATGACTCGCGAAGGCTGTGGCAGTTCCTATGGGAGCTGGGAGAGGAGGCCGCCTGGATCAGAGAGCAGGAGCAGATCCTTTCTGGAGGGGACTACGGAAAGGACTTGAGCTCCGCTCTTCACCTCCTGTCTAAACATGAGGCCTTCAGAGATGAGATGGCAGCCCGGTATGGCCCTCTGGGGAACAGCATTGCAGGCGGAGAGGCCCTAGTGAAGGAAGGCCACTATGGGGCACCTGAGGTGACAGAGCGAATCAAGGACGTGAGAGCACAGTGGTCGCACCTGGAGGAGGTAAAGCAACAGAGAATGGCTCAGACTTCAAAGTGTAATGTGTCTCTTTCACAATCTTACACCACATTTCACATTCTTTTTCTACAGGCCTCACAGTTGCGTGAGCAGGGGCTGATAGAGTCTGTAGCTTTCCATCAGTTCCAGACAGACGGCAACGACATGGAGGCCTGGATACTGGAAACACTAAGACTGGTAAAACAAACACAAATATAATATTTTTAACAGACTGTTTGCTATTACTGACTTGACTGTTTGTCCAGAAGAATTTATCATGGTGTAGTTATGTTGCTGAGTTCAGTCACCAGATTGAATCTTTGTTTTTTTGTGTGTTCTGTTTGTAGGTGTCTAGTCAAGAAGTTGGCCACGATGAGTTTTCTACACAGACTCTGGCCAGAAAGCAGAGAGAAGTGGAGGAGGAGATTCAAAGTCACCGATCACTCATCGACTCACTACATGAACAGGCCTCAACACTGCCGGAAGCATACGCACAGTCTCCACAGGTACACAAAACACATACACGTAAGAAAAAAATGAGGCATTAACTACAAATTGACAAGCAATATTAACCACTATTTATATATTTGAATTGACTGACTGCTGTTAATACTTGTTCAAAAGTTTGAGGTCAGTAAGAAAGAAATTAATACTTTTGTTCATTAAGGATGTGCTAAAATTGATCAAAAGTGACAGTAAAGACATTTATAATGTTAAAAAAGTTTTCCATTTCAAATAAATGCTGTTCTAATGAAAAAAAAGTTTCACAGTTTTCACAAATATATTAAACAGCACAAAATATTTTCTTTAGCACCAAATCAGCATCTTAGAATGATTTCTGAAGGATCACGTGACACTGAAGACTGGAGTAATGGCTACTGAAAATTCAGGAGTAAATTACATTTTAAAATATGTTAAAATAGAAAAAACATATTTTAAAATGTAATCATATTTCACAGTTTTACTGTTTTTGATTAAAGAAAAAGCAGCCTTGGCGAGCATAAGAGACTTTATCAAAAACATAAAAAAAAAATGTATTTCCCCAAACTTTTGAATGGGAGTGTATGTTAGCCATAATATATATCTCTCTCGTTCTTCAACAGGTGGAGGGCCGTCTCCCAGCAATAGAGCAGCGCTATGAAGAGTTAGAGGGGTTGTCGTCATCATGGCGACAGGCCTTAGATGGAGCGCTTGCGTTGTATCGCATGTTTAGTGAAGCTAGTGCCTGCCAGCAGTGGGTTGGAGAGAAAGAACAGTGGCTGCACAACATGGAGATTCCCACCAAACTAGAGGATCTGGAGGTGGTCCAGCAAAGGTGAGAACTGATAAAATTATGCCTGCGTGAGTTTTGTTTTGTTAATCTTATTGATATGGCATATATTGGTGTACTATGGTTTGTTTTGTTTCGACTGAAGGTTTGAAACTCTGGAGCCAGAGATGAACACACTGGGTGCTCGCATTTCTGATGTCAATCAAGTGGCTCAACAGCTGCTTGGATCAGACAACCGCAACAAAGAGCAGATTGACCAGACACAGAACCAACTCAATAAGAGGTATATTCACCAACACAAAGAGCAGATTGACAACACTAAGACCCAACTCAACACAAATACACGCAAAGAAGGTTCATAAAGTTAAATAATCAGATTCACACAGAAATGGCCTCATGCTTCTCCTTCCTTATCCTCTTCTGCAGGTGGTCTGATTTCCAGAGTCTATCTGACCAGCGTAAACAAGCTCTGGAATCAGCACTGAATATCCAGAACTATCATCTAGAGTGTAATGAGATCAAGAGCTGGATGAAGGAGAAGACCAAGGTCATCGAGTCCACGCAGAGCCTTGGAAATGACCTGGCTGGAGTCATGGCCCTGCAGCGTAAACTCACTGGTATGGAAAGAGACCTGGAGGCTATACAGGTAAAAAGCAACACATCATTAAGTCTAATTCAACTGTAAAGACATTGTCACTTCATCCTTTCTCTTACTCATTCTCTTTTGCTTTCTTCTCCACAGGGTAAGCTGGATGACCTGCGTTGTGAGGCAGAGAAGTTGGTGTCTGAGCACCCCAAGCAGCAGGAGGAGATCAAGGGTCGATTGGCTGAAATCCAGGAGGTGTGGGAGGAGCTTCGAGCCACCATGAAACGGCGCGAGGAGTCATTGGGCGAAGCCTCTAAGCTTCAGGGCTTCCTTAGAGATCTTGATGGCTTCCAGGCCTGGCTGTCTCGTACACAGACCACTGTGGCATCCGAAGACACGCCTACATCTCTGGCAGAAGCAGAGTGTCTGCTGGCTCAACATGAGGCCATAAAGAATGAAGTAGATAACTACAGGGAAGATTATGAGAAGATGAGAGCCACTGGAGTTGAGGTCAGTTAGTGTGAAGTTTAAAAAACTTCATTAATACTACTCTTCAAAAGTTTGTGGTCTGTAAAATGTCTTGGAAAGATGTCTTTTGCTCACCAAGACAGCATTTATTTGTTAAAAAATGCAGTATATATTATTACAACTTCTATTTTGTTTTCTGTTTTTTAAAAAGTATTTTATTCCTGTGATGGCAGAGCTGATTTTCAGCAGTCATTATTCCAGTCTTCAGTGTCCCATGATCCTTCAGAAATCATTCTAATATGCTGATTTGCTTGAAAACAATGGTGTTGTCTAATATTTGTGTGGAAACCCTGATACATTTTTTTGTTTCTTTGATGAATATAAAGCTCAAAATAACAACACTTGTTTGAAACAGAAATCATATGTAACATTATAAATGTCTTGCTAACCTCAAACCTTTGAATGACAGTGCATATTTTATTGAAATTTGACAAATAGCTGAAAACAGTTGTTGTAAGGATAATTTAAGTAAATGATCTTTGAATTGTCTTGGCTTGTTTAGGTTACTCAAGGACAGACGGATGCCCAGCACATGTTCCTAGCCCAGCGGCTGCAAGCATTGGACACTGGCTGGCATGAGCTGAGGAGAATGTGGGAGAGCCGCCACTGTGTCCTCGCTCAGGCCTTTGATTTCCAAACCTTGCTACGAGATGCAAAACAGGCAGAGGGCTTCCTCAATAGCCAGGTGTGTGATTGCGATACTTCTTGTTTTACACTTGGTTCCTATACAACTAAATACTAAATGTTTAATATTATAGTAAAACATTCTGCCTTGCTATCTTTTGGGGAATGTCCCCGTTTCAGTTGAATAAGTTGCAAATAATGACTCTTGATTGGTGGATGAAACCTTAATGAGAGCTAATAAACCAATTTCCTTTCTCTTTGCCCGCAGGAGTATGTTCTGTCACACACAGAGATGCCCTCCAGCCTGCAAGGGGCTGTGGAGGCCATCAAGAAACACGAGGACTTCCTCACCACCATGGAGGCCAATGAAGAAAAGATCAATGGTGTGGTCGAATCTGGACGAAGACTCATATCTGATGGCAACACCAATGCAGACAAGATTCAGGAGAAGACAGACTCCATTCAGGAAAGGTGAGCAAGAACAGAACAACTGATAAGAAGACCTAAATCATCATGTTATGAGTATTTTTTTAATTTAGAAATTTAATCACTGTAATTTTACAACAATGCCACAATATATCTATTTTTTGTGAATGTATATATAAATATATATAATATATAGATATATATATATACTATATATGTGATATAGATAGATAGAACAAAAGTTTGGTATCAGTAAGATTTTTTTAAAGACATTTTCTAAAAAATTTTCAGTTAGCACAACTATTTTCCACATTATAATAATCTGTTTTCAACTTTAATCTTTGGCACTGAATGAGCATATTATTATTCCTGAAGGATCACGTGACACTGAAGACTGGAGTTATGGCTGAAAATTCAGTTTGCTATCATAGGAATAAATAGGTTGCAGCCTATTATTTGATCCTGTCAATGATGTATGCATTGATGATGTGCCGGTCCTCAGCAAACCCAGTAAATCCATTCCAAATAACATCATGTTTTTCTTCTCATGTTCTCTCTCGATTTCCTTCAGGCACCAGAAGAACAAACAAGCTGCCAATGAGCTGCTAGCTAAACTGAAGGATAACAGAGAGCTGCAGCACTTCCTACAGGATGGACAAGAGGTAATAACACAAAATACAGAGCAAACAAGACTACATATATCCATTATACTGACTGCATTATGAGACAAAGTCCTTCTGACTGACATTATGAAAGATGACGCTTTGAAATAAATGACACCAGTGAACCATAGCACCTTCTACAGGATGAAGCCAGTGATGCCACAAAAGCCTTTTGTGTGATTAATAATTGTTCTTTTCTATGCCCATCTCTTTAGCTGACTTTGTGGATAAATGAGAAAATGTTGACAGCTCAGGACATGTCCTATGATGAGGCTAGAAACCTCCACAGCAAGTGGCAGAAGCACCAGGCCTTCATGGCAGAGCTAGCCTCCAATAAAGACTGGCTGGACAAGATTGACAAGGTATATTCCCATGCACATCTCTTCCAGTGATTTTGGATATCTGATGTACCTCTGAATGCCAATACAGGTTTTGAAATGGTGATTTATAAAAAACTGGCAATGATCAGCTCTAATATATTTAATTTGCTAGAAATTTCTCTTTGTGTGGAAACTCTGGAAATGTTATGGAAATTCAATGGTCAAAAATTGTGGGAATCCTGGAATGTGTGTAAATATCCAGAATTCGTCAAATAGCTTCATCAGGGCCATACTAAATAAGCAAAAAACACAAGGCATGTGAACTCACGAGCAGAACTGCGTAAGTCAAAACTACTACAATGACTTTGTCTCTCTTTTTCTTGTTCTCGCAGGAGGGTCAGGTGTTAGTAAAGGAGAAGCCTGAGCTGGAGCAGACTGTATCAGAGACTATGAGCAGCCTGCAGAAGCAGTGGGAGGAGCTAGAGAGCACCACTCAAGCCAAAGCTCAGTGTCTGTTTGATGCTAACCGAACTGAACTTTTCACGCAGAGCTGCTCAGCTCTGGACTCCTGGCTCCAGAACATCTCCTCTAAACTCCAAAGTGATGACTTCGGAAAAGATCTCACAAGTGTCAACATCCTGCTCAAGAAACACCAGGTAAACCAAGGCTAAGTAGAAAGATCGCTACTCGAGACAGACCACTTTAGTGTGAAATCAAACCATCTTGTAGTCTGTGGGACTCACAAGAACATTTTTTGATGTTGAACAGTTCCAGGAAAAAATGTGAAATATGTTTTATTCTGTGTAAGCAGATATATTTGAAACCTAATGACCCCCTATGTGACCCTGTACCTGTGCGTGTCTCAGATGCTGGATCATCAGATGGAGGTGCGTGAGAAAGAGGTCCAGTCTCTGCAGTCACAGGCTCTGGCCTTGGCCCAAGAGGATTCTGGGATAATGGAGGTTGATGGGCAGCAGAGACGGGTGACAGACAGCTTCTCTAAACTGCAGGACCCTCTAAGACAGCGGAGGCAGCGTCTTCTTGCTTCAAAAGAGGCTCATCAGTTCAACAGAGACCTTGAGGATGAAATTGTAAATCACATGCAAAAACTGCTACACTGTAAAAAAAAAAAAAAAAAGATTTTTCAAAGTTATAAAAGATTGGAGCACATTTTACATAGAAATTACTCCCTCAGTCTTTCTATTTCAAAATTGCATGTTTAATTGAATGTTACTTGACGTTTCTTTTGGATTATTTGTGAAATTTAATAGCATTTGCTGAGTGAAAATTTAGAATTCTACATCAATTTTATACATATGCACAATATTCATTTGCAAAAATGGTTAAACAGGATTCTGAAAGTAATTATGTTTCTGTCTAAAGTTATGGGTGAAGGAGAGGATGCCTCTCGCCACATCCACAGACCACGGTAAAGATCTGCCCAGTGTCCAGCTGCTCATCAAAAAGAATCAGGTTATCAATCGCTCAATCTGTGTTTTTGAAGCTATAAAAAAAAGTGTTTACTTTTGATCCTCTCAGTAACCTTTTCCACTTTCTTTTTCGCTGCCTGATTGATCTCCCCAGACTCTGCAAAAGGAGATTCAGGGCCATCAGCCCCGTATAGATGACATCCAGGCTCATGGTAGGACCATGTCCCCTGGGAAGGATTCAGAGATGGACAGGGAGAGAAGAGCGGCTCTTGATGGGCGTCTGGAGGAGCTGAGGGAATTGTGGGCCCTTTTGATTTCTGAGACGGAAAAGAGGAATGTGAGGCTAGAAGCGGCTAACCGAGCGCAGCAGTTTTACACAGATGCTGCAGAGGCTGAGGCCTGGATGGGAGAACAAGAGCTTCATATGATGTCAGAGGAAAAGGCAAAGGTCAGTAAGACTGTACTATGCAGGTGTTTGTAACAGCTATTTAAAGAGCTAGTCTATGTTATAGTTCTGATGAGTTTACTTAAGTACTTTACTAAAGTGCTTTGCTGTTTTCTATGTGTTTACGTATACAGTGATTAAAGTTTTTATAATGGTTGTTGTAGGATGAGCAGAGTGCTTTGGTGATGGTGAAGAAACACCAGATTCTGGAGCAGGCTCTAGAGGACTACGCTCAAACCATCCATCAGCTGGCCAATAGCAGCAGACTTATGGTGAATAGTGAACACCCAGAGAGGTGAGGGGCATAGTAGGATCTCTGGACTGTCAAATAAAGCATTTGACATGTTGGTATAATCCCTTTTCTTTCTCCCTTTTATAGTGAAAGAATTACTCTGAGGCAGGCCCAGGTGGATAAACTGTACGCAGGGTTGAAGGATCTGGCAGAAGAGAGGAGGGGCAAACTGCAGGAGAGACTGAGACTGACCCAGCTGAAGAGAGAGGTAGATGATTTAGAGCAGTGGATCGCCGAAAGAGAGGTTGTCGCTGGGTCTCACGAACTCGGACAAGACTATGAACATGTGACGGTATGAAATCTACTTTTCCTTCTCATTTCCAAAATCTTCACTACTCGAATTACAAAAACTTAATTCGATTGATCATCTTATGTGAATACTGTTTCTTTAAACATTATTTAAAGATTATACCATGCAATCTAGAATTCTGGATGTTCTCTCTCAACCCTTCAGATGTTGCGTGACAAGTTCCGAGAGTTTGCGCGGGACACCAGCAACATTGGCCAGGAGCGTGTGGATGCAGTGAACGCTCAGGCAGATGAACTTATTGAGTCTGGTCATCCAGAAAACGCCAGTGTGGCTGAGTGGAAGGACGGGCTCAATGAGGCCTGGGCTGACCTGCTGGAGCTCATTGACACGCGCACACAGATGCTTGCCGCCTCATACGAGCTGCACCGCTTCCACCAGGACGCACGGGAAGCTTTGGGGCTCATACGGGAGAAGAAGGAGACACTAGCTGGGGCCGAACTCGGACGGGACTTGAACACTGTCCAGCACTTGCTTAGACAGCATACGGCGTATGAGCATGATGTGCAGGCACTCAGCGGGCAGGTGAGAGCCTTCATTTAACCTTTTCACATATATGTTTTACATTTTTCTGATGACTTGATTTTAATTGTGTCAAAAGATGAAACATTCTTTGACTCCTCGTTGCAGGTCACACAGGTTCAGGATGATGCTGCACGTCTGCAGAAAGCGTACGCTGGAGAGAAAGCTGATGATATCCATCGCCACGAGCGTGCAGTCACAGAGGCCTGGGAGGGGCTTCAGTCTGCCACTCAAGCCAGACGGCTGCTCCTACTAGACACAGTGGAGAAGTTCAGATACTTAAACATGGTCAGAGACCTCATGCTGTGGATGGAAGGAATCAACTTGCAGATCCAGTCACATGACAGCCCAAGGTACATTCAAGCATACATTGTGAAGTCAAAATCAAAAAATACATTGGGGTCGGTAAGATTTCTAAATGTTTTAGAAGTCTCTTATGCTCACCAAGACTGCATTTGATCAGCTATACAGTAAAAACAGTAATATTGTGCTATATTACTTCAGTATATCACTTAGTGTGTATACAGTGACCTCACTGAGAAGTCATACATTTAAGTACACACAACAATATAAAAATGCCTCACAACTGTACAAGTAAAGTTATTAGTAATTGGTTTAAGAAGAAATTACAAGAGTAAGTCTACAACTGATGAGAGTCATATATGCCCTGTTTTGTTGTAGGGATGTCTCCTCAGCTGGTCTGGTCATCGCCAACCATCAGGATATTAAGTCTGAGATAGAGACTAGAGCGGACAGCTTTACTGCATGCAGTGAAATGGGACACACCCTCACCAACAACAACCACTATGCTTCAGATGAGGTCTGTCCGCATCATATACACACCAAAGAACATGCACATGTCTGCTCCAGGCAAGATAACACATACACACACATTTTAATCACTGCATGTTAGCCAAGGAAACCCACATGCACCCACTCACACACTGTGAGGTAATTGGATGTCTGTGATTTCTAGATTCAAGAGAAATTGGACCAGCTTCTGGCCAAACGCACTGAAATTAATCAGAAGTGGCAAGAGAAAATGGACCACTTACAGATCGGTGAGTATGTGGGAGGAAGCTTGTTTCTGTGGCTGGTGGCATGCTAATGAGATTTACATCAAAGGTGGCAGTTTTGATATAACTGTTATATATTATATGCTTATATTATGAAATTGTTTGACAATGTGACACATCCTCACTTTTATGTGATTCCTCATACTTTGTATTCCTCTGTTTCTGTGTGTGTGTGTGTGTGTGTGTATGTTAGTTCTGGAGGTGTTACAGTTCAGCAGGGATGCGTCTATGGCCGAGTCGTGGCTGGCTGGACAGGAGCCACTGGTCAGGGCAGCAGAATTGGGCTCTAACGTAGATGAAGTTGAGAGTCTTATCAAACGCCACGAAGCCTTTGAAAAGCTGGCAGCAGGCTGGGAAGATCGTTTCACACAGCTAGAGAAACTCACCACGGTTTGTTAAATACACACTTACACCAACAAAAGTGCAGGATTTGTAAAATAATGCTAGCATCATTTATAGAATCTGCCATTTTTTACTAATCTAATAATGCTCTCTCATGTTATTCTCTGTCAGCTGGAGGAACAGGAAATTCAAAGAAGAAGGGAAGAGGAAGAGAGGGCCCGACGACCACCCACACCTCCCCCCGTGGAAGAGGTAGTACAGTCTGAGATGAACGATTCTGCTGCAAGGTAAAAAAAATAGACTGTACTATTCTACTCAACTATCCTTTTTTTCCAGTATGAAAGACACTAAACAAGCACTAAGCAAGTAGAAATGGTCTTTGGAAATGAAATAAAACCATTACCATTTGAAAGTTTGGGGATTTTTTATTTAGAGACTTGGCAAAGGAGTGCCATTAAAGTGCAGTAAAGACATTTAAGTGTCACAAAATATTTCAATATCAAATAAATTCTCTTAATTTAAACATTCTATATATCACAATTTTCCACAAAAATAGTAAGGAGCACTTAAATAAATGTTTCATGTCTTGTTCAAGCCAGCATGTTACAATGATTTCTGAAGGATCATATTATACTGAAGGCTGGAGTAATGATGCTGAGCCATTCAGCTTTGCCATCACAGGAATAATTTTAAATAATATTTAAAATATAAAAATAAATACTATAAAATATTGAAAAACTATAAATCTAAAACACATTATTTTAATTGTATATTAGTTCACAACTTAATTGGTAACACTTTAGGTAATAGGATCCGATTTCACTATTAACTAGTAAAGTGGGCAAAACCAAAAGTATTTAGTCAGCCACCAATTGTGCAAGTTCTCCCACTTAAAAGATGAGAGAGGCCTGTAATTTTCATCATAGGTATACCTCAACTATGAGAGACAAATGAGAAAAAAAAATCCAGAAAAAAACATTGTATGATTTTTTAATAATTAATTGGTAAATTCCTCTGTAAAATAAGTATTTGGGTCAACTAAAACAAGCAAGATTTCTGGCTCTCACAAGACCTGTAACTTCTTCTTTAAGAGGCTCTTCTGTCCTCCACTGGTTACCTGTATTATTGGCATCTGTTTGAACTTGTTATCAGTTTAAAAGACACCTGTCCACAACCTCAAAACAGTCACACTCCAAACTCCACCATGGCCAAGACCCAAGAGCTGTCAAAGGACACCAGAAACAAAATTGAGACCTGCACCAGGCTGGGAAGACTGAATCTGCAATAGGTAAGCAGCTTGGTGTGAAGAAATCAACTGTGGGAGCAATTATTAGAAAATGGAAGACATACAAGACCACTGATAATCTCCCTCGATCTGAGGCTCCACACAACATCTCACCCCGTGGGGTCAAAATGATCACAAGAACTGTGAGCAAAAAATCCCAGAACCACAAGGGGGGACCTAGTGAATGACCTGCAGAAAACTGGGACCAAAGTAACAAAGGCTACCATCAGTAACACACTGCGCCGACAGGGACTCAAATCCTGCAGTGCCAGACGTTGTCTACCCTGCTAACAGTACATGTCAGGCCCGTCTGAAGTTTGCTAGAGAGCATTTGGATGATCCAGAAGAGGATTGGGAGAATGTCATATGGTCAGATGAAATCAAAATAGAACTTTTTGGTAAAAACTTAACTTGTCGTGTTTGGAGGAGAAAGATGCTGAGTTGCATCCAAAGAACACCAAACCTACTGTGAAGCATGGGGGTGGAAACATCATGCTTTGGGGCTGTTTTCTGCAAAGGGACCAGGACGACTGATCCGTGTAAACGAAAGAATGAATGGGGCCATGTATCGTGAGATTTTGAGTGAAAACCTCCTTCCATCAGCAAGGGCATTGAAGATGAAACGTGGCTGGGTCTTTCAGCATGACAATGATCCAAACACACCGCCCGGGCAACGAAGGAGTGGCTTCGTAAGAAGCATTCCAAGGTCCTGGAGTGGCTAGCCAGTCTCCAGATCTCAACCCATAGAAAATCTTTGGAGGGAGTTGAAAATCCGTGGTGCCCAGCGACAGCCCCAAAACATTAATGCTCTAGAGGAGATCTGCATGGAGGAATGGGCCAAAATACCAGCAACAGTGTGTGAAGACTTACAGAAAACGTTTGACCTCTGTCATTGCCAACAAAGTATTGAGATGAAATTTTGTTATTGACCAAATACTTATTTTCCACCATAATTTGCAAATAAATTCTTTAAAAATCCTACAATGTGATTCTGGATTTTTTTTTATTTGTCTCTCATAGTTGAGGCTTACTATGACGAAAATTAAGGCCTTCTCATCTTTTTAAGTGGGAGAACCTTGCACCAATTGGTGGTGATAAATACCCCTTTTTTTTCCCCCACTGTATTATTAGCATGCCTATATTAAATAGTGGCTGGTATAGTAATTATAAGACTAATCTGCCATGACCATATTCTACATCCCTAATCCTACCCAATGCCTAAACTTAACAACTAACTATTAATAAGCAGCAATTTAGGATTTTATTGAGGCAAAAGTCGTAGTTAATGGTTTGTTAATAGTGAGAATTGGATCCTAAAATAAAGTTTGACATTAATGCTTTTACTGTATTTTTGATCAAGTAAAAACTTTCCATCCCCCAAATTTCAAATGGTAGATTATTTATTTAAGTTTATTTTTTCTTATTTTATTAGTAAATACATTAAATCACACTGTTGGTTTAGGCTAAACAGCCACATTTTTATTGCCAGGTGTGGCAAAAACATACTTTTGGTTGTAACTCTGTTTATGTACGTTGGCTTATCTTTAAGGACGAGTCTGGACCAGACTACATTGAACCAGTCAGTATCTGTCAATGGTGTCTACAGTGACCAGGACACATCACAGGTCAGATACGCTCCACACTGTGCTTATATTAAATTCTCTATCCATAATAGATCCAAATATGCATTCACTTCATGCACGTTTACATTATATGTTAGTAAGTATACAGACACCGTTTTAAAAGGGGACATCGGATGCCCATTTTCCACAAGTCTGCAACATACTTTAGTTAAAATTCCTGGTCGTGGTCGTGTAAAACAACACTCTGTTTACCTTATCAAAAACAGCTCTGTACACATTGACCCGTTTCAGTGCATGTTCTTTTAAATGATAATGAGCTCTGCTCACCCCACCCCTCTCTTCCATGGAAGAGGAAGGGCGATTAGCAAATGATCATTAAAAATATAATGTGCGAGACTGACTTCTTCTGGAGATGCAGCTGGATCACAAACAGTGGGTACTGATCCATCCTTGAGTTTTAACTTTTTAGCAAAACCTGCCTTGAATTGTCCCTCATTCAGAAAGCAGTCTGGAGTAAAATGATTTGTGCAGACATAAACAAATTTAGGTTTATTCGGTGCATTACCATTACCATTAGTCCTCAGTGGCTCTGATGTCGGGAGAAAAAGGAGCGTCTTATGTTCACATTTACAACTACAAAACACCTGCATTGCTTACGAGACATTGTTGTCGCTACAGCTGCTCGAGCGTGGAGAAAGTGGCCAACATCGTACAACTGGCTGAGGGCGGGAATATGCTAATACAGGACAGTCTGTCAACGGTCGTGGGCGGGGCCTGAGCAGTATGACATCATATTGCTCAGAAAATCAAAACGGCTTGATTATTGAGACTGTTTAGGTTTTTTGGGGATTAAAAAAAAAGTATTGAATGAATCATTGTAGGGTGGTTGTGTCCGCACACTGCTAAGACACATTTATATGCAAACACCATGTAAAAGTGAATTTTGCATTCGATGTCCCCTTTAAAATTCATGTCAAGACGCATGTCACAGTCCTGGTCTCAACTGTTCAGTCTTGTTGTGTGTTCAGTGTCTTGTTTCCTTGTTCCTCTCAATTATTTATGTTCATATTAATGTTCTGCTGTAAACTCTTGAGTCTCTTTGAGTGTGGGAGAATGTCACAACAAAACGAGTGTCTAACAAAACAATCAGTACGTTTTCATACTGTGTGGATGTCCTTTTATTTGTCAGAACAATATTTCAACACACACAAGTGCCAGTTCTAACACACTCACATGTTAACACACATTCTTGTGACGTCTCTTATCTGCAGTCATTATCGGTCTCTGTATCTGAACTCAAGAAACCTGAACCTAAACCAGAGAGTAATCCTCAGTCTAACCCAGTTTCTAAACTTGTGCCTAAACCCCACAAGGCACAGGAGCGTGTGAGTACTAACCCCGTAGCGCCAGCCTGTAGCCGTAGTGTAGCATCGCTGCCCCATCGCTGCTTGTGCTTAACAACCCAGCAGCTTGCAGCATGTCGGCAGCTATACCACACCTGCTAGAGGGCAAAGTCACAGCTCTGCTGCTTCCTATTGCTTTCAGTGGATCAGTCTTGTGCTTTTCTTTGTTTGTATTTGGTTAGTGTAATGTTGAACGTGTAATATTGTTTTCTTTCTTAGGCCTGAGCTTTAACATCAGTGTTTGCGATGCACTTTATCACATATAAATTTCTACTTTATGATGTTAAAAGGCGTCTTTGTTGTTCTGTGTAATGCTGTTGTTTAGCTGTTTGTTGTCAGGGACCCTTAACTTACATTATGTATGTGTAGTGTTTGGGTGCATCACAACAACTGAACTAATTCCCTACTAATCCAACTCTCACATTAAACACTTTTTCTTTATTTCCTTCAGTTTCGTCGGATTTTGCTTTATTCCAAGGCAACAATTTTTTCCTAACATTTGTATTTACTTATTTGGCTTAGGATATGAAATTAGTTTGACTAACTATTTTTAGGCAGATGTGTCTTTGTAGCAGTGTTATTTCATTTTTACCCCCACATACCCCAGGCTTGTCCATACTGCCCCCCATGTGTCCCCTCCCATTCTGGTCTTGTTGTTGTGTGTGTGTGTGTGTGTGTGTGTGTGTGTTTATAGTCTCTGTTTTTACTTAATGTCTTTGAGTGTGCCTTCGCTTTCCTTTGTGTGCATGTACATATTGTGCACACTGAGTTTGAATATTTTGATTCAGATCTGCTCATTGGTCATATAAAATTATCAGCAAGGAATATTTGTTTGTGATCAGTCAGGAATTATATCTCAAAAATTTGTCACAGAAAAAAAAATAGGTATAGGTTAATTTATGAAAATACTGAGATAGGACATGTATTATATGGGGTCAGTAAGATTTTTTCTAAAGAAATTAATGCGTGTATTCTTTTATTCATTAAATTGACCAGAAGTGACAGTAAATGCATTTATAATGTAAAAAAAAGATTTCAATTTCAAATAAATGCTGATCTTTGAACTTTCTATTCATCCTGAAAAAAAAATATCACATCTTACACAAACATATTAAGCAGAAACAACTGTTTTCAACATTAATAATATATAAGAAAAGTTTCTTGAGCACCAAATTAGCAGATTAGAATGATTGCTCACAATTCAGCTTTAATATTAGATTTTAAAATATATTCAAATAGAATATATTTTAGAAAATATTAAATAGAAAATATTAAATTGTTATAATATTTCATAATGTCATTGTAGTTTTGATTAAATAAATGCAGTCTTGGTGAGCATAAGAGACTTTCAAAAACATTAAAAAAATCTTACCAACCCAAAACATTTAGTAGATATGTAGTGTATTTTGTTTAATGAACAGTTTGAAGAGTTAAAGTAACAAAAAGTGAACAAAAAAAGTGCTTTAGCGAATAACAATAGTGTAGACCAGTACAATAGTGACCTAATCAATATTTGAGTTAATAGAAACAGTGCATTATTGTGACGTCTACTAACTGCAGCATGTTTCGCTCAACCAGGGATCAGAATCAGAATCTGTTAATGGGCCGGGCCGTGACAGCGGTCTGGACTCAGCATCACACCAAGACCCTTCAGCAACACTGCCAGGGCGAGGAGGAGCAGATGCCACCACAGAAGCCATGGAGGGCATCCTTTGCAGGAAACAGGAGATGGAATCACACAACAAAAAAGCAGCCACCAGGTGACACAGGAAGCAGATACATTATAAAAGGAATGATTGAGAGAACCTAATCAGGATAATTGTGTAAAGGGTGTGTTTTTCTCTCTGTGCATTTGTAGATCGTGGCAGAATGTATATTGCGTTTTACGTAAAAGCAGTCTGGGCTTCTATAAGGACAACAAGAGTGCCGCGAATGGAATCCCCTACCACGGAGAGGTTCCCATCAGCCTCAGCGAGGCTGTCTGTGAGGTTGCCCACGACTACAAGAAGAGAAAACATGTATTTAAACTTAGGTGAGAAAGAGATGAGGGGAGAAATTAGTAGATTTTAATCAGTATTTATGAAACCGCAAATACACAAGAAAAGAAGGAAGTTCTTAGCATGTGACACAATGTTTTTTTATTTTAAAGGCTTGGGGATGGAAAAGAGTTTTTGTTCCAAGCAAAGGATGAGGTAAGTTTAGCTAAGGATGTTTCTAGGTCATTCTCTTATGTTAAGTTTTAGAAAAAGAGCCTCCTGTCATATCGTGACGCAATCATTCACTCCCTCAGGCTGAGATGAGTTCATGGATTCAAGCAATCCTATCATCCCTGTCGTCCACCGAGCGTTCGCCGGGTGCCACACGAGGTCTGAGTCGGGCGATGACCATGCCACCTATGTCTCCCAGCTCGGGTGAGGCAGGAGGCGTGACCATGCGCAACAAAGACGGCAAAGAGAGAGACCGCGAGAAGCGTTTCAGTTTCTTTGGCAAGAAGAAATAAGCACCCAAATACATCACAGATCTCAAGCAAGAGATGGGAGTTTGTCAACACTCAAAAGAAACTGATCAAGTTAGAAAAGGCAAAGAAAACTCTCATGTCACATTGTGATACATTGTTTTTGCCCTTTCTTTTTTTTTTTCCCCACTCATTTTTTTTTTTTTTTTAATTCGTCTCATTTCACACATGATCTTGTTCAGTCTCACCTCCTTGTTTAAACGCCACTTTTGGCCGGACGGTGAGCTCTGAACTGAGGGAGTCCCTGACCAAGACCAGCTCCCAGACCAAGATCCATCCTGAAAGTTCAGCTCATACCTTTCAATTTGACTGGCTTCCTTTTTAACTTTTTCCCCAAAAAATAATTTTATATTTGGGTTAGGTGGCGTTTCTCTACTGTAATGACCGAGATTGCTATTTTGTCTGTTTCCCCTGATGATTTCCTTTATCTGTCTTAACTTCAACCTCTCACTTTCTTTGTGAAGGACCGCGATCCTTTTCTTTTCTTTTTTCTTTTTTTTTGGTATTATACTTATAACTAAAGATTTAATTGTTATTGCTATTATTAATATTGTTTATTTGCTGTTGCATTTTTGAGTCATTTTAAAGTTGAATATTTAAAGAAATTGTAATTATAGTTGGTATGATTTCATGTTCAGAGAGGTCAAAGCAGAAAGAATCCTTTTGTGCTCGTCTTTTTTCCTTTCATCTACACGCTCTTCTGACAGAAGATTTTCTTTCCTTTTCATTTTTCTAGATATGACTGTTGAATTTTTTTTTTCCCAAGTAGGTTTTTTTTTCAGCTTGAAAGTTAAAGAAAAAGTAAAAAAATCCACTATTTATGATGGTTTTATTTTTTATTTTATCTTTATATTCTCTCTTTCATTTCCATTAAGAGATAGAGTATGCGTTCTTATTGTGTGGTTTGTTTCTTTAGCTCATCATGTTCCTTTAACCACTTCATCCTGTTCTCTTCTTAGACCAGAAAAGTGTTTGTTGTGAAGATTGAAATTGAGGTGTGATGCTGTGGTTTGGACTTTGGTTTTACAATTGCTCGAAAGCAAACGAACACAACACAAGAATCACTTGCACAAGCCAACATTAAACTTGCATCAACAAACAAAGAATTTGAGGACGGGCATATTTTTTTTTCTTTGATTTTCAAGTTTCCTATCGGAATGTATTCTCAGGCGTCATTTTTAGCATTCACACAGCGGCGGACACATGCACATCAGCCTACACTTTAAATATTTTACAGGGATGAACCTCTATGACGGCTGAAATTGGGTTAGTGTCAGTGATGCTCTTGAGGTTGATGCTGTATTTTTAGGTGTGTGTGAGTGTATGTGTGTGCTTTCAGGTATATCGGTTGTGAATGTGCTTCAACTCTGAACGAGAAACAAAATTATTGAGGTATTCTTAATATGGACCAAATCGACAATTTTTCCCCTGCTCATGTTGATTGAGAGGATCTGTTCCCTTTATTTGTACATCACAAGTTACTATAAATTATCTTCCTTGGAGGAATGTGAAATTTTTACCACATACTTATATAATTGTAGGTTTTATACTTGCGGCCACCAGGAGACTCCCTCCTGTCCCGTAAGTTGCATACACAGAGGCAGAATCAATAGCAACATAGAAGACAGGATTCAGACATACTTTTGCAGTTAAATGCATGATGTATTGGTAACAAGTGTACCCACTGTGGCATGAAAACAGTATTTTTGTAGGATAAAGATTTTTCAGCCTCATATGATTGTGAGAAAGCTTGCCTTGCTGTGTTAATATTAGCGTGAGTCATACAATGAAGCCCCTTCCTCTGAGTTGTGTGGAGTATTGAGCCATGTCCACTCTTATGTCATTCATCTCGCCATTTCCTTTGGAGATGCATTTAAGGGGTCTACACGAAGACACTGTAAACCGAAAGCTGAACTAGGGTGTTTCCTTTTTTTTTTTTTTTTTTTGCAGTGAAGTTTGATGTGAACGAACTCTCTACTGAACCTTGTCCAGTCCACAAGCAGCCTCTTTCCAGTTTTCGGTGATTGGACAATACCACTGAAACTCATTTTCCACTCCATTCAGTGACATGAACCTGTGACTCACTCCAAGTAAGAAATTAGGAGCTTGGAATCACCGTTATGAAACATTATTCTCTGGATTGATCTAATGTTCTCCATCCTCAAGGATAAAAACACCGCGGTACAATGATTTCATTGTAGACCAGTGCTTTTGTTCACACAGAATACTGTCATTTAATCTGAGCCTGCACATGCAGTTTGGGACTGTGTGCTGAATTGCTTCCTGAAATAAGCCAATGTGTTGCTTTGGATTAGTCTCTCATTTGTGCTGTTGAGTTTTATCTATTCTTTTGATCAGAGTTACTTTATCTGAAAACTTTTACTTTCTATTCTTTCTCTCACATTTTACACTATCCAGTGTGATTGGTTTTAACCCAGTTTGCTTTGCTAGTTGGCACATAAGAGAATCTAGAAAATTGAGTCTGTTTTTATACATTCCAAAGGACTGCACTCTTAAAAATAAAAGTGCTTCAAAAGGTTCTTCAAGCGATGCCATAGAAGAACCATTTTTGGTTCCACAAAGAACCATTCGTTGCTCAAAGGTTCTCTTTAAGACCATCTCTTTCTGCCGTTTTTATAATCCTGAAGAATCTGAAGAACCTTCTTTCGCCACAAAGAACCTTTTGTGAAACTGAAAGGTTCTTTATGGAACCATTTAGACAAAAATGTTCTTCTATGGCATTGTGAAGCACCTGTATTTTTAAGAGTGTGGTGTGGAAAATTGTAGGGGAAATGAAATGTAATTATATTGCAATACACGAATACAGTGAATTCAATGGGAGGAAACTCATCTCTCAGTAAAAGTGAGTGTGGCCTCAAAGTACTAAGCATTAGATTTGATCAAATCTGGGATTTTTTAAGCAGATTTTTCCCCCTCATCAAATAGTAATATATTTACAACATTTTAATGCATCTTCAAAAAATTATCCAACCAAAACCATTTAAAATTGGTTCCATTTATTAAAGAATATTGATTCCATTCTTGATTTTAAATCTGAGTTGTTAAGATCACTACTATTATCTGTTGTTATTATTGTTATTATTATTATTATTATTATTATAAAAGTTGATTTTATTAATATTAACTATTATTAATACTACTACTGTTGCAACTGCACCTCTTGTAAAACTGCAGCCTATTCCTGCTGAGTTTCTCGTCTGTAATATTAAACCCCGTCACTTGGGGGCAAGTGTGCTGTGGAGCATTTTTCATTACTGATCTAAACAAGAAAAAGACTTGTTTGTTGACTTGTGTATCTACATCTAATATTAGGAATAAAAACATTATTTGAAAAGAAAAAATGTGTGGCATTTTTTCTGATTAAAAAAAATCAATAGGATTTTTTTTTCTGTGAAACAAGTTAAATGGGTCTGGTTATCATAGTTTTAGTGACAATGACATAAATGATAAACCACGTATCAAAAATGGCCGAGTTTCATGTTATTTTAGATTTTTTAACAAAATTCAGTTTGTACCTGTCTGACAAAAGCAATTTGCTTTATACATTTACAGCAAAATCAGAGTACAGGCAGTTTTAGCTTAAAATTAAGAAGAATATAATCAATAATTATTCATTACAAAATTATAATAGCCTATTTGAAAAATATTGTTAGTTGATGTTAACTGGCTTGCTAACAAGCTACCTGATGCTAATTTGAGGTAATTTTTAAATATAAAGTCCAAATATTTTAATTCAACCAACTAGTTAGAATACATCTGATGGAAAAACATAGGATTTGCTGTTAAGGACAGAGTACTAAGTAAGTAAGCCTGGGGCCCCCCCAGACTATAACGTTCGAAACAAAATGTCATTCTGAAAATATAATTATATTTTTCTTAACTAACACATACTCCCTATCTACAGGCCTTACTATTGTCATATCATACAGTTGCAATCAAAATTATTCACCCCCTCAGAGACTGCAGTACTTTACAAATACAAGCTTTTCTGAAGATCCAGGATTTTATAAAAATTGCATCTATAACAGTTTACTGGCATATTAAAAGTGATAATGTCAGTATATAATGTAATATTTTTGAGTTATAGGATTTTTTTAATAACACAGCTATGTCATAATTATTCAACATTGCTGTTTTTAAGTCACTTTTGTTTGTATGGTGGGGAACCAAATTGTCTTAAAACACAATTAAGCCTTTAGAAGCTCTATTAAAAAACTAGCTTGAATTAGCTTGAGCTGTTGCACATACATAAACTCAGCCCATACATGTGCTGACGTGAGTAGCAATTCTGCAAATTCAACAGAGCTCTCTCAAAAGCTGTAGACAGGGCATACGCATAGGCATTCTAGGCACGTGCCTCTGTTCGCTCATCCAGGGGGGCCCAAACACGATGAAAATAATATTTTTGTTATACTATGGGATATCTACAACAGTAAAACAACCAAAACTTGTCATCGTGCTGCCCCCGCGAATTTCTCAGCTGAAAAGCTACATAGCATTTCTCAGTTGCGAGGTTCTTGAAGCAGTTTAACTTACGATCGCAATTAGAGACCGCTGCTGCTGAGGGAGACGCAGTCGGAAAGGGTGCTAGTATTCCACACACCTTGAATCTCTCTCACTCCCGCTCCTCTCGTCCCTCTCTCTCCTCCCCTCTCCCTCTCTCTCTCTCTCTCTCTCTCTCTCTCTCTCTCTTCTCAATCCTCTCTCCTCTCTCCTTCTCTCGCTCTCTCATCCAATCAAAAGAGGGGAGCTCGGGGGGGGGGGGGGGGGGGTGATCGGTTCTCGTATCTATAACCCAAACCGCATGAGACTGCATTAATTAATAACTGCATTAGCCTGCATTTCAATGGCTCAAGCCTACATTATTAGCTCTAAAATTACGTTTTGGAATTTGCAACGGAAGGTTTGGAATGAGGTGCATGAAAAATGAATAATGCATTTTATTTAATGGCGCCTTTCAAAACACCCAAGGTCACCTCACAAGCAAGCAAAGATAAAAATAAATACAAATCACTACACAATAAAAAACACACAACAAACACTCCACATATACAGATAAAGTGCAGTAAAGACTCAATAAAACATTATAAGAAAGCCTGTATGAAAAGATAATAATAATTAGTTCAACACGAGATTTCAGGACGGAAACATGTCATCTGAGCAATGTCTTGATGTGTGGTTGTGACTCCAGGCCGTTTAAATTATAAGAGAAATAATGCATTCCCGAGGTGGTTATGTGGCCACGTCGCCGCGCCTATATGGAACGGTCTTTCTCAGTTCTCAAACAAATTAAGAACTACATTAGATTTTTTATTGACTGAACGTAAGCGCTCATTGCGATAGAAAACACTGTAACAGTTTCCACTGATTAAGAAATATTTTTGTTTGCTTGGGTGGTAATATTAGGCCTAACATATTAATAGGGAAGGGGGGCACAAAAATTTGTTTTGCCTATGTCACGAAAAGAGATAAATCCAGCCCTGGCTATAGAAGAAATAGTTTTATCACATTAGAAATTCTAAGGCTACATGAAGATTTCAAGATAAAGGTTCCTAGAGACACAGCAGACAGCTTTATTCCTTAGCTTAAAATGTGTTGTAGCAGAAAACCTTTGAGTGTGTTGAAGAAAAAGCACAATATTATAATAAATTTGATCAGATCAACTGAAAAATCTGCAATGTACAGCCAAAGACTTGCAAGATGACCCGATGAAAGAAGGACAACATTTTTAATGCAGAGTATAAGAAGAACACTAGACAAGTATAGCCTCCATGTTGGGGCATCTTGCTGAATGCCACTCTGGACCAAGAAGAGCATAAAAGGCCGACCTGAATAAGCTATAATTTATTTGGATAGACCTGTGGAGTTCTGGAAGAAAGTTTTATGGAGTAATGTGACCAAACTGGAACTTTTGGACCCATGGATCAGCGGTATGTCTGGTGCAAAAAAGGCAAAGCTTATAAACAGAAGAACACCATCTCCATGGTCAAAAGTGGAGGTGGACCAGTCCTGTTATGGGGGTGTTTTACTGTTGCAGGAAGTGGAAATCATGACTATATGAAGGATTTCATGGATTCTTTGAAGTATCAGGCCATTTTGGCAAGAATTGTGATGCCTTTGGTGCAAAGCTGGAAGCTGATGATCAATGGACTTTCCTGCTGGACAGCCATCCCAAAGTATACATCCAAATCTACTTCTACTTGGTTCAGGGGTCAGTGGTAGAATGTTCTTGAGTGGCCTGTTCAGTATTCAGATTTAATTCTCATTGAAAATATTTGGTTGAATTTGAAGAAAGCAGTGGCAATGTGAAAACCAAAGATTATCAGTGATCTGAAAGCTTTTTCCAGCGAGAAATGAGCCAAGACTGCAGTAGAGCGTTGACAGAAGCTTCTAAGCACTTATAGGCAGCGTTTATTGGTGGTTTTAAAGAATAAAAGATTCTGCACAAAATTTGACTTTTGGGGGTTGAATAATTTTGAACATGAATGTTTGGAGCCAATTGGATTTTTATCATTATTCATCAATGTTACATTCTCAGAATCACTCAAATGTGTATTAAGAAACTTTCTCTAATAGTTCACTGATGCCTTTGTTGAATTGTTTCATAAAATTGTGTTCTCTGCAACAAAATGCCTTGCCGGTCAAGGGGGTTGAATAATTTTGATTGCAACTGTATAACTGTGATGTTCTACAAAACAAGCTTTACAACACTTTTTTCTTTCTGCTGAAAATTTGATTTAGATTCACTTACTGTTAAATCCTCAGGTACATCACCAATGTTAGCTTCATGGTGAATACTTCTACCTCACTCTTGTCAATGTAGTCCATAGTTACAACAAAAATGTGTCTTGACTTGACGTGGTTATTTTGGAAAAAACAGTAGGGGGCGTTTTACACCAAGGGGGCGTTTCCCCCGACTCTACCCTAAATATAAGATGAATATTTATGTATTTCAAAAGCTTCTGACAGTCAAAGATCATTGTTCATTATTTGGGTATAACTATGCTTAGTATTGCCTTTTTAAACATTTTCTGTTCCCATACGTGTCTAAGTACAAAGCAGACCTCGTTCTCAGACTTGCTCTCCCAGCTAAGTCTCTGACAGGTCATGAACTTTGACCTTAACCCATCCACATTTATGAAGTTTACCATCTTAACAAGAATCAGCTTGCCTCAAATGCAAATGTCTCCTCCTCCCTCCTGTTCCTCCACGAGACACAGCAGTATCTGACTTCAGATTCTTGTGCTTACAGAGCTGTTGTAGCTGAATTTGATTGATTTTCTACAATAAGATGAAATATTTATGACAAATCACTGTAACAAATGATAGGTTAGGAATGAGATACATTTTCATGATCTTGACCACATCTGCACCATGCAGAGAACAAGTTGTTCTGAATCTGGCCTTGAAACTCAACCAGAAAGCTTTCAACTGCCAACAGACCTCCAAACAAGGCCTGCATGAAATGCCCCTGTAGGCCTCTCAACAGCTCCCTTTATACTCTGTTATATACTTGCTCAGTATTCAAATCCCTCGTTTGGTGAAGTAATAAACTGACTAACAGTCGTTCCTCCTCCTGTGCTTATTATGTTTTAAACTTTCAGGCCTGATGAGTGTCATCTATCAAGTGTTCAAGTGTTCAGAATTGCTTGGCAACTCAGCACCAATATGTTAAGGCCGATTTAAAAGCGCGACGGCGGCCTCCCCTCCAGCCCTCCCGGGCCCCCGCTTTGTGTTCAGTCACAATGGCGCGTTACCCAGCGACCGTTAAAACCGCCCGAGTGCGGCGCGAGGGGCTGGGCCCTCACTAAAGTGTCACCGATGCTTTTAAACTGTTGCCAAACTTGTCTTTGAGCCCCCAACGGACTGGTATAAGATGTGAAGAATATCGTTACTGTCGTTACAAAATTTAACACTGGATCTTCGCAACGGAATTATTGTAAGTAAATTCACTTAAGTTTCGCAAAATAGGTGTTTGTTCTTAGTGCGCTGAATTTGACCAGGCGATATAGAATTATGGCTTATTAAGTGTCAAATGTTGCCATGGTATTAAATAGAAAAGTTCGACTTGTCACTGTGCATGTTTTTAGATTAAACAGACATTTCGGCTGTGTGGCAGATGTCGTTCATTCATGTGAATTTCAGCTGTTTGCGCAATAGTTTCGAGGAAAGGCGTGAATGCTCGGTTGATTTGTTATCACGGCTGTGAGAAACTTGTCGATAACATTCACAAAGTGGAAATTCTGGTGCGTGTGTCTTCTTGTAAATCAGCTGCAGATAAGTGTATTGAAATGCGATTTGAGTGCTGATAACCCGATGCGCATATTTCATTTGAAAGTCTAGTGAATGGCTGCTCCCCGTGTTCAGCTGAGCAGAATGTGGAGGCAGACTCAGCATACTGCAGTGCGCATGACCGAACACACTCTGCTCCACTGGGAAAAGCTTGCATGAGTTTGAGCATTGCTGTAATCGAGGAAGAACCTGACCTGGAAAAAACATTTACAGGTGATTGGCTTTTAAAGCATGATTATTATAGTATTCATGGATTCGCTATTTATGTGACAAAAGTTCATTATTTTATTCATGTATGTATTTATGGTGCCATGATCAGAAATTAATTTTCTTGTGATCTCAACATTTAAGTTGTTTTCTCAAGATATAATTTTTTAGTTGAAGTTTTTATTAGTATTATTATTATTTGTTCTGGAAGCCAGTTCTTTCTGTATGTTTATTTAATACATGTAATATATTGCTGCATTGTTGGGCACAGTGTTGCCAACTTAGCAATTTTGTTGCTAAATTTAGCAACTTTTCAGACTACCCTAGCAACTTTTTCTTCCAAAAGCACCTAGCAACAAATTTAGCAATTTTAAAAAATGTATTTGGCAACCTTTAGCAACTTTTGATAAGTGACTCAGACAATAAAAAGGCACACATTTTCCATCCAAATGACACAAAAAGAGGAAGCCACAGATGCTTAGCAGTACACACATCACGTGAATCGAGTTAGCTGCTATTTGCAAGAGTTCAATTTAATAATAACAATAATAATTGAATAATTGTTCATTTATGATACACTTTGTTAGTAGCTTGTACCTGCGATTGTTGATCAGTTAGTATACTGTAAGAAAAATGGAAAATCTTTCAGGACATTATCCATTATCCATCATTGTACCCGAAACACAATGCATAATTTTAAATGCAGGTAAAAACCATTAACGGAAAATTCTTTCCGATTAACAATAATTGGTCCCCTTTTTTTAAGATTTTTTCTTCGATGTAGCATACTACCTAACACTATACCCTGCTAAAGCACATTAGCTAGAAGTGTGTAGATTACATACTCGTTACAAGCTAATAAAAAAAATTTAATTGAAATTATTCAAAAATGTGTAAGTTTTCAATAATCCAATGTATTTAAAAATACAGTTATTTATATTTTAATATTATATCATGCATATTATTTTACAAACAAATCTAAATTAACATATATAAAATATATTTTTTGCTGAGATTTGATGATGTGACAATTTTGCGTCGTGATTACGCAATGACATCACAACGTCATTTAGCAACTTTTAGCAACAAATCCACCATCCTTTAGCAACTTTCTCTGAAAATTAGTTGGCAACACTGGTTGGGCATTCTTGTGTAGCTCACTCAAGCTGAAATTGCTGTATGTCCGTCAGTAATAGACCTCTTCCAAATAATTGTCTGACACTTTGAGAAGAAGGCAACTAATCTATCACGATAGACACTATAGTGACTCTAAACATGACTAGTTTCATTGCTTTGATATTTGACAGATGTCAATTAAATGGTTTGTGGCTAACCACAGAAATGTCGAGCAGTGTGCAGTGTTTCTGCGTATGTGAACCAAGGACTTTTGAACTTATTTTGCCTTTTGACTGCTGAATTTGCACATAACTTAGTTTGCTTCATGGGGTAGATGCATTCTAGTCAAATTAGCCAAATTAGCTCCACTGGCAAGTCCCTACAGTCCTGAGGTATGCTATCACTCACTGACTCCACTCACAGCTTCAGAAAGAGGTTCCTAAGACTATCTGAAGTATAATGCGTTGCTGGGAATGGCATGCATTGTGTTTCTGCTCTTATGTGCATGTGTGTGTTTCTATAGAAGAGTTCTGGAATCAGGTCTGCTCTACACAATGCACATCACATCTGGAGTGGATTTAGAGAACAGAACAGAAAGATGGATAATAGCTGGCTCTACTTCCCAATCAAAGCTACACACACACACACAACATTATGACTCCAGATTGTTCTGCAGGCAAATATGTGTGCTGCTGAGGGCTGAAGGCTTGTCATTCATAAGAGCAGATAAGGTCATAAAGGTAGATAAGAAGATAGACAAAGCAAGAAAATGAAAAGAGTTCAGATATCAGACTGAGAGGAAGTGACAAAGCAAAGATTATTTAGCTTCAGTCTGGTCTCTATATGTTGAGCAGAACCATCAAACATTGTTTTATTTAGTATGGAATGAAAAAAAGAAGCCTGATTTAGACATGATTTTAGACTGATTTAGACATGTTAAGTCAAGCCATTGAATGCATTAATATAATGAAAAGATTCTAAACGTGAATGGCAGAATCCATGGTCTGATTATCAGAATTATCAGAGCGATTAATAGAATTGCACTATAATCATAGTTGAAGAAAAATATCAGATATTACATTATATTAGTTAGAAAATAAGATTGTGTTGAAGACATTTAGTTTGGTCTGGAGTCTCTGAACCCACACTAGAGGAATTCTCCCATGTGAAACAACAATGGAACACAGAAAGCTGTGAAAGAAAAATGAGGAGATAAGGAAGATGACGAAGTGACTGCAAGTGGGTAGTTTGGTGTGTTTCATTAATCCTGTCTGTCCAGTCTCCTGTGAGTGTACTAAACTCAGCATCTCTGAGTTATTTTTGTCCAATGTGCTATGTTAATTACTGCATAATTCTAGAATATGCTTAAGTCATCTTTTCGCGCTATGTCATGTGCACAAACGGTGTGACGTAAATTTCCATTGGGCATCCTGTTATTGTCAATGTGTGAGCACACTAAGAGCAGAACTTTTTTTTGTTACAGAGACAGGTCAATTATTATGAGCTATTAATAGGATGCAGTATGCAGGAACAGTATTCACTGACTGCATAAGTCACAGGATTGTGTTTAGGAGTCTGAAAGAACAAATGGAATCTCCATAGAAATATATTGAAAAGAACAAGGCTAAGATCCTCCCAAAGGCAGGCAGACAAGCAAGCACTTGGTCAGCTATTGTTAGAGCTGAATGCGTGAATTTGTGTCAATCAAAAAGAAAGTATTGTCAACTTTTTAAAAAGTTGAATATGTACTAATAAATATGATCTGTAAAAGAGTGTAATGCCATTATTAAGACCTTGTAATGTTTACTCAAAATCTCAACAGTGGAGCTTCCAGTGACTTCTCTTTGGTGACATATACAGGACTTCTCCAATTATTTATTCCACTTAAACCAACCCCTGCTATCTCACGTTCATCTGCCTCCACTTTTGAGTGCAACACCAACATCTCAAAATCCAATCAACAACCAATAAGAACCAAGTCCCCGCCCAACATTTTTTTTATTTGGCTATAGTCCGTTACACTTGGATGTACATCACAGTATGGAATAAACAAGCTGTTGCTATTTGCATTTTATCACATTTTTCAATTACATTACTAAAAAAGGATTGAAAATGCATCTCTGTTTTCATATGTTATGACAAATGATGTTTCATTAACAAGGTTCTGGAGGAGCACAGATAATCAATCAGTCTGGCCCAGCTGGAGCTCGTGAGCTAATCACCTTAAAGGGCTCATATGATGCGATTTCAAGTTTTTCCTTCTCTTTGGAGTGTTACAAGATGTTCGTGCATAGATAGGACCCCTAAGTTGCAAAGACTAAAAGTCTCATAACCCAAGAGATATTCTTTACTAAAGTTAAAGGTTAGTTTGTTTCAACCCAAAATGAAAATTCTTCATATGGTGGTGCTGTCGTTAGCAGCGTCACCCTCGGGTTGTTCCAAACCTGCAAGGCCTTCGTTCATCTTCGGAACACAATTTAAGATATTTTTGATGAAATCTGAGGGCTCTCTGACCCATAGACAGCAAGGTAACTACCACGTTCAAGGTCCCGAAAAGTACCAAGATGATTGACAAGTCCGTATGACATCAGTGGTTCAACTGTAAAGTTACGAAACTACGAGAATACTTTTTTTGCGCAAAGAAAAAAAAAAATAATGACTTTATTCCACATTTTCGTCTCTACTGTGTCACTTGTGGATGCACGTTCACGACAGTACCATGACGAGTGGTGGGCGGTGCTGGCCAAGATCCGGCATGATGACGTTCTTACACCGGATATTGAGGTCAGCGCCGCCCACACCACTCGGTCATGGTACCTGTCGGTGAAGCCGAGGTTTCGTTTGGGGGTTGGTCACGTTTTACGGTCTGTGTGTGGTGTGGACATCCATGGGACGCAGTAGCGATGAAGGTTCCAGAAGATGAAGAGGTCTACGGGTTTTGAAACAACACCGAGGGTGAGTAAATTAATGACAGACGTTTCATTTTGGGTGAAAACTAACCCTTTACGAACTCCGTCCACGCCCTTCTAAGAGCGCCTCGTGCAAAAACACCCCCCGTCTACGTGCAAGGTGGTGTGGGAAGATTTGCATAACACCTCCTGAATGTATATGCAAAGAAAGAAGGCGTAACTTTAATTATTGCTGTTGCCGCCGCTGCCATGTTGTGGAGCCGCTGTGTGTTTCGTTGTGAAAGCGGAAACTACTTTGTTTGGCTTCCAAAAGAGGACACAACTAGAAATCAGTGGTTAAGTTGTATTTAACAACACTGTTTTTTTTTTTTTTTTTTTTTTTTTTTTTTTTTTTCTTCCAGGCAGTCTCAACCCAAATATTCGAGTGTGTGCAGTGCATTTTATGGAGGACAAGGACTGTTTCCTGGGAGAGCAGCCTACAATGCCGGTGGTTCAGGTCGAATTCAGTTCCCTGTTTCCCTTCAGCGCGCCATGCGCCACCAAGTATATGATGCGTTGACAGTACGCTGATTCACAGACTGTAAGTACGTTTTCATTTTAAAGATTTGCCACTGATGATTCAAACATAAGTTTTGAGCAGTGTAGAGTAGCGCATGCTGTTTGTCGTTTCTCCGATCACAAATACAAACATGGTTTTATGTTTATGCGGCGTGGCGTGATGCAACGCAACGCGTAAAAAGACAGTATAAGTGTTTATACTCAGTAATATGTCCCCACTGGATGCAACAAATGCCTCGTTTATGGTTTTAATGTTTTTGTTAGCGCGGGGACACGGCATCACAGTATGGTAGGAGCAAAACATTTCCGTCACACGCTTGAGGAATTCGACCAATCACAATGCACGGGATAGCTGGCCAATCAGAGCACACCTCGCATTTCAGAACAATGAGCTTTGTTTTAAAAAGGCGGGGCATAGAGGAGAAACAATAATGTACAGTATGTGGAAAATAATGTAGTTTTTTTACATTAAACCGCATAAACACATGAAGTACACCAAAACACAAAATAGCAATGATTCTTTTTTAGAAACGTCAGTGACCCTTTAAAAGCACATAGGATATATACAGCCAATTTATCTATGTTCCATGGACAGTTTTCCAGCATCCCGCTTCCAATATCCTAACACCCTGCAACTGTTATTTACACTGAACAAAATTATAAACGCAGCGCTTTTGTTTTTGCCCCCATTTTTTTATGAGCTGAACTCAAAGATCTAAGACATTTTTCTATGTACACAAAAGGCCTATTCTCTCAAATATTGTTCACAAATCTGTCTAAATATGTGTTAGTGAGCACTTCTCCTTTGCGGAGATAATCCATCCACCTCACAGGTGAAAACAAGATGCTGATTAGACAGCATGATTATTGCACAGGGGTGCCTTAGGCTGGCCACAATAAAATACCACTCTAAAATGTGCAGTTTATCACACAGCACAATGCCACAGATGGCGCAAGTTTTGAGGGAGCGTGCAATTGGTATGCTGACTGCAGGAATGTCCACCTGAGCTGTTGCCCGTGAATTGAATGTTAATTTCTCTACCATAAGCCGTCTCCAAAGGCGTGTCAGAGAATTTGGCAGTACTTCCAACCGGCCTCACAACCGCAGACCTTGTGTAACCACACCAGCCCAGGACCTCAACATCCAGCATCTTCAACTCCAAGATCTTCTGAGACCAGCCACCTGGACAGCTGGTGCAACAATCGGTTTGCATAACCTAATAATTTCTGCACAAACTGTCAGAAACGTCTCAGGGAAGCTCATCTGCATACTCATCGTCCTCATCAGGGTCTCGACCTGACTGCATTTCGTCGTCTTAACCGACTTGAGTGGGCAAATACTCACATTCGATGGCGTCTGGCACTTTGGAGAGGTGTTCTCTTCACGGATGAATCCCGGTTTTCACTGTACAGGGCAAACGGCAGACAGCGTGTATGGCGTCGTGTGGGTGAGCGGTTTGCTGATGTCAACGTTGTGGATCGAGTGGTGGCCCATGGTGGCGGTGGGGTTATGGTATGGGCAGGCGAATGTTATGGACAACAAACACAGGTGCATTTATTGATGGCATTTTGAATGCACAGAGTTACCGTGATGAGATCCTGAGGCCCATTGTTGTTCCATTCATCCACGACCATCACCTCATGTTGCCTGGGGGGAGGAGCATGATAATGCACGGCCCCATGTTGCAAGGATCTGTACACAATCCCTGGAAGCTGAAACCATCCCAGTTCCTGCATGGCCAGCATAATCACCGGACATTGAGCATGTTTGGGATGCTCTGGATCGGCGTATACGACAGCGTGTTCCAGTTCCTGCCAATATCCAGCAACTTCGCACAGCCATTGAAGAGGAGTGGACCAACATTCCACAGGCCACAATAAACAACCTGATCAACTCTATGCGAAGGAGAGGTGTTGCACTGCGTGAGGCAAATGGTGGTCAAAACCAGATACTGACTGGTTTTCGGACCAGTAAAACTGGCCTTTTATGTGGCTAGCATAAGGCACACCTGTGCAATAATCATGCTTTCTAATCAGCATCTTGATATGCCACACTGTGAGGTGGATGGATTATCTCGGCAAAGGAGAAGTGCTCACTAACACAGATTTAGACAGATTTGTGAACAATATTTGAGAGAAATAGGCCTTTTGTGTACATAGAAAAAGTCTTAGATCTTGAGTTCAGCTCATGACAAATGGGGGCAAAAACAAAAGTGTGCATTTATAATTTTGTTCAGTGTAGACTAAGAGTGAGGTGTTGGGGTGGAGGGCTCGGGAAAACTGTATGGAAACAGAGTAAAAAGGGGATGTATGGGGGGGTTCTCCGGGTTCCGGCTCTATCCCGAGCTCGGAGCCCTCCCTCTTGGACAACACTCCAAATATGCTACTAATTGCTCAATCATATTATATGTTAGTGCGAACTCGTGAAACAGTTATCTGTGTTTTTTGAGTATGTGCGATGTGTATGAGAGATTGGAGGGTTGGTAGGGAGACATTCACATAGTAATGGTTTATGCCAGTGTGGAGGGTGTGATAACCTCAGATTATGAGTCACCGCGAGCGTGTGCTGACAGCGGCGCGTGTGTGTGATGCGCTACAGACTGTCCTGCTGGAATCTTCAGCAAACACGGAAGAAGCGGTAAACGCCAAATAATGGCCTGGATAGTAATTGTAGATGTCAACGGCGATCCAGATCCATGGAGTCCAGTCCTGTGTGCTCGGTTTCAGCAGTGATGTGAGGTGGGCTTAATGCTACTGGATCAGCAAATACTCTCTGTATAGGTATGCGGTATCAAGTGTTAGGGTTATTTTTATACTTCGTGTGGAAGGAAGTAGGCTATATATGACCGAGCATAATTGGTATTGAATCATTTCGACCTGAAAGACCTGCGCATAGATGCATTTAGGATAGGAGTTTGATCGGACTGACATCTCAAAGGTAGGCGTAATATAACATTTTCGTGTGGAGTTTAAATAAATCGCATGGAGGGTAAATACAAAATGTTCAGTAATATGTAGGAGGGTTTTACGCAGTTACGCGTAATTTTTCTCTTCAGAGCAGTTCTATTTTTGTAATGCAAATATGATCGTTTAAAACATGATAACTCTGATAAGCTCTTTTGAACATGCAGTATGTGTCCGCCAGTGCTAATGTAATATGGGGTGTTGTGTTGCTCGTGTGGCCAAATGAGCGCAGGGTGGTGCGCGCAAACTGCCATGACATTGGGCTGCTGCCATGTGAGATGTACGGACTACGGAGTTACACGACTCTGCTTCAGTCACAAAAGTATCGTCTCCTTGTTTAAAAGATGAATGTGTATCTGTAAATGAGTATAATGACGTGAAAAACGTGCCGGGGTGGTATGTTGTATAGTTTTGGAGCTTGAAAGGGTGCACGCTCGCACACAGCTTTAAACAGAGGTAATGACAGGTTGACCCACTGCCTCCACAACAGCTGCATTTTATTTCATTTCCTGAGCTTGATTTTTTTTTTTTAGTTCGAGATGGCAAAAAAATTGCAATTCAGATTTGAATGAAGTGCAGTGGAATTCAAATTAATTGAAATTATTATTGTTGCAAATGTAATTTTGATCTAGAAAAATAAAGTTTGTCAAGACCAATTTGGAATGTTTTCATGACAAAAGCCTTTTGAAAGTTTCAAAAAGTTTTGAAATGTCTTTGGAGTTTGAATTTAAAATTGAAGTTTGGCTAATAAGCTTTGCGATCCGAGAAGTAGAAACAACAGAAACATTTTTGATTAGAATTATATTGAAAAAAAGTAAGTGTTTGTTTATTTTGTTTGTTTTTAGTTGTTTAATATTTGCTTTAATTTGCTTTAAATCTATAGAAGATGGGATGACATCCTTGGCATAGCATTAAGGAAACATAAAAGAAGCGTAATGGTAATCACTCGTGACCTGTAAGCTAACCATATAATGGCTCTTTTGTTATCTCTTTCATAATTTTATCTACGATCCCATAGAAGTGCTTGTGTAGTTCCATGAAATGAATGAAAATTGTTCATGAGTTAACTTATAAAACAGCTATTTTTGGATATCAGACTCTATAATTATAGCACATTCAGTGCTCATTCTTCTGTTTGATTATAAAAAATATGTGTTAGTCTCTGAGATCTGGATAAAGATCATACTGTTGGTGTTTTGATGGTTGACTGTCAGGTTTGACAGTAACTCTCTCTGTTAAACGAACCAAAAGCTGCTGTGTTTTTGTGTCAGTTTGTTCTCTGCATTGTCTACCAAACAGAGCAGTCTGTTGAGGGCTTGTCTGAGCACAGCGCCCCATTTACGCTTTCCAGCAACATTGTTCACTTCTGCTCTGAAACTGATAAATAACCTCAGGCATTCAGAGGAGCGGCATAGTTCATTTCCACATTGTGAAATACTTTAAAGTTGACGTATCATGAAAATCTGACTTTTCCAGGTTTTAAGTGCTATAATTAGGTCCCGGGTGCATCTACCAACCAAGGAAACGTGAAAAAGATGAACCCAAACACTTTCAGTAAGCCTTTTTCTGCAAGCGTCTGAGAAAACGAGCGCGTCTGATTTCGCTCCCTTGGTGACGTGGCAAAGGGATCTCATTATAATATTACCGCCCCTTAATCTGTCAGTTTCCACCCACAGCGCCGTCATTTTGATTTCGCAAGCGACAACGGTGTATCAATGCCATGGCGAACGTTTGAGCAAAACATGCTAACTGTTCTGTCTTTGGCTGCACAGATGAGCACAGAACAATATTTAGAGTCCCAGCCTCAGAGACAGTGCAGTGGATTTATTTATTTATTTAATGTATATTGCTTCTGCCACACAGATCTAAAATAAACAAGCGATTTATTTCCCAGCTGTTTACCTTCACAGACATAACCGACTGTTTTTGTAACTCGTGTGTTTTTAACGTAAACTTGTGTGTGAATGAGAACTTAGTTTAGTACTCACATGCTGTGACAGCAGTTTTCTGTCCGTGTGCTTCGGATGTGTGCGCTCAGAAAACGTATATCAGAAGTTTAAACTCATATTGTTTAAAACACATGATTTCAGTGCGATATATATGATAATCAGAACCAAAACAGATTTTTTTAGCAGATACAAGCTGTAAAGGCGCAGCTCTATTCTGAAAAAGGGGGCGGGAGCAGCAGCTCAGTTGCATTTAAAGAGACAGGCCCGAAAAACAGGTGTTTCTGCTTCCACTCAAATAGGCATTTTTTTTAGGCAAGTTATATAATAAATGATCTGTGGAGTATTTTAAACTGAAACTTCACAGATACATTCTGAGGACACCAGAGACTTATATTACATATTGTAAAAAAGGGGCATAATATGTCACATTTAATTTCAATGACGGTACACACATAGGCAGAAATCCCGGGGTGTCGTAGGGACAGGACCCTCCCTATCTGGGTTTTCCCCCCTAAAATATGATTAAAAACCATGCTGTGTGTTGTAAATAACAATGTTTTATACTTTAAATAATTGTGTAAGTAGTAAAACAACGCAAACGGGGCAAAAGTGCTTTTTAAGTTTAGAAATATTTTGAGTCTCCCCCTTCATTGCCTCACAGTGCTTTGGTCCAAATGCCTGCTTTCCTCTTTTTCATCACCTACACACACACGAGTCCAGTGAGAGAGAACAAAGTCAATAGTTGTGGATCTCCAGTAAGTAAGGCTGTCAAGGCTATATGAAGTGATTATTTTCTGTTTAATACAGATGATGCCAATGTATTTTCCGACAAGTCCGCTATGTTAGCAATAATAACGTCACCTGCTTAACGGAAAGGGTTGCCAGGTTTTCACAAAAAATCTGCCCAATTGCTTCCCAAAACTAGTCCAAACCAACCACGTTTCGAGGGGAGTCCCTTGGTAAAAATCACGTTCCGCGGGCTAAAAAACACGTTATTGGGGTCGCTTCAACCCGTGGACATGAAAAACAACCCGCAGCAACAGTGTTAAAGTAGCCCAATTCCAGGGGGGAAACCGCGGACTTGGCAACACTGTGACGGATACAACGGTCACGAGCGCTGTCTCGGCGCGACCACAACAGCTTGAAGTTGTCTAATTTGGCACGGTCTCCCCTGCTGCATTAATAGTAGTAAGGCTTTCCTCTGTGTATACATATCATTACAAGTACAATTTTAGCTGTATTTTTTATGTCCCCTTCTAAAATTGATTTTGAGAAATTTTATGTTTATTGTCCCCCACAACTGTTAGATTAAATTTATGCCCCTGGGTACACATATTCTCCAGATTTAGAGTTCCACTGAATTGTTTAATATCTATGATTAGACTGTTATAAACACAGAGATATCGGAATACCATAAGTACCATAAGAAAAACCATTCACACTTCTTGACACTCCTCTGCAAGTCTGAACAGGACTCACCCCATTCCTTCTCTGGAAAAACGGTTATTCAATTGTGGTTTGATTAAAGCCTTTCTGACATGCAAAGTTGTTATCCAAGAAACTAATGTTACCCACTTTTTTTAGTGCGCTATTCACTCTAAACCTATATTGACCAAAATGCAATTAAATCCATTGAATCAATATAAAAGTTGTTTTTCATATTGAAACTGTTAAAAATGTACAACAAAGTAAGTTGATCTACATATGACAGCCTCTGAACTTGGTCAATACTAATCGTATATGCAGGCACTGGACTAAAAATGCATTCAATCAGTCATCACTCCCAAAAAGAATTCAACGGGTCATCTTGTTAATGCTTATAAATAATTACAACAATAAAGACTTTCATCATAAACATACAGCACAACACTAGCACATTAACCCAGAAATTAAATGACATTTCTCTTAACATTCAACTTCCAAAAGTGCTTCATCTTTGCCATGTTACATCTTTAGTGACTAGGCTATACGCTGTATAACCAAACCATAATGGCATCAATAAAACACTTACACTGCCCAAGCTCTCATCTCTGCGTTCATATCTAATGCGCTCTCTGCGATTATGAACGCGATATTGCAGTGATCTATGGCTCTGTGTATTAAATGCTGCTCCATCTGAAAGCACGTGATGGAGATTTACTACTAATCACAGAACCGGCTTTACTGACGAGATGAGCATGACAATCCATTCGATTCATCATGCAGCCCTAAAAAAAAAAAAAAAAAAATTTTTTTTTGTTTTTTTTGTTTGTTTTGGTTGATCACAAAAAATACCAATAGATGATTAAAACCTAGGATGCCGGGAGTTTTCAAAGCGCCGCCATTACTGTCTAGAGTGCGTGGAGTGGTGCTCTGTGATTGGTTGTTACTGTCTAGAGTGCGTGGAATGGTGCGCTGTGATTGGTTGAGCGGATATATCGCAATCTGCAGAAAAGGGAGACTGGCGTTTGTTGCGGTTTGGAAAAAAAGGGAGAAAACATGACAGAATAACTCGGCGGATATCGCATTTTGCTTAAAATAATTGACTTTTCATACCGACCAGATGACATATATGAGTAGGTCGAAACTAACATTTTTTTTTTAAAATGCGTTTAATCGTGTTTTGGAACCAAACTCTTCATTTGTAGCAATAGCCAACAATGCGTTGTATGGTTCAAAATTATCGATTTTTTTTTTATGCCAAAAATAATTAGGATATTAAGAAAGATCATGTTCTATGAAGATATTTTGTAAATTTCCTACTGTAAATATATTGAAACTTTTTTGATTAGTAATATGCATTGCTAAGAACTTCATTTGGACAACTTTAAAGGTGATTTTCTCAATATTTAGTTTTTTTTTGCACCCTCAGATTCCAGATTTTCAAATAGTTGTATCTCGGCCAAATATTGTCCTATCCTAACAAACCATACATCAATGGTTTATTTACATCAAAGCTTATTTATTCAGCTTTCAGATGATGTATAAATCTCATTCGAAAAATGTCCCTTATGGCGGTTTTGTGTTCCATGGGTCCACGATATAATAAAGATGATGCTGCTGTATGTAACCGATTTGTAGAGTATTAATTTTATAATGAAGTTAGATCTTTGTGTATTTTAAGTGCTGACTGATCTGGCTATTTCATTCTAAATTTAAGTTGAAATGTAAGACATTATCCTGACAAAATCATTTATTTCACTTGTAGCTCATATGAAAATAAATGACTTGAGTGAAAATAATCTCACCTAAAAATTAAATGTAAATTTAAAACAAAACATGCAGGTTGCAGTGCAGTCTTATTAACCACTCTTACAGCTTTTCCACTCGGGCCGGAGCCGGAGTCCAATTGGTAACCAGGCTGAACTTTTCCACTCAAAAAATTCTGTGCCGGTGCCCAGATCCTTTTTCTGAACTAGCCCTGAAACTTACTGGTCTCAAACAAGGGAACCTATGACATCAGTAGGAGTTTCCACTACAGACTGCAGTTTGAAAGGCACCATTTTTAAAATCACAACAGTTTTAAAATGAACAACAACAGTTAAATATGTCCGTTCAGCAGTGGTCAGCAGAAGAGACCAACGCAAGAGATAGCAGGTGATTCCGGTCACATGTTGGTGAAGTAGAGGGTTCTGCTCCCTGCCAGTGGAAACGCAAGCTTGGTTCTGAACGTGTGCCACTCTGGCACTAGCCCCAGTGGAAAAGCGGTATCAGTCTGTTGGTTCAGTCAGGCTAGAACTGATGTGCTAATTGTTCTCTGACTCTGTTTATCTATGGTTCATCATTATGTTGCTCAGTTTGGTGAGTCAGCGCACTGGCTTCTGTGAAGCATGTACATGTGTACTGGCATCTGTGCGTTTGCCATGCACACTCAGATATAGGGTATCTCATGATAAAGACAGGCCTGTCTCCACCTCCGTTTCCAAGTTCCTCTTGTGCTAGAAAAAATGCACATTTTGAACAAAAATGTGTAAATAAAAACTAGCATTTTGTCTTTATTAATTCTGTGTATATGTTTAGATTTTAGTTTACATTGTGCATTGTTGAAATGACTTGTTACCATAATGTTTTCCCTTAAAGGGATACTTCACTTGAAAATGAAAGTCTTGTCCTTACATACTCATGTTCATGTCATTCCAAACCTGTGGGACATTCTTTTTTCTGCAGAAAACATAAGAAGATATTTTGAAGAACATTTGTGACCCTGGAGCACAAAACCAGTCTTAAGTCTCTGGGGTATATTTGTAGCAATAGCCAAAAATACATTGTATGGGTCAAAATTATTGAATTTTCTTTTATGCCAAAAATCATTAGGATATTAAGTATAGATCGTGTTCCATGAAGATATTTTGTAAATTTCCTACTGTAAATATATTCAAACTTAATTTTTGATTAGTAATATGCATTGCTAAGAACTTCATTTGGACAACTTTAAAGGTGATTTTCTCAGTATTTAGATTTTTTTGCAACCTCAGATTCCAGATTTTCAAATAGCTGTATCTCGGTCAAATATTGTCCTATCCTAACAAACCATACATCAATGGTTTATTTACATCAAAGCTTATTTATTAAGAAGGTAATCGAAAAATTGACCCTTATGACTGGTTTTGTGGTCCAGGGCTACATTTAGGATCAAAAAACATGGGTGACCATTGACTTACAATGTATGAACAAAATAAACATTGAGACATTTCTCAAAATATGTTCTTTTAAGTTCTATAGAAGAAAGTATGTTAAAAACATGAGGCTGAGTAAATGATGACAGAATTTTCATTTTTGGGTGGAACTATCCCTTTAACAATGTAAATAAATTTATAGTACTCAATTATATGATCAAACATTTGTCATAATGGCATCTTTTTAAGAAGTAAACTCTCCAAGTTTCCTCTTTTTTATCACTATTTTTTAATCTGAAAATGTCAACCGTTACCATGATTTTGTATAAACATAGCTATTTATTACCATTTAGAAACCTTGCTTGTCTAGAACATATAAAATCTTACAAAATCTTAAAATGTTATATGTACTTTATAAATCACATGATCAAACTGGAATAGGCATGTTTCATTGACCTACATACAATGTTACAGAACTGTTTTGCTGGGTCACTTATTCAACAGCGAGGTGGCTTTTCCCACACTTGAGATGGAAACACTGGCCTTTGTTTTTGGTCAGAGTGTGTGCTAGTTAAACTCACTTTGCTAAAAGTCAAGGTTGAAGGAAACACACATACACACACACACACACACCAGGATATAGTTAACAGAACCAGCTCCAGAAGTATGATTTAATGCTAAAGGTATGCATTATGAGTCATGCTCTAGAGCCCCTGATGTATTGTCACACACATACAGGTCTTACAGTCTGTTAAACTTTTCAGCACAGAAACATACACACTAACACATTGACTCAAATGTTCCCATTAAACTGCTGCTGAACCTTTTAAAGTTTGGACAGCTGAGTCCACTATCAGCAGACACACAGAGACATGATATAGTCATCTTTCCTATGTGTGCAAGACAAGTCAAACGTGCCAAGACTAACAAACCCTGATTATTTGCTCCGACTCTTTTCAAATTACAGTTTGTTTATTATCTCTCACTTCTTATTAAATTTTGTAACATTTTTTTCTGTTGTCTTCCCTTCTCTTAGTGAATCCCACTTTTAACTTTGACCTAAAGAATCCATGTGTTATATAAGTTGGGCCACTGAATTTGAATTTGGTTTCATCTTTTTGTAATGCGATTTTTTTTAAAAATTTTATTTGAAGGTTGGCTCAGTTCAGTTGTAAATAAAAAGCAAGTAAACAAAAAGAGATATATAAAATATACAGTATATTGGAAAAAAGTATCTTATGATCACCATTTATTAATTTTGAATTTGAATATTAATAATTTTGCATTTATTAATTTTGAAATATTATTACAATTTAAAATAACTGTTTTCGATTTTTTAATGTATTTTAAAATGTAGTTATTCCTGTGATGGCAAAACTAAATTTTCAGCTGCCGTTACTCCAGACTTCATTGTCACATGATCCTTCAGAAATCTCTAATATGCTGAAACCTTTCTTCTTATTACTACTATCAATAGTTGTGCAGCTTAATATTTTTGTGGAAACCCTGATACATTTTTTTCAAACTTTTTTTTCTTTTTTTGTTCTGTAACATTATAAATTACTTTCTTTTCACTTTTGATCAATTTAATGTCAGCTGCTTTATTTTGTCAAATTAGCTAAATCAGTGTTGAGTTATTATGTACTATATATGTGTATGTGCTAAATACTCTCTCTTTTTCTCCCAAACTGCAGGCAGACGGGACGTTCAGTGTCTAAAAGGATGTCAGGATTGTTGTCCTGAAAGGAATACTGTCCTTCTGGATGTGGCCTTCAAATGTGAATTCTGGGCTTTGTATATGAAAAGACGCTCTGAGCCAATGAAGTATTTTCCACAAGAAAGGAACCAAAAGGCCTCCTGACTTTGTCCAGTTGGATTGATTTTGAATGCCAAGTGCATTGTGATTTTTGTCTCTCCTTCACGTGTACAGTCCATTTATTCTTTCACCTTTCCTTTCCTCCATTCACCCTGCTGCAAAGTCTGACTTTCTGGTGTGCGGGAGGACACGGTGGGTCCAACATGTCTGCCAAGGCTCCCATATATCTTAAACGACGAAGCCGTAAAGGAAAGAAGGAAAAGTTGCGTGATATTCTTTCTTCTGACATGATCAGTCCTCCGCTGGGAGACTTCAGACACACCATCCACATTGGCAGTGGCGGGGGCGCAGATGATCTTTTCGGTGACCTGTCTTTCCTACAAGGTAAATTTCACCTGTTACCAGGGCAAGGTCACCAAGGGTCATTCCAGCTAAGTCGCACAGTGAGTGTAAGCAGTCACCCGCCGTCCTGTGAGAGCTCGCCGCTCTTGAAAAATGCCCTGTCTCTTCCTATCATTGGAGGGGTGCAGGCGCTCACCCTTCCAGCCCCGACGGCCACAGCCCCTCTGACTTCAACAGCAACGGCGACCACTGAGGTCCCAACAGCACTGACAACGACCCAGTCACCCCCAACATCTCCGTCTCTCGCTCCACCTCCCAAACCTCCCAGACTGCACCTGGAAGAGAGGAACATGTCACGGCATACATCACTTCCTGCATCTCCAAATGGCTCTCCACTGCATTTGCACACAAATGGACAAAGTCCAGATCCTTTGGAAAATGAGAAGTGTGTGAAGGATGGGGATGAGGAGGAAAAGCCATTTCTGTCCAACGCTGGCTCTATGCTTTCCCTCCATCTGGACTTGGGGCCATCGATCTTAGAAGATGTGCTTCAGATCATGGACAACCAGAGGACAGGGACATTCAGTGGGGGACTTAAACCTAGTGGACGACAAGAGATATATACCTGAAAGTGAACAAGAGATCACAGTCAAAGCTTGATGGTACATAAATGGACTAATCGCATTTTTCTTCATGTATCTAAACCGTTTGCCCTCTGAGAGAACTCATTTACCTGCTGTACAATTGCATTTCCTGGGTATTTAGAAATTTTATGCTTATACATATAATCTTTGAAAAAGACCTTTGGAAGCTACAGAATTGGAACCAATCCGAATTTAATCTGTTCTATCATTGGATTTCTCTGTGTTCAAATTGATTGTTTTAATTAATCTCTGTTCATTTTGGACTACAAGCAATACACTAATTCTGGCTACTCTTAGATACAGTTTGAAACATCTGAAAGCATTTTAGCAAGCACATTTAAAACTACCTGCAGTGTGTATGTACTATTACAGAGCAATAGGCCTCCTGGATTCACTACAGGAAAAAAAACGGACATTTTTCTCTTTCAAGCATCAATGACATCACCCCCCCCCCCCCCCCCCCCCCCTTCTGTGTTGTTGCAATTTGTGTAATCGGGTAAAAATGCGCAGCTCCTCCCGAATGATCTGGACACACACACATGCCAGGAGGCCTCTGTATCTACACCCTGGGATTGTAACTTTCTCTTTTTGTTGGGAGTAGTTTTCATTGTTCCAAAACAGAAACCCAAAGGCTGTTTTTTGATAGAGCAGGAATATGGAATGTTTTCCTTTCATAAAATACACTTTTTGTACTGTGTTTGGTTGTTGTTGAGGTGTCTGCAATCCCCGAGGCTTTGACAGATCACTTTTCTTAGGCAGCAGTGATTTTTCCTTGTGGTGGGGCCTTAAAAAAGGGCTTGTGTTACTTTGGTATCCCCCATGTAATTCACCCCACATGGGTTAATAATGCTCTGTGCTTCCTGTTCACAGATTTAGACCTATTAGTATTAGTATTATTTTGTCCGATTATAAATTAAAAAAATAACTTGTTACTTTTTTATTAAAGGGGTCATATGATGCTTTTTTTAAAGATCATTATTTTGTGTATTTGGTGTAACCGAATATGTTGACATGCTTTAAATTTCAAAAAACACATTATTTTTCAAATACTGTACATTATTGTAGTGTCCCGCCTCTCTCAAACGCTTCGTTTCTAACAAAGTCCCTCCTTCCGACAAGCGCAGTCTGCTCTGATTGGCCAGCTGACCCAGTGCATTGTGATTGGCCGAACACCGCAAGCACTCGTCGGAAATGTAACGCCCCTTACCATAATCGCGAGCTTCATTTTTCAAAATAAATGTAAAGACAGAGCCCGAAAGGGGAACAGAGTCGCGTGACAGACACAGTGATGAAGCTGGTATGTATTTGCAGTACACAAGCCAGGTTAAGACAAATCTGACCCTCCACTGTGATTATGCCTCTCTCTCTCTCTCTCTCTCTCACACACACACACACACACACACACGCCACGCACGATGCCAAAACTCCGCATTTGAACAGTCAATAGCAAATACTTAAACTAATAACAAAACAGTAGCTGATTCAGAAGCGCCAGATTGTCATAGCAAAGTCAGAATTACCTCCTCTCCTAGGTTCACGAAACGGTCGTCCATAAAATGCATTGCTGTTCTGTTGTAAGTAATCTTAAAGATTCCTAAATGCATCTACTTTCGGAAGGCCAAATAAAGTGCTTTTGCTTTCGCCTAGAAACACACAGCATCTCCCTGACATGGCTGCTTCAACACTAACCGCTTACTGAAACCACGCCTTCTTTCTTTGCGTGCACATTTGGGCGGCATTATGCAAATATTTCCACATAGTGAGGTAGATATGTGGGGGCGTGTTAGAACGAGCCGTTTTAGGGGGCGTGTGTCTTAACTTTGATAAAGAATATCTCCTTTGGTTTTGAGACTTTAGTCTTTGCAACTTCAGGGATCTTATCTATGCACAATCAGCTTGTACACTCCAAAGAGAAAGGAAAATTTGAAATCGCATCATATGACCCCTTTAACTTACCCCCGAAGTACATCAAACTGTCAACAAGGAAGTCTTAAAAGAGCAAACATTAACAGAAAGTCATATTGCAATCAACTTTATATGATGCTACCTTTGCTCTGTAACAGCAATAAAAAAAAATCTACTGTATTCAATTAAACTCATCAGTTCTCATATTTAAAAAAAAATATTTGAGACATTATTCATTACATGTATACATTAAAAATTATTTGAAAGATTCTCACATTTTTCTCTTCTCAAAAGCTTTGTTCTAAGTAGCAAGTGTTTCTGCGTTTTATTTTTGTAAGCATAAGGACTAATTTCATTACACTAAATATTATCATACTGAACAGGACCTAAATGTTAGACATAGAATAAATAGATTTTATCACTAATCATAACTCTTAGTGTTTATTTAGAATTTTCTTATACTTAGGATAACATGTATAGCTCAGATAAACAGTTGTATTTAATTAAGGGTGATCAGGGTTACTGAGGATATTATAATTTTGCATCATTGAAGCACAATTACAACATTAAAACTAACAAAAACAATAAATAAAAGTACAATACTATTTCAAAGGTCAGACAAACAACAAGCAATTGGGGAAATATAGATGGGTACGTGTATATAAGTATAAATAGGCAGATGCATCGCTAAAAACCACACAACTTATTAATCATCTCTAAAATTCGTTTCTGCTCCACCACAGCAAAATACTGTGATTGTTCATGATGTTTAATACTAATGCTTTTTTCAGTTAGTCTGAAAAATACAGACTTGGATTATGACTGGATTTTGGATTAAATGGAAAATGTGATATTCTTATATTATTGACATGACATCTTTCACAAATACCTTACATTCCTGACAAAGACTTTTTACCATTAAAATGCATTGTGTTTTTAGACTGAAGGGGAAGCAGCTGCATCTCAGTGAGGAATATTATAACATTGCTGCCTTATCAATAAAAGTGAATCATTAATGGCTTTGACTACACGTTAACCCTGTCATGTGCCTCTATAGCACTTGTTCAGATCTGCACAAGGAGACATTTTTGCCCATGTGTTGGTTTTCTGTACTGGATATTTGCTGCTGCTGCTGTACACACTACAATAGACTTACAGGACAAGACATAAAGACAGAAACAAATAATGGTGAATAAATGCTGATTTCTGATCCAACAGTCTGGCTGTGAAATCTCACTCTCTTTTATTTGCTTATATAGGTAAACGTGAAGGTAGTCAAACATTGCATGTTATATGTGGATTTTATGTGATACAATACAGATTTGTACTGACTTACCTTGACCCATTTTAATACAAAAGAATTCTCTATAGCTAAGACTGAAATTATTATGGGTGTAAGAAAGAGCAGAATTGCAGGTCAGTGCATGAATGACTCTGGTTTTACTGCTCTTACCTGTGACACTTTTTTCAAGTCTTAGCATGCATGTCTCTAGCGTACTTCTATCTGTTTTGAATACAAGTAACGTCTTGAATTTGCAATTTTGAACCTATACCTTGTGGCTGAACCCCAGGCTTGTGGTTGTGTGTGTTTGCGTATTCAAGGCCCATTAAGAGTTTGAGAGTGTGTCTGTGTACTTTGCTTATTTGCAGTAGCTCCTCCATTTTCTGCACAGGCCCTGGGAATCTTTCCAATTGGCTTTAACCCAGAGCAGCCCAAGCCCCTGACCTTACGATCACAATACCATGGGAACACCAGCGAGAAAGAGAGGAAAGAAGTATGGAAGGAAAAGGGTTGAGGGAAGGTGAACAAGGGCCAAGATAAAGGGAAAAGAGGGAGTGAAGATTTGCAGAAGAGCAGATATATTTGGTATCAAAAAGGAGACCATGGTTCACAATCAGCAAATTATTTATTGTATACCGTTTTTGGAAGTGAAAAAGACTGTATAATTTACAGTGAATAACCGTAAATTGACATTCCCAAAATTCCCTGCATGACACTTCATATGTTTTTTTTTTGTTGAAATAACTGTTTCTTCTTAGTTTTTTTCTAATCAGTTTTGTATATTAGGGTTGTGTGTTACACCTAATGTTGTTATGAATGTTTGGTGGTTATCAGTGTATTACAAAGGTACAAAACAGATTTCAGTACTTCAATAAGGTTGGTATATTAACATTATATCAGTTAATGAAATAACGGTATTTAACTGTAAATTTAAGTTAAAACCGTAAAACCTAAACTGTTGCTACCGTATTTTTTACGGTAAAATTCCGGCAACCACAGCTGCAGTTTTTTACCGTTACGGATTTTTTATTTTACAGTGATTAGTACTGGTTTAGCTGGCTCCTGTTTTCATGTAATAATTTCTGGGCAATCCTCTGTTTTGTCTCATGAGCCATGCTGTCCCTATAGCAAATCCATATTTAAAGAGATACTTCACCCAAAAAGGAAAATTCTGTCATAATTTACATCAGCCCTCATTTTGTTCCAAAACAGTATTGACTTTCTTTCTTCTGAAGAAGTTAGTTTGAGAAATTTTTCAGTCTTTACCTTTTCCAGACACTAAAATTTAGTGTGGGCTTTGGATCCTATTGACTTTCATTGTATGGACAAAAACCGTTCTTCGAAGACATCCCATCTAATAAAAATATGTTCCAAGAACATTCTGTTGTTTCAATTAAATTATGGAAATGTTATTTCTGAATGTTCTTTAAACATTCAAAATGTTCAGTTTTAAAAACGTTTTCCTTGGTTATGCAAAAATTAGCTAAAAGGTTTAATGAACACAATTCTCTTGCAAAGTGATATGGGAATGTTTTCTGAATTATGTATATGTAATGTTTTTGTGCTAACGTTTTGAGAATGTTATTAAAGTCTTTAAACAAACATTCTGTTAATGTTACTGAAGAATGTTTGTTCGTAACTTTTAAAGAACCTTGCCAGAATGTTCTGAGAACGTTCCCTGGTAGCTGGGATAATGGTGAGTAAATGATGACAGAATGTTCACTTTTAGGTTAACTATCCTTTGATCAGACCTAAAATGATCAGACCTAATCAGTGTTTCTAGACTCAAGTGCCAGTAGAAACTGTTCTGTTGAATTTTGCTTAGCCTGTTCCTGAAGCTTGCATTAAAAATATAAATTAATCACGGCTGAACCTTAAAATGAATAGTTTTCAATGTACAAGGTGTGTGTACGTACATCTTCATGTGTGTGTGATCTCTCTGTCTTAGGGAAATACGGCCCTTATATCACAGACTTGCTCTAATGTGTTCCTTTCTCCGTCCTCACTCCCATACTAACAGAATGTAACAGATAATAACCACCCAAGCAGTATCTGAAAACAGGCACACATATACAAACATTTCCATGGAATATGCTGAAAGTGCTTTGAGGAAGGGAGGACACCGAAAAGTATTCACCATGTGCTCTACTACTTCAGTGCAGCTTTTGTGAGCGTGTCAAAGGCTGCTCTGTGTGTGGCTACTATTCACAACCTGTCAGTTAGACATAGAATTGAGAAAGAAAGAAGGGAAAGCAAAAGAAAAAAGAATAGATGAAGAGAATAACGAAGGAAAGAAAAAAAAGAATGCAGTGCTTGAACCTTGTGTCTGGGTTCAGCTGAGAACAATTTCCACAACATGACATTAAATTAGGCGTAATCATATTGTATTTTTGATAGCCTTTTCTATATGTTCTGCAGACCTTTTCAGCACTCTAAACAAAAACTGAAGCCAGCTGCTGAGGCCCCAGACCAGCATCAGAGAACCAGATAATATCCATTACATGAGGAAGAAGGGGTCGAGATTTCCTAGAATAGGTGATTTCTGGCTCTTCTTGTGTTTTGTAACTCACCATTACAAATGTAAATTTAAATTTAATTCATTTATCCTGATATTTAAACTGAACTCAGTCCTTTTTTGACTCTGACCATTGAGCAAAAAAGCTGCTGAGACCTCATAGTTTTGTCAGATTAACCACTAGCGCCACCTCGTGTCCATTCATGAACAGTACAACGTTAGGAGTTCATAATTTAACGGGTTTTGTTTCGACTCGGTTTGTTTTTTACTCAATTTTGCCTGTTTACGAGTGAGTGTTTAATATAAAAAATATAACGTCTTTGGCAATACAGTTAAGTAGGCTAAACAAATGATAATTAGGCTAATAGTAGGATATCATGTTTCAGTGTAGCGATGTATGCAGGCTAGTAGGCCTTCTTCAAGTGTCATATTTAAGTACTTGTATACACATGTTAACCTCAAACAATAACAATATTAACAATAATCCTGGAAGCTTTTTTTTTTTTTTTTTTTCGAATTTGGTCTGTAAAATGTCAAATATAGTTTCATCAAAAGTAGTCCATATGACTCGGGCACATATTACAAGTCTTCTGAAGGCATATTTGTGTGATAAATAGACGGAAATTGCATTCGTTATTTAGCCTACTGAAAATCTGATATCCACCCTTTGGCTGTGAACGAGTCATTGTTTTGAGTTGGATCTTGTCAATTAATTGTTCTAGTTCACAAAACCCATATGATTGTTTTGTTCGAACACGAATCGAACTGTTGTGTTTAACCTAACTCACTGTAGCCCCTCACTGCAGAACAAAGATCCAGGGGGCCGGGTTGGATCCACATCTAGTGGGTGGAGATGGTAGGTTTAGGGGTGGAGATGGGTGGGTTTAGGGATCAGGAGGTGGAGACGGGTAGGTTTAGGTATATGTAAGGTGGGAGGAGTTGGATCTGGATCCAACCTCGCCCCCTGAATCTTGTGTTCGGGGGAATGAACAATGATTAATGATTTTTTTTTTTAATGCTTCAGAAGATGTATCTTATAGAAACAGTTTGAACCATGCACTGTAAAAAAACAAAAAAATATTTTTTAATACTTTTTGGTCTTTTTGGCTTTAATAGCAACCAGTACAGTATTTCAACTTTCTCTTTTTGTGCTCCACAAAAAGAAAGTCGTACGGTTTTAGAAAGACAACAAATCTCTTCTGTTCAATGCATTGTGCTGCATCTATATTTGACCATGAAAAGCCTGGCCTTCACGCTCCCGCCTCCTGAACGCCCCTGACCCGCGGGCCGCGACCTTCCTCTGAGGTCCTTCCTTTTGCGCAAGCGCAGAACACCCGCTGGGCGCACAGTAGAGCCAAGATGGCGGCGGTGGTGGAGAATGTTGTCAAGCTGTGAGTATTTTTCATCCTTATTTGACTACATATGATATTTCCATGTTGAACTTTGATATGTAACTTTGAAGTAATAATACAACGTGTTGGACTTTTGTATAAATTGCTTAAAGAGAGGTAAAGACACGTGTTTGACAAGGTTATCCGAGCTCTGGTTAAGTTAGCTGTAGTAGCAGCTGCCGTGTCCCGCTGGTGTGAATGCTTCATTTAGCTTCCGTCTTTCAGCATGATCAAGGAGCAAAGCATGCAGGAGGCTTTTCTGTTCCTCTAATGAGTGTGTTTATATCAGTGGTATTATAAAGTATCGCAGGAACCATTTTAAGGTGCTCAAATGTTTGTTTGTCAGTGCTTTTGTTGCTTGGTTATTCTGGTCAGTTCAGTTGTGGAAGCAGCAGCAGCAGCTGTCAGATTTATTGGATTGCAGTTTTATCATGTGTGAACACGAGAGACTCATATCACATATCCTGAAGCAGGTTACATTTATCTGACGCATGTTTTCATGTTATTAACTAAATAGCTTGCCTGAAAGTTATTTCCATTTATAACCAATGAGACGCATATGATCGTCTGATTATGTTAACTTGCTTAGTTCTTTATCTGTTTTTGCTACATCACTCTGTCCTGAAACCAGGAAGTACTTCTGGTGCAAATTGGGCTGTTAAATGCCTGTGTGCTTTTATTTAAATCACAGAATTAACTGTTCAATTAGGAGCTTTTAGAGGAAGGGCAGTAAAATGGTGAGTTATTACCCTCAAACAGGTTCTGACCCGAGTTTGACAGCCTTGGTATCTCCTGGAAGCACAGTTCCTTATTCAGCCCAAAGTTTCTTTCTGACTGATGAGTTGAGGACACTAGACAAATCCGCAACATTCAGAGAAGAGAACGGAAAAGAGGATTTGCACTAGGCCTGTCACAATAACAACTTTTTGTTGTGTGATATATTGCCCCAGAAATAATTGCGATAAGCGATATTATTGTCATTTTAAAAGACAATTTTATGCCACTGAATATAAAAGCATAATAATGCAAGAAGGCCTTCACACTTCCAAACGACAACAAACTTTTAATTTTTAAGAATATTTAGATCATGGAAATGAAGTATCAAAATATTAGATACCTGAATAAATAGTAAATAAACATTTTCTAACAAGAAGTGCAAAGTAACAAGTAATAATAATAATAATTTATGCATTTAGCATATTTTTTAAGTAGAAAAAAAGAAAAATGCTCAAAGAACTTGTATGGAGATTTTTCCATCTACAGATTTGTCCCTGATCTTCTTTTCTCTGTAAATTAAGGGTGCACACTATTGCTGAAAAACACAATCACTACTTAGCAGTCAGATATTCGTATGCACAGAGACACAGATCCCTAAACAAGGCCATATCTGCAGATGAAACTTTGTTTGTAGAAGCATTTTTTAAATTGGAACTAGCACCTCATGACTACACCAAGTTATGTACGAGAAGCTGCAAAAAACACAGGCGCAAGTGGAACGTACAAAACATGGTGACATTAATTTTTAAGTAAATATGGGCGATATATTGCATCACCAAAAATGATTGAGGTCATGTACATATATTGCGCGATAAGTTGATATATTGATTATTGCGACAGGCCTGATTTGCACATCAAAAAATCAAGAATTTGTTCTCCTGGTTCACCCCAAAGGGTTCAAGTCTATTCAATTAATCTGTCAAGCAGTTTCAGTGAAATTGTCTGTGATTGGAACTAATAAAATACCATCCGGTCACATACTTTAACATCTTACAAAATTTGTAGCATTAATTTTGCAGTATCAAACACTTACTCCTCCTCGGAACCCATGTTTAACACCCATTTTTAACATCTGGCTTGGTGATGCGATCTTAAGTGGTCAAGTGAGATGGGTTTATGTTTCTACCTAGTTTAATAGGTGTCTCCTCTGACCACTAGTGATGTGATATATATTTCTAGAGGCATTTCTTTTTTTCCTAAACCAGTCAAGCGCAACCCCCACTCTCAAGTTGATTTTATTGGTCAACTCAATCACGCAGTCACTATGCTTGCCGCAATAGACGGTGCTGACGGCGATACCGTTGTTAAGCCGCAACACCGATTATGTCACTTGCCCACCGCGTCACCAACCCCCAACGTCGTTTTGATTTTTTTATAGTAATAAAAATTTTGTTAAGTAAAAGAACAGACAATACAATTAAAAACTGAACACGGCTGCTCAATGCAGCATGCCGAATTACAGTCGCATCACAGATCCTATTTTTCATTTCTCCAGTGAGGAGAGAGAGTCAAGCTGTCTGACAAGAATAGGGAGGCGAGGTGAGACAGACAAGATGATCGTGGGGGATTTAGTTGTTAAGAACTAAATGCAAAAGCCCCTGTTTGGCAATATTTTGGATTTTGAAAAACCTATTGACTTTTGCCGTTTATCTAAGGTGAATTTGGAAGTTTTTTTAAAACATTAGTTTCTTATTTAATTGTTCCACAGTGTTTGCTGATTTTTACATTATTTAAACTTTGTGTCATTTATTTATTTGAATTCGTTTAGCTAATAAACTTCTAACGTTTTCTTATTTATTTGGTTATATATTATACATACTTATTTCCAGTTTTGTATCTATTAGGGATGTAACGATTCCCTCAACTCCGATTCGATTCACAGTTTTTTTTTTTTCCTTTTTCCTTTTATTTATTGCTTGGGACAATGCTGTATTTTTCTTTGTGAAATTGAAATATAACACTATAATAATATACTAATATAGCACTTGCATATTATTGCTCTTTTGTTGGTTTTGATTGCTTCTATTGTCCTCATTTGTAAGTCGCTTTGGATAAAAGCGTCTGCTAAATGACTAAATGCAAATATAAATGTAAATGTAAATACCAAACTAATGTAACATTTTAAACAAGCCCCAAATCAAAAATAACACAATAAAATAAATATCTTTCATATAACCAAAATAAGGCGTTTTGTCTGTGCTCTTCCCTTTAAAATGATAGCAAATCATTTCCAAACAATGATATAAATTGTTTATAATCATTAAACATAATAAGAATAATCCTGATCCAAACAAAGATGCTGCATACATGCAACATGAGGATTTTTTAATCTAAATTACATTGTATAATTTCTAAATTTGAAGCAAAAACAGAATGGTTTGACTTCAGTTTTGTGAAACTATACATAAAAATATCTGCATGAAACACACGGCAGATGAGCTGAACGAGACACAGATTCACTCTCTGCCAGCAGGTGGCGCTTAAAGCGTTTCCTTGGTTTCCGCTGTAAACAAAGCAGTGCTGCACTTATGAACTTTAATATGCATTTTACAGAGGCAAGAGGAAAAGAAAAAAGAAATATGCAAGTAGTTCCCCTCAGACATATATTCATATAAACTCCTACACCTAAATGAATCGCGATTTGTTTAGCATCTCAACCGATTTGAATCGTCACATATTTGAATCGATTTTCAACCGGCCCACGGTTAGCGTTTACAACATCCCTAATACCTATTTAAACTTTGTGTAAGTTATTTGTAATTTTATATTAGGCATAGCCTGCCCTATAGCATGGTGTATTTGTTTTGTTAATAAAAGTTCTATGTTTTTATATATACCCTAAAGTGAGTTTGTTGTTGCATTCAAGCAATTGACGCCGAACTGCCATTAATTCAAAAGTGAAAGTAAAATGCACACGGCGCTTATAAGTTATTTAAAAGCAAAGGAAAGCGAGGAAAATTTAAACAAACTAAAAACGAACAGTTGCTTTACTCCGAATTGGCGCTATTTGAAAGCCCCCACGGTGATACCGGTATTACCAGTATTGTCACACGCCGATAAACCGGTGGGAACATTTCCTCACCGTCAAAACCCTAGCAGTCACCTGTAAATAAAATTGCATTGGGTGGATGCTATCTATCAGGCACTGTTATTTTAGTATTATTCATATATTAGTTGTTTATTATTTAATATTTTGAATTTAGTTTTAAGTTATAATATTTTTACTTGTAGTTTCAGTCATGTTGTTATGTGGCTTTTGTCACATTGTTTTCATTAAGTTTGTTAATTTTTTTTTTTAAATATTTTATCTTTAGTTCAATTTATTTTTATTTTCCCCGTTATTTTAGTAGCTGGACAATAATCGATGCATCGCATTCGGGATCAATTTCTGAGATTTTTGGAATGCATCGGTTCTCTCTCTAATTGATTCTGAGCTTCGTTTTTTAGACAGCATTGGCGCTCTAGGCCAGGTTTTTAACCACACACTCAAATGCTACACGAAGAAGATCGCTTTGTGCATTTGGCTGGTAATGTAAGTGTTAACTGTACTAATTGCACTCGCTTTATATTATGTACGATTCATCTAAACACGCCCCTGTGACTCCTTGAATTCGCTTCAACAACCTTTTTTCGAATTTATGAATGATTATTTTAAGGTTCAATGGTGCGTGTGAAGGACTGGAAGCAAGCAAATAAGCTCTTTTTTTCTTAAAGCAACGCAGTGCATCGCTGTTAAACTAAGCTCAGAATAGGGTGGGCGATTTTTTTCCGAGTTATCGATTAATTGAATTTAATAAAATGTTTTGCCACGATTTAATTTTTATAAATTGATGAATCACGATTTTGAATAGAAATATTACCAGACGTTAGAATTAGACACTTTGACATTATGCCAATGTTTACAGTAAAGAGAAAAGAACGATCCAACCGCATGTCGGTGCACGTGATTAACCGCTTGAGTGCTGCATTTTTAGAATGCCGTTTCATGCGTGAGACGCTGCAAGAGATGCGAGTGGAACAGTCAAACACGTCCATGTTCACACAGAAAAAACAATGGAAAAGCAGCACAATCGAATAAAAAAAAAACTGTAACTACTAAACTACTAACTAATACCGTTACTGCAGTCTGATATTTCATGTTTGCATCATGGTGACAGGCTGACAGCTGCTGTTTGTTTTTACAGAACATTTATAGTTAGTGATAGTCTACTTTTGTTATACCTTCAGTCATTTTGAATTTTAATTACCTTGACTTTTGAGATTTTTTAAAGCACTTTCCTCGTATTATTTCTCAACATATAATTTGTAAATTACACTGAACAAAATTATAAACGCAACACCTTTTGTTTTTGCCCCCATTTTTCATGAGCTGAACTCAAAGATCTAAGACTTTTTCTATGTACACAAAAGGCCTAATTCTCTCAAATATTATTCACAAATCTGTCTAAATCTGTGTTAGTGAGCACTTCTCCTTTGCCGAGATAATCCATCTACCTCACAGTTGTGGCATATCAAGATGCTTATTAGACAGCACGATTATTGCACAGGTGTGCCTTAGGCTGGCCACAATAAAAGGACACTCTAAAATGTGCCGTTTTACTGTATTGGGGGGTCCGAAAACCAGTCAGTATCTGCTGTGACCACCATTTGCCTCACACAATGCAACACATCTCCTTCGCATAGAGATGATCAGGTTGTTGATTGTGGCCTGTGGAATGTTGGTCCACTCCTCTTCAATGGCTGATGAGAAGTTGCTGGATATTGGCAGGAACTGGAACACAGCTGTCGTATACGCCGATCCAGAGCATCACAAACATGCTCAATGGATGACATGTCCCGTGTGTATGCTGGCCATGCAATAACTGGGATGTTTTCCAGGAATTGTGTACAGATCCTTGCCACATGGGGCCGTGCATTATCATGCTGCAACATGAGGTGATGTCGTGGATGAATGGCACAGCAATGGGCCTCAGGATCTCATCACGTTATCTCTGTGCATTCAAAATGCCATCAATAAAATGAACCTGTGTTCGTTGTCCATAACATACGCATGCCCATACCATAACCCCACCGCCACCATGGGCCACTCGATCCAGAATGTTGACATCAGCAAACCGCTCACTCACACGATGCCATACACACTGTCTGCCCTGTACAGTGAAAACCGGGATCATCCGTGAAGAGAACACCTCTCCAAAGTGCCAGACACTCGAATGTCGGTTACGACGACGAACTGCAGTCAGGTCGAGACACCGATGAGGACGACGAGCATGCAGATGAGCTTCCCTGAGACGGTTTCTGACAGTTTGTGCAGAAATTCTTTGGTTATGCAAACCGATTGTTGCAGCAGTTGTCCGGGTGGCTGGTCTCAGTCGATCTTGGAGGTGAAGATGCTGGATTTGGAGGTCCTGGGCTGGTGTGGTTACACGTGGTCGCGGTTGTGAGGCCGGTTGGATGTTCTGCCAAATTCTCTGAAACGCCTTTGAAGATGACTTATGGTAGAGAAATGACATTCAATTCATGGGCAACAGCTCTGGTTGACATTCCTGCAGTCAGCATGTCAATTGCACTCTCCCTCAAAACTTTCAACATCTGTGGCATTGTGCTGTGTGATAAAACTGCACATTTAGAGTGGTCTTTTATTGTGGCCAGCCTAAGGCTGGCACACCTGTGCAATAATCATGCTGTCTAATCAGCATCTTGATATGCCACACCTGTGAGGTGGATGGATTGTTTCGGCAAAGGAGAAGTGCTCACTAACACAGATTTTAGACAGATTTGTGAACAATATTTTAGAGAAATAGGCCTTTTGTGTTCATAGAAAAAGTCTTAGATCTTTTGAGTTCAGCTCATGACAAATGGGGCAAAAACAAAAGTGTTGCATTAATAATTATGTTCAGTGTATTAACATTTCATGCATCTTTTTGCAAAATCTTAAGTGCTTTTGTTTTAACATTTACAATCATGGTTGACAACATGTGTGGGATGCACTTGGTAAAAGAATTTTCTTTAACATAACGGAGGGTTATAAAGAAAAAGTTTACTTGAAATCATGTGTGTAGTTACTTTCAAGTTGACTAATTAAACATCTAAAAAAATCGAGAATCGCAACGTTATGACAAAATCACTATAAAAATTTTTAACCAACTCGCCCGCCCTATCTCAGATTGATTCAATAGGAATCGCGTGCCTTCGGAAAAATCTCAATAACAGTGGGTACGGAAAGTATTCAGTCTCCCTTAAATTTTTCACTCTTTGTTTTTTTGCAGCCATTTGCTAAAATCATTTAAGCTATTTTTTTCCCTCATTACTGTACACACAGCACCCCATATTGACAGAAAAACACTGAATTGTTGACATTTTTTGCAGATTTATTAAAAAGAACAACTGAAATATCACATGGCCCTAAGTATTCAGACCCTTTGCTGTGACCCTCATATATTTAACTCAGGTGCTGTCCATTTCTTCAGATCATCCTTGAGATGGTTCTACACCTTTATTTGAGTCCAGCTGTGTTTGATTATTTTGATTGGACTTGATTAGGAAAGCCACATACCTGCCTATATAAGACCTTACAGCTCACAGTGCATGTCAGAGCAAATGAGAATCATGAGGTCAAAGGAACTGCTTGAAGAGCTCAGAGACAGAATTGTGTTAAGGCACAGATCTGGCCAAGGTTACACAAAAATTTCTGCTGCACTTAAGGTTCCTAAGAGCACAGTGGCTTCCATAATCCTTAAATGGAAGACGTTTTGGGACGACCAGAACCCTTCCTAGAGCTTGCCGTCCGGCCAAACTGAGCTATCGAAGGAGAAGAGCCTTGGTGAGAGAGGTAAAAAAAGAACCCAAAGATCACTGTGGCTGAGCTCCAGAGATGCGGTCGGGAGATGGGAGAAAGTTGTAGATAGTTTACCATCACTGCAGCCCTCCACCAGTTTGGGCTTTATGGCAGAGTGGCCCGACGAAGCCTCTCCTCAGTGCAAGACACATGAAAATTTGCTAAAAAACACCTGAAGGACTCCCAGATGGTGAGAAATAAGATTCTCTGGTCTGATGAGAACTTTTTTGGCCTTAATTCTAAGCGGTATGTTTGGAGAAAACCAGGCACTGCTCATCATCTGTCTAATACAGTCCCAACAGTGAATCATGGTGGTGGGAGCATCATGCTGTGGGGGTGTGTTTCAGCTGCAGGGACAGGACGACTGGTTCAATCGAGGAAAGATGAATGCGTCCAAGTACAGGGATATCCTGGGCGAAAACCTTCTCCAGAGTGCTCAGGACCTCCGACTGGGCCGAAGGTTTACCTTCCAACAAGACAATGACCCCTAAGCACACAGCTAAAATAACGAAGGAATTGCTTCACAACAACTCTGTGACTGTTCTTGAATGGCCCAGCCAGGGCCCTGACTTAAACCCAATTGAGCATTTCTGGAGAGACCTAAAAATGGCTGTCAACCAACGTTTACCATCCAATCTGACAGATCTGGAGAGGATCTGCAAGGAGGAATGTCAGAGGATCCCCAAATCCAGGTGTGAGTAACTTGTTGCATCTTTCCCAAAAAGACTCATGGCTGTATTAGATCAAAAGGGTGCTTCTACTAAATACTGAGCAAAGGGTCTGAATACTTAGGACCATGTGATATTTCAGTTTTTCTTTTTTAATAAATCTGCAAAAATGTCAACAATTCTGTGTTTTTCTGTCAATATGGGGTGCTCTTTGTACATTAATGAGGAAAAAAAATAACTTAAAGGATTTTAGGCAAATGGCTGCAATATAACAAAGAGAAAAAAATTTAAGGGGGTCCCTGATCTTTCCGTACCCCTGTTAGATCAGAATAAGTTTCTCAGATTCGCCAATGCATCGATTTATTGTCCCAGCCCTAGATTTTAGTACTTAAACTTCAACTTAATTTATTTTAGTTAGTTGCCAAGGCAACACCTCTCATTTTTGTTATGCATTACATATATTTTCTCATCGGTTTAAATTTCAGTATTATCTCAATTAATGAAAACAGTTTTTAGTTTTAGACTGTTTTAGTCAACCATAACAATGCTGCTAACAGGATGTGCTACCAGTGCTATACTAAGATTAAAGTGCCCCTATTATGCCATTTTTAACATTCCTAAAATTGTTTTGGGAGTCTCCTACAATAGGATTACATGCAAGGTCAAAAAAGCTTTAGTCCAGCCACCAATTGTGCAAGTTCTCCCACTTAAAAAGATGAGATAGTCCTGTAATTTTCATCATAGGTATACCCTCAACTATGAGAGACAAAATGAGAAAAAAAAAAAAAATCCAGAAAATCAAATTTTAGGATTTTTAAAGAATTAATTGGTAAAATCCTCGGTAAAATAAGTATTTGGTCCCTACAACAAGCAAGATTTCTGGCTCTCACAGACCTGTAACTTCTTCTTTAAGAGGCTCCTCTGTCCTCCACTCGTTACCTGTATTAATGGCATCTGTTTGAACTCGTTATCAGTATAAAAGACACCTGTCCACAACCTCAAACAGTCACACTCCAAACTCCACCATGGCCAAGACCAAAGAGCTGTCAAAGGACACCGGAAACAAAATTGTAGATCTGCACCAGGCTGGGAAGACTGAATCTGCAATAGGTAAGCAGCTTGGTGTGAAGAAATCAACTGTGGGAGCAATTATTAGAAAATGGAAGACATACAAGACCACTGATAATCTCCCTCGATCTGGAGCTTCCACGCAAGATCTCACCCCCCCTCAACCCCGTGGGGTCAAAATGATCACAAAACTGTGAGCAAAAATCCCAGAACCACACGGGGGGACCTAGTGAATGACCTGCAGAGAGCTGGGACCAAAGTAACAAAGGCTACCATCAGTAACACACTGCGCCGCCAGGGACTCAAATCCTGTGAGTGCCAGACGTGTCCCCCTGCTTAAGCCAGTACATGTCCAGGCCCGTCTGAAGTTTGCTAGAGAGCATTTGGATGATCCAGAAGAGGATTGGGAGAATGTCATATGGTCAGTGGGGGGGGGGGGACCCCAAATAGAACTTTTTGGTAAAAACTCAGCTTGTCGTGTTTGGAGTAGAAAGAATGCTGAGTTGCATCCAAAGAACACCATACCTACTGTGAAGCATGGGGGTGGAAACATCATGCTTTGGGGCTGTTTTTCTGCAAAGGGACCAGGACGACTGATCCGTGTAAACGAAAGAATGAATGGGGCCATGTATCGTGAGATTTAGATTTTTGATTTTCCATCAGCAAGGGCATTGAAGATGAACGTGGCTGGGTCTTTCAGCATGACAATGATCCCAAACACACCGCCCGGGCAACGAAGGAGTGGCTTCGTAAGAAGCTTTTCAAGGTCCTGGAGTGGCCTAGCCATTCTCCAGATCTCAACCCCATAGAAAATTTTTGGAGGGAGTTGAAAATCCGTGTTGCCCAGTGACAGCCCAAAACATTACTGCTCTAGAGGAGATCTGCATGGAGGAATGGGCCAAATTACCAGCAACAGTGTGTGAAAACCTTGTGAAGACTTACAGAAAACGTTTGACCTCTGTCATTGCCAACAAAGGGTATATAACAAAGTATTGAGATGAAATTTTGTTATTGACCAAATACTTATTTTCCACCATTATTTGCAAATAAATTCTTTAAAAATCCTACAATGTTTTTTTCTGGATTTTTTTTTCTCATTTGTCTCTCATAGTTGAGGTATACCTAGGATGAAAATTACAGGCCTCTCTCATCTGTTTAAGTGGGAGAACTTGCACAATTGGTGGCTGACTAATACTTTTTTTCCCCACTGTAACATGCTGCAAGTCAAAAACGTTTTCGTTTTCTCAAAATATGTATTTAAATATCACCTAATTTTCCAGCGATTCTCAAAAGATTAGTTCGAAGCAGTTCAAAGATTCCGGCGATCTCTCCTCACCCCTCTTCCGTGACGACTCTGCTCTGCATTGGTCACAGCCTGGCCATCGTTGTGATTGGTCTACCGCGTACAAGTGTGTGTCGGAAAACAATATGCCCATTGCCATAGTTCTGTATTTTGAATGCTCTATAGAAAATATTAACATCTATTATTTATCATACTTACAAGTTGTGATTCAGTAGAGGTAGCTGGTCCAAATAAACTGGGTACTGGGTACTGCGCCATCTTTCAAGAGCAAGCATTTTGTGAATCCCGCATTGAATTCACAGAGATTAGAGAAGCAGTCGTCAGTAAAATTATGTATTTGAGGGCGGGTCAATTAGGTGACCATTATGCAAATGTATTATCCCGTGATGTGTAGTCGTCACTGAAGTATGTTTCGAATTACTGACGACTCGTTCAGGCTGTTCAAAGTCGATTCTTTCTTTTGGGAGACAACAACTTTATTCATCACGCACTTTCGGCTTTACAACTTTGCAGATCGTTTACATTCACATACAGCTACATTACACACTGCATGAAAGGCAATATTCGAAATGGCATAATAGGGGCACTTTAAGGTGTAGGGTTACTATTCATGTTAGCATTGTGTAGGTAATCAGTGCTGTGACTGGCTCTGTTTATACCTGGTGTTAAAGGAACTGTCATGAACTGCTTTTTTTATTATTTTGTTCTGTTCTCTGAGGTCCACTTTTAATGTTATCAAGATTTTTACATCAAAAAACATAATTTAGAAGTAATAGGCTATTTTCTGTCCTGTTTTGACCCCCTCATCTTAATGCTCTGTTTGAATAGGTGTGGCAGATTGTAGAGCTCAGAAGTAAACACCCACTGCTAAGATTAGCTACCAGTTGTATATGTTTGACAGCCTACATCCTTCACAGATGGACGCTGCTGTGATGTTAGGTTAAAAACTAAACAGACAGTGATATAGAAGCAGGCGTTGATTTTCCTCTGCGGAAGTGGGGTTTAGCCACACTATTACGTCATAAAGTGGCACATTCCACAACCTGTCATTTTGGCAGATTGACTTCAATATAAGCTGTTTTTAGACTAACAAGAAAGTTTGACTTCTGAAACTTGCAGGATGTTTTTGTAGTACAACAACCTCTTATGTCAAAAGATCAAGGGAATTATGATTTCTCAGTTCATGACCCCTTTAAGATCTTCCACGGCTGAAAGTAAATTAAAAAAGCACATGCACATTCACAGCATTCATGGCTGTTTATGGTTGTGCATTTGTAGTCATTTTACAACGTGGCTCATCTGATACGAAATTAGTCTTAATGTTTGACAGGTGAATAGGTGGTTATTTGTTGTTGTCTGGAAGGAATCAGGGTGCATTAGTGTTTACACCAATTCAGTGTGGTCACATTTCTGACTACCTCTGAATATGGTTTGAAACAGGACCCCATTTACACCTGGATTTAGAGCGGTCCATAAAGTGGATCTTAATAGCAGGTGTTCATGTGGTCAGAGTGTCTGGTTTGTGGAATGTGCTTTCCCTTTTAGCAAGAGTCTTTTGAAGGTGCAGCTCTGTCTTTTGGCGTCTTGGAGGCGGACGATCATCCCAGAGATGTTTTGTTGTCTGGGCTTTAAACCCCTCAGAGCTCTTGGTTCTAACACCGCAAAGCTTTAAGCTTTTGTTTCATCCTCTGTGACATCAACGCCCGTCTGTGCTCTAATCTCATGGGCTTTAGCTAGCCTGTGCTCTCTCCGGGCCTCTTAGTGGTTGCCGGGGTGATGGGTGGCAGCGGCACCTGCTAAGTGGCTGGAGTGAGAGCGTTACAATGACTGAGCTGCATGCCTGCAAGACCTCCTGCTGCATACAAACACACACGGGTGGCTAAGCTGAACAGGGTTGAGCTAGTTTCAGGGAGGCAGTGGTAGGGTGTGTGTTGACACACTATCGCTTGTCGCTGACAAAAATGGCTTCTCTAGACTCTGTGAGTTTCAGAAAGCTCCTCTTGTAGAACTTAGATTTGATTCAGGCTGTTGCATTTATTGTAGGCCTTGTTTCTCTGTCTGTAGGCTGGGTGAGCAGTATTACAGGGACGCTATGGAGCAGTGTCACAACTATAATGCCCGTTTGTGCGCAGAGAGGAGCGTGAGGATGCCCTTCCTCGACTCTCAGACAGGTGTCGCCCAGAGCAACTGCTACTTCTGGATGGAGAAACGGCACAGAGGACCAGGTGGGACACACACACACACACACACACACACTGCCCCACTCCCTCCCAGTAATATCTTTGACAGAACTGAAGTGTTTTTTTGTTTTTTTTTAAGCATTGAGTTGACACCAAAATTAGTTCAAACCAATACAGTTGTTGTCAAAATTTCAAAATGAGTTGATACCAATACAAGTTAATTATTAAATAAATAAAATTCAATTTTTTTATAGAATTTTAATTATAACATTTAAAACTATAATTATTTTCATATGCATATATCAAATACACGACAGGTAGTGTGCAGGTAGGTTTCTTCAAGCATCTTGGAGTTGCCACAGTTCTACAATTAGGCGTCTCAGTGTTGACTGTTTCTTCAGTAATCCAGACGGACTCGATCATGGTGAGATCAGATCTCGTTGAGCACGGCTGGGTCATACCTGTGTGCATACAAAATCTCCTGGATTATTACCAATTATGGCAAAAGGAATGTTTGGGAAAAAAATGGTAAACCGGCTAATTCCTACTGACACACTACAGCAAAAGATAAAAATAACTGGCTTTTTAAAACCATGTTTTGGTTTAAATACTAGTGGCCAAAGACTTTTGCACAGTAGTGTCTATTAACATGAATTTATGTAAATAAAATATTTCAAGTAAACAGAGTTTATATAATTATACAACAATATAATTAATATCTCTATATTTTTATCTATCTACATCTACTAATAATATGTATATATACCAACACACACACACAATTATTAAAAAATATTTCCAAAAAGTAAATAATAAATTGTATTTACATTTTTTACAGTGTTTTTATGCCTTCCCTTATTTTCACTTAAAGGCCTTTCCACACTGAGCGTGATGCGAAAAAGCGAGGCGAATCGCCGACGAACAGTGCTTTTAACGTGGTGAATCGTGAGTGTGGAAAACGATTGACGCCCTCTGCATTCAGGCCTAATGATAAGTAGGCATTGTAATGCTATAAGTTTGATTGCATCATCTAATAATTGCTGTTAACAGTGTTCATCATCTGTTTGATTACGTCTTAATTGATTTTTCCGTACATTTCTGCCAAATGTACATGGGGTGTAAAAAAGTGTTGGCCCCCTTCCTGATTTCTTTTTTTTGCATGTTTGTCACACTTTAATGATTCAGATCATCAAACTAATTTTATTATACACAAAGATAATATGAGTAAATACAAACTGCAGTTTTGAATTTATGATTTCATTTATTAAGGGAAAAAAAGCTGTCCAAACCTATGTGGCCCTACATGAAAAATTAATTGCCCCCTCCTGTTAAATCATGAAAGAACTGCAATTAACCACATTATTTTAGAAAGCTGAGTTAAACTTCACTAGCCACACGCAGGCCTGATTACTACCAGACCTGTTGAATCAATAAATCACTTAAATAGAACCTGTCTGAAAAAGTGAAGCATGCTTAAATAGCAACACATCATGCCGCAATCTAAAGAAATTCAAGAACAGATTAGAATCAAAATAGTTGACATGTATCATTCTGGAAAGGGTTATAAAGCCATTTCTTAGGCTTTGGGACTCCAGCGAACCACGGTAAGAGCCATTATCCACAAATTGAGAAAACTTGGAACAATGGTGAACCTTCCCAGGAGAGGCCAGCCTACCAAAATTACTCCAAGAGCACAACGACGACTCATCCAAGAGGTCATAAAAGAACCCAGAACAACATCTAAAGAACTGCAGGCCTTACTTGCCTCAATTAAGGTCAGTGTTCATGATTCAACAATAAGAAAGAGACTGGGCAAAAAACGTCATCCATGGGAGAGTTCCAAGGCAAAAAGCCATTGCTGACCAAAAAAAACACAAAGGCTCGTCTCTCATTTGCCAAAAGATATCTTGATTATCCCAAAGACTTTTGGGAAAATATTTTGTGGACTGATGAGACAAAAGTTGAATTTTTGGGAAGGTGTGTGTCCCGTTACATCTGACATAAAACCAACACAGCATTTCATAAAAAAACATCATACCAACAGTCAAACATGGGTGGTGGTAGTGTGATGGTTTGGGGCTGCTTTGCATCTTCAGGACCTGGACGACTTGCCATAATTGACGGAACCATGAATTCTGCACTCTATCAGAAAATCCTGAAGGAGAATGTCCGGCCATCAGTTTGTGACCTCAAGCTCAAGCGCACTGGGTTATGCAGCAGGACAATGATACAAAACACACCAGCAAGTCCACCTATGAATGGCTCAAGAAAAACTAAATTAAAATTTTGGAGTGGCCAAATCAAAGAACGAAAACTAAAATTGAGCTTAACGATGCGTTAAAAAGTCCATTCATGCTCGAAAACCCTCCAATTTGGCTGAATTAAAACAATTCTGCAAATAAGAGTGGGCTAAAATTCCTCCACAGCGATATGAAAGACTCATTGTCAGTTATCGCAAACACTTGATTGCAGTTGTTGCTGCAAAGCGTGGCACAACCAGTTATTAGATTAGATTTTTCACGTAGGGCCAGGCAGGTTTGGACAGCTTTTTCCCTTAATAAAATAAAATCATTTAAAAACTGCATTTTGTATTTACTTGCATTATATTTGTGTAATATTAAACTTTGTTTGATGATCTGTATCTTTTAAGTGTGACAAATACGCAAAAAAATAAAAAAAACAGGAAGGGGGCCAACACTTTTTCACACCACTGTATATATATACATAGCACACTGATAAGCTACTACTAAATATATTGTAGAAACGGAATTTCCTGTAAAGCTGCTTTGCAACTATTTGTATTGTGAAAAGTGCTATACAAATAAACTTGAATTGAATTGGATAATGCTAAGTGGTGCTGACCAACAACCTCAGATATGTATCTTGTATATGGAGTTAACATCGTTCGCTGCTCAATACGCAGCATTAAATTAAGATAAAGTTTGGTTCTACACCAGAAACACAAACTATGTATAATACTTGTTTTAAATGCTTTTTTTTAATATACGGAATGGCTGGAGATATGATCACATGATTGACAGATCTGAACGTACTCTGACTCATAACACTCACACACGTGGAAGAAAACGGACGGTGCTCAACAGATCACATAATTCAGTGGACAATTAATAGAAATTATATTCTGTATAAAGAATGTGAGAATAAATCTGTTCTCAAATACTAATGATAACAAGAACTCAGCTTCCACTCTCCGGTATTAGTTTACACTGGTTTTCAAAACAGCGCCACCACTCTTGCCCTTTTGTGCAACAGCAGCTGCTCTGGGCACATGATGTAATCTCAAATCTGATTGGACGGCCCGTTTCATCGTGGAGTGACGGGGAAAAAATCGACACACATGGCAGAAAAACATTCTCGCTTTTTCACGCTGCAAATAATCGCGCCTGGTGTGAATAGCCCCATAGGGATCTATTGTTTTGATTCAAAAGTGTCATCGCACCGAATTTTCACGTTCAGCGTGAAAAGGCCTTAAGACATGACTTACTGTATGTATCTTTTTCATGCCTCTCTCCACAAAGGTGTTGCCCCAGGTCAGTTGTACACATATCCAGCACGACGCTGGAGAAAGAAGAGGAGAGCTAACCATCCAGAGGACCCTCGTCTAGCCTTCCCATCTCTAAAGCCCGGTACACAGTCACTCACTTCCTTGGTCTAATAAAAGTAAAGATATGTTATTTGAGGCTGTTTTTATGTAATTCCCTGTGTGTAGGCCATTCATGGATTTGTGTTTAGGTATTTGTTTCATTTTCCTGTAATTAAGTTTTAATTTAAGTTGTATGTTTTGATGACATTTCTATCCATCTCTGTGCAGTTGCCTATGGATGTGAATGTGCGTATGTATGTTTCAGAGCTGGATCTGGGGCTTAAGAAGGACGTTTTCTCCAGTGATGGCAGCAGCTTAGAGGCTCTTCTGAAGGGAGAGCCACTGGATAAAAGATCTGGATTGGAGCTCCGCACAGGGGAGGAGGAGCCCAGCTCTACAGAGTACTCTACCGGGGGACTAAACCCCAGCAGCAGGATCCGTAAAGTACTGAGAAAACAGCTTATGATTTTGATTGGAGGTGTCACTGTTGTTGTTTTTTTTTTTTTATCTCACCTTGCTTAGTTATTCTGTCTGATTGGTTTTCACACTTTTGTGTGTAGAGAATTCTGGAGCCAGATGATTTTTTAGATGATCTGGACGATGAAGATTATGAAGAAGATGCTCCAAAAAGACGGGGAAAAGGCAAGGGAAAGGTGAACTCTTGATCTTCTAAACTTGCATGCATGTACAAAGTATGTAAACATACCTAGGGCCCTATCATACACCCGGCGCCAGGTGCAACGCAAGTGTTTTTTGCTAGTTTCAGCCCGACAGAGATATCATTTTCACGTCCTGCATCACATTGTTTAAATGGCAAATGCATTTGTGCCCATTGGTCTGAAAACAAGGTGTGCTCAGGCGCATTGTTGGCGCGTTGCTATTTTGAGGCAACTGAAATAGACTGCGCCATTGACCTACTGAAACCTGGTCTAAAGTCAATCGTGCATTTTTTTTTTTTTGTTATTTAAAGAGCGCGTTAGTAATATGCGCCTATAGGAGGGTGAACAACGCGCGTACACTGCTTATTACACACACAGGGACACGCAGAAGAACATGCCAAATATTAAAAATGAAAGGATTACTATGTAAAAGATTATTATTGTGCCCTGTAGATGGTCTGCTCACGCGCTTTAACCTCGCGCACGAGCAGATCCGTTTCCTCTCTGGAGACGCGTTCAGTTTTTGCTCTTGCAAATTCTGCCATGTAAAAAGCGAATCCGCCATGGCGCGAGCACAACCGGCTTTTAAAGGGAATGGGAGATGAGACTCTGATTGGTTTATTGCACGTTACTCCCAAAACACACCCATTACTCATTAAGAGAATTGGGACAACACTTTTAGCCCATGCGGCGGGCACGGCGTCCATTTTTGCCGTCGCTAAAAGTGGATTCGGACACGCCCTAAGTGCACTTGCGCCATGCGCTTTAGCCCATGCGCTTGGATCGTTAAAATATGGCCCCTAATTTGTGTTAGCAAAACACATCTAAAAGGATACATTTATGATAATATCGGTTTCACAGGGTCGTGGTGTCAGCAGTGCTAGGAAGAAGTTGGAAGCAGCAGCTGCTTTGGAGGATCAGGACAAACCGTACGCCTGTGACAGTGAGTCTCATTCAGCATTCAAGGAAACCACATGACTCTCACCAGCTGACCTCTCTGTGATCTCATCTGGAGATCGACTTCTTTTTGCTATAAATAGGCTGAGCTATACTGTAACGCATCCAGTCACAATCAAAGATCTGTGTCAACCTTTCTCAGCATAGCTGGGTCACGATGAGCTTAACCACATGAAAGCTTGAAAAAAGTACCAGACCTTATCTTTGTGACCCTGGATCACAAAATCAGTCATAAGGGTAAATTTTTCGAAAATGAGATTTATACATCATCTGAAAGCTGAATAGTTTGGTTTGTTAGGATAGGACAATATTTCGCAGAGATACAGCTATTTGAAAATCTGGAATCTGAGGGTGCAAAAAAAATCTAAATATTGAGGAAAAATCGCCTTTAAAGTTGTCCAAATAAAGTTTTTTTCTTAATGTATATTATTAATCAAAAATTAAGTTTTGATTTATTTACAGTAGGAATTTACAAAATATCTTCATGGAAAAATGATCTTTACTTAATGTCTTAATGATTTTTGGCATAAAAAAAAATCAATAATTGTGACCCATACAATGTATTTGGCTATTGCTACAAATATACCACAGCAACTTAAGAGCAGGGTAATCTGGTATTTAAAAGTGTCCTGACCTTGTGTTGGCGTCCCCAATAACAGGTTGACATGCATGCAAGGTCAAAAAATGCTTTAATTTTCTCAGAATATGCATTTAATATTAGAGTAATTTGCCAATGATTTAGAAACGATTGGTTCCAAGCAAGTTCGGAGCAAACCCCTCCCTTCCATAAGCCTACTCTGCTCTGACTGGTCAGCTGGCCAAGCCTGCTGTGATTGGCACAGAGAGGAGTCCTTGAGCAAGTTAGCGAGCACTAACATTGACAAAGCACCTTTACATAAAAAATAATATATTGCTCCAATCCGTTCTTATAATAATGACAAAATACAAAAACACTTATGCAAGCGAATCGTGCACACAGCTAAAGTTTAGCTGCTAAACTGTAAACACTTAAAACAATAATGGTGGCTACGTTAGCCGAGTGCTAACATGACTAACAGATGAAACAATATTGTTTGAAAACCAAAATATGTCTACTGTAATGTCTGAACAGGCGCACCAGCCTCCCGCATTAACCCTATAACTGCCAGTGCAGCAAAATAAACAGCAATTTCACAATGATTATAAAGTCTGTGCGCTACACTACATTCTTTATTATTAAACGAAGTAATTAGAACAACGTCAGTCTACATTAATCGACACATTCTTAGGAAATAGTGGTTTCACAGCGAATTATCAGAACTAACGTATTTCAGTAAGACAGTAATATCGTGCTTCACCTGGAAACCTAAAGCTGCACTAGGTGTACATCACATATTAGCACAAAAACGTGATATTTTGAGCACTCAACTGAAAATGTACAAGTATCAATCATACTTACAGGTTGTGGTTCAGAGAGCTTGTTAGTCCAAATTAAGAAGATTAGAAGCAGACGAAGATAAAAGCCAAGATTAGAGAAGCAGTCCGCAGTAAAATGACAAGCACACAACAAAAGGTTGGAATTGTATTTCTGTGGTATCCTTGAACACAGCGTCTTCACCACATTATGTAAACACACTAGCTAGCGGAAGTGTTTGTCGGCAGGTCAGACTCGCGGGCATGCGGGATAATGCAAAAGGTGTTACCCAGGGAAGTATACCCGTAACCGGCAAAAGATTGAAAATGAGACGACGCGTTAAGGCGAGTCGAATCGGATCTCTCTTAGAGAGACAATATCTTTATTATCATGTATTTTTTTTGATTAACACTTTGAGATGTGTTCATTTAAGGATAGGTACGTTTAAACTGCAAAAGAGATATTGTTCCAAAAAACGATATAAACCTGCTCTTTTAGATTGTTTTGTGGTCCAGGGTCACATTTTTCCAGGTTTTCCTCATTTGAACATCCTGACTTGAATAATTTCTTAGTCAGCTCTTTATTGTCTACTCATGAAGGCCAGAAGTACAAAAAACAAAAAATTTATATTTTTGTTGAAAAGATCTTTAAAAAAATAAAAGCATTCTCCTTTATACTGTATGCTGTAATTTACAAATCCCACATATATCCTGATTAAACTAGTAAGCTTAATTTTCTAAACCAGTACTTAATGTCCATATGGTTTCATGTTGTTTTTTCATAGTTCTGGTCTGGATCTCTATTCTCTGCCTTTGTGTCTTTGCCCTTAAATGTGTCATAATACTGTGATGCAGATGTTCTTTATGAGTTTTTCTCCTGATTCTTGTTGTCAGTCTGTGAGTCTTTCTGTCTTTCTTTCTCTCCTTTTCTTTCTCTTTTCTCTCTTTCAGACACTTTCAAACAAAAGCATATTTCAAAATCTTCCGAAAGAGGTATCTTTCTCTCTTTCCATCTAGTTCTCCTTTCCTCCTTCTCTTTGTCTTTTTCTTCTCCTTCCCCACCCGCTCATGTCTTGGTTTCCCTCTTTCTCTTTACTCTGTGTGCATTGCAAACATGATTTGTGCCTGACAAGAAAATGCACTGAACTTTTATTTGAAACTAGGGGTTATTGATGGCTACATTTTACACATTCAACTACATTTTCTTACGTAAGGAAAACTGCCTGAACAGCCTTAAGTCTGACAGCTGCTTCACAGGAAGACATTTTTCCACAGAATTCATTTATTTTTTCCCCCTAAAAAAGCTTAACTGCCTCTGGGCAATGTGAAATGTTCAGACACGTTCAAGCAGGTTGTTTGTGGCAGCATGGCTTAATATCACTTCCCAGACTGAGGTACTCTCATCGTGAATGGTTTGAAAATAACTTTATACTTACAGTTATAACTGTCTGTTTCTAACAGTTTACTCTCATGCTTCATATGAATCCGTATCAGCAGGGACCTGGTGATAAAATATTATTAGATTATTATTATTATTATTATTAGAATTTTTTTTAATAATAGACTCTTACGCTCACCATGACTGCATTTATTTGATCAAAAAGACAGTAAAACAGTAACATTATTGCAAGTAATATTGTTACAATTAAAAAAAACTGTTTTCTATTTTAATATATTTTAAAATGGGATTTCTGATTCTTGAAATGAAAAGCTGATTTTTCAGCATCTATTACTCTAGTTTTCAGTGTCGCATGATCCTTCAGAAAACATTCTCTACTGTGCGGATTTTTTTTTTGGTGCGCAAAGACACATTTATTTTATTACAATGTTATATCAACATAAACTCTTTTGTATAATGACAGCCTTTACTGTCACTTTGGTCAGTTTAATGCATCCTTGTTGAATAGAAGTATCACTTTCTTTCAAAAAGAATATTACTGAACTCACTTTTGAACATTTGTGTATATCCATGTCTAGGTCCCAATACATCAATATTTCATTTTGTTTGTTTAGTATGTAGTTAATCAGCTGTGGTGCATTGCAATATTTTATTCATTTTACTTTCATCTGTATTAGGCTTCAGTGCTTTGTTCAATTATATTCTAAGCATGCAATTGATTCTACTGGACATTTCTCCTCCTCGTACACTTTCTCTGATTGGTGGTCAATCTCCTTTTTCACAAAAACATTTGTGAGAAACATTTATCTTAATTGGATATTCTTGTCGTAGAATAATTACAATACTTTAAAATATAGCATTTAAAGATATACATAGAAGTTGTTTGGAATGTAAATTGCTTCTCTTTATCTCCCTCTATTATTCACGTCTCTTTGTGCTTCAATACCTGCTCTGTGTTGTCTCTCTGTAACTCTCTCGTTTCCCAGTTTTTTATTTTGCTGCTTGTAATACTCATCCTTCTCTTCGCCTCCAGGTTGCTCCCTGTTTTTCTCATTCCTTTTTTTGATTAGAGTGAAATAGTGACTCTGCTTTTATGTTGCCAAAGGACTTATTACTCCCGTTTCCTGAATGTGTGATACGTAATGGTATAAAGTGCCCCTGTTATGGATTTTTGAAAATTGCCTTTCATGCAGTGTGTAATGTAGCTGTATGTGAATGCAAACGATCTGCAAAGTTGTAAAAACGAAAGTGCACGATAAATAAAGTTATTGTCTCACAAAAGAAAGAATCGACCCTGAACAACCTGAACGAGTCGTTAGTAACACATTTGCATAATGGCCGCCTATGTTCTACGTAGGCCGGCCGCGAACAACTTGACCCGCCCTCAAACACATCATTTTACTGACGACTGCTTTCTCAATAATGAGTCATTTTTATTCTTCTGTTCTTGTAAAGATTAGTGCTGCTAACATATTTTCCTGTAGAAAAGCAAATTGCTCCATGACCGGTTTGATTCTGTCAACTGTGAAGATCAACATATCTTTATTCTTCTCTTTCTCTTCCTCTCTCTCTCGCTGCAGTTGAAATCTTACACCATCTAACACCTGTTCCGTTGTTTTTACAAGCGTTTCACTGCCGTCTCTGTGTCAGTCTTTCTTCTTTTACTATCTTTCTCCCTCTTTCTTCCTCCTTACTCCTACATGTTGCACTCTTTTTCTGAAATCGTTCTGTGAAAAGCGAGACGTTACAACCTGACTTCATGAGAAAACATAACTATTTTATGAGGTGAGGTGTATAGAAAGGTACAATTAAAAGAAATGTAAGCATGAAGGTCCATCTCTAAACCTAACCAGTGAGACGAAAGCAGATCATACAAAAGTGAATGAAATTGTATGAATTCATCAAAATGTCAAATTCATATGAATTAGATAAACTGTAAAATAGGAGTGTGTTGGATGTTTGTGGTACTTTTAAAAACTGAAGTAGACAGCTTGCATGGCTTTTTGAGTTCAATCCATCTATATAATTATTTTAAGTAACTGTGTTGACTGAAACTTAAATGTCAAGTTGCCATGACTTGTATATAAACATCCCTCCCACACCTGGGTGGTTATGACCACAGCTACATACAATAGAAAAAAAAGTTTTCTTGTAAAACTTAACAATTTAGAATTAGTAACTCTAAGTTTCAAGTTCCTCTTCAGAAACTCGAGCTGCGTCGAAAACGCTAGGGAAACGCATTCTGCGACCCACGCTCTGAATCACATGTGAAATCAGTCCAATAACTGAGCGGGACGTCACAGGCGGGTGACGTAATGACCAGGAAGCTATAAAAGCATGTGAGGTGGAACCGGCGTCAGCTTTCTTTCATTCAGCGAAGCGCTCTGTGTTGTCAGTTGCATTTTATGTTCTGTCAATGTGACGTTTATCACTCCACTATGTCCATTCCTGGGCTTTCAATGTGGAGCAGACTCCTGCGAGGCAGGATGAGGCCCGGGGATGGATCTTCACCCCGAGGTGGTGAAGCAGATATGGAGAGTTTTTGGTCCCCCGCCCCCAAAAAGGCTCAGTTGCCTGTTTGCGACTCAGATGACATCGCACTGTCCCCTCTGGTTCTTTCTGATTCATCCAGCTCCACTGGGGCTGGATGCCATGGTACAGACGTGGCTGAGGCTTTGTCTGTACACCTTTCCCCCGATTGTTCTGCTCCCTGGAGTTCTGGAGAGAGTGTGCCGGGACGGAGTCCGTCTACTGTTAGTAGCCCCGTTCTGGCTGGGCCGAGTATGGTTCTCGGACCTGATTTCCCTTCTCGACGGCTCTCCATGGGAGATTCCCATCAGGAGGGACCTCCTCTCACAGGCAGAGGGCACGATATTTCACCCCCGCCCGGAGCTGTGGAATTTATGGGTGTGGCCCCTGAGGGGGCACAACTAGTAGCTTCTGGTCTCTCAACTGAGGTTGTTGAGACCATCCTCCAATCCAGAGCTCCCTCCACGAGGAAACTGTACGCGCTGAAGTGGAAACTTTTCACTTCCTGGTGTAGAGACCGCCAGCTCGACCCAGCTAACTGCCCTTTCGGTACAGTTCTGGAGTTCCTGCAGGTCCGTTTTTCTACAGGGTTAACCCACTCCACCCTGAAGGTCTTCGTGGCAGCCATTGCAGCCTACCACGCACCTCTCGGTGGCCTGTCAGTGGGAAGACACCCCCTGGTTACACGTTTCCTCCGCGGTGCACTGAGGCCTCTCATACGATCTTGCTTCCCCACGTGGGACCTGGCAGTGGTGCTAGAAGCTCTCTGTAAGCCTCCGTTCGAAAACCAATCGAAGAGATTGCTGATCGCCACCTCACGATAAAGACTACCTTTCTTCTGGCGATATCTTCTCTTAAGAGTTGGGGATTTACAAGACCTATCTGTGGCTCCTTCCTATATTGACTTTGTTCCCAGTCTGTCCAAAGTATTTCTGTACCCTTGTGTGGGGTATGTCCCTAAAGTTCCCTCATCTGCACCGCAGCCCATCGTACTTCAGGCCTTCAGTCCTCCTCCCTTCGGGGAGCCAGACCAGCAGAAGCTTAATTGTATGTGTCCAGTGCGAGCACTGGATGCATACATCCACAGAGCTGCACTGTGGAGGAGGGCGGACCAGCTGCTTGTTTGCTACGGTCCCCCTAAGAGAGGTCTTCCAGCAACGAAACAAACCCTCAGTCGGTGGAAAGTGGATGCCATCTCCATCTCTTATGAGTCCTCTGATCTCCCCTCGCCACTAGGGGTCAAGGCTCATTCGACTCAAAATGTGGCGGCCTCTAAGGATTTTTTTGCAGGTGTGCCTATGCAGGACATCTGCAAAGCTGCAGGTTGGTCCACGCCCCTTATCTTTGTTAGGTTTTATGGTCTAGACATGCGAGCCACTCCTGGCTCTTCTGTTCTCTCACCCTAGCTGTGCAGTCTTCCACACTAGGCAGAGATTTGGAAGTCTGGCAGCGTGGGCATTCTCGTTCCCCTAGTGTTTTCCAACGCAGCTTGAGTTCCTGAAGAGGAACATCTCAGGTTACGTATGTAACCCTGGTTCCTCGAGGGAACGAGACGCTGCGTCTCGGTGCCATACTTCCGGCATCCCTGCGAGCACTTGTTTCATTCCTAGAAGCTAACGCCGGTTTCATCTCATGTGCTTTTATAGCTTCCTGGTCGTGACGTCACCCGCCCGTGACGTCCCGCTCAGCTATTGGAATGATTTCACATGTGATTCAGAGCATGAGTCGCAGAAGGCGTTCCCCTAGTGTAACCTAATACTTTTTCATCTAAACTTTTCACCTTAAGAGAACACAAAAAAAACAACAACCTGCAATACATTTAAAACTGCACACATAGACCTCAAGAAATCAACAATACCAGAAGTTAAGAAACATCACCGACCAAATTGAAAACAACAAATAAACTAGTGAAGACAAAAATGCAACCATATTATATGTGCATGCTGGGAACAGGGTGAATGCAACTGAACCTGAAAAAAAAATAAAAGTTGGTAAATAAAACAACAGATTGTTGGAGCACATGTTAACTAAGAAAATACCATTTTCAGTTAAACTCAGTTTTCTTTGTAATTATTTGCTAAATTTACTAGCAATTGCTGAGAGAAAATTGTGTCAAAGTAAATCTTGCGCCATTTTGTTTTCCCCAGCGTATTTGACCTAAAAATGCATTTTGCTCATACACTTCCCGGTTTGACTAAACTATGTGCATAAGTGTGTAGGCCCCGTCCACACGGAGACGCATTTATCTGTATACGCATACATTTTGTATCGTACAGGCTTTTCGTCCAGACAGATCCGGCGTTTTGGGAGAGTGAAACAGATATTTTTTGAAACCGGGTCCCAGAGTGGATAAATCTGAAAACGCCAGCCTTGTGTTTTCATGTGTACAGCCAATCCATGTATAAGTGTGGACTAGACTTGTCCACACTTATGAATTGTCATTTAAAAACGCTTATTTTTCTCTCAGTTTTGCCCTTTTGTCCCTTTTGTGTTTTTGTCAATGAAAACAAAGTTTTCCAAAGCTCTCCAGAGTGGAAAATTTTGAAAACGCAGTCTTCACGTTATAGTGTGAAGTGTGAAAACGGAGATATTTGAAATGATGATGCATTTAGTCATGTGATGCATATAGTACTTGTCACGAATCCGGTCCGTGGTCTTCCGTTTGCTCGCCACCAGAGGTCGCCTTCTGATTACATTGACTCTCACACCACACAAACTGTTGCACGTCACCCTGGACTACATTTCCCATGCTCAATTGCACTGATTGGACTCACCTGCAGCCAATCACACACACACTATGTAGCAACCACTCAAATCCTTCTCTAATTGCCGAGTATTGTTCTGCGTTTATCACTCTCCTAGTGATAGCTGCTTTACGGAGCTATTTCGTGTTTTCATAGTCTAGTCTAGTCTTGCCATTACCTGTTTCCTGATTACTGCCTGTGTACCTTGGATTATCTATTGTTTTACCATTCGGACTCTGTTTGCCCCTGCCTGGACTATTGCTGCTGCGTACCTGGATTAACTCTCTTTGCCTTGCCCTGTTGGATATTGTTCGCCGGAGTCTGATCACGTCTGTCCTTGGAATACTCTTGTGTCTTGCCCGTGCCATACCTGTTTGCTGGTGTTTCGACCCTGCCTGTGTTATTGACTACGTCTCTGTCTAATAAAGCTTGCAAATGGATCTGCACGTCTCTCGTCTCGTTCGCCCGGTTACAGTACCAATACACATCTATGTTTATACCAGTATTTACCTGTTACCTGCTGTTCACTTTAACACAATTGCTAAAGATACACTGTATAAAAAGTCCAGTAAATAACGGCCAAATGACTGGCAGCTATGGCTGCCAAACAAAAATCGTAAAATGAAAGTAAAATATCGTAATTGAAACAAGGAAAAATCTGTAAAAAAAAAATTTTTCCTGTAAAACCTTTAATGAAAATGTATGTAAAATGATTGTTTTTGCACTTTATTTCAATTAAGATATTTTACTGTAATTTTACAGGGGGTTTTGGCAGCCATAGCTGCCAGTCATTAGATTTTTTTTTTTTACAGTGTACTGTATGTTACTTTGTTCAGTTTTTATATCACAGTCCTGCAAAGATAACAGAAAATTCACTCACAATTGCTGTCCTGCAGCAAAATATGAGGGCAGTTGCGTTTTAGTCCAAACATATTTTGGTGATTGAGTGCAACCTGAATTTTTTTGTATTTTCTGACGTTTCAGTGTGGAAAAAATAAAAAAAAATTGGAACACTGGAGTAAAATTGGAGTAAAAATAAATAATTAAAAACTACATCAAGAAACTTGTGTTCCTAAGATTATGATTTAAGAAAAAACTGCAATAAATAGTACAACGTTGCTTATTTCTGAAGCATTATTTTTGAACTAAGAATCATTTTACATACTCTCTGCCTGTGGTTTCCTGTATTTTCCTTCTGTCTCTCTCACGGTACTCCGAGGGAGTGATGGTCTTTGTGGTGTGTTGTTCTTGTGGGTTACAGCCTGCGCCCTTTTCAACACAGAATATTTGACATCTAACTAACGCGCTGATTTCTGTCGTGTGTCCAGCTCACGCTGCCTCGATGCACACAAGCAGATGGCCCGGGGCTTGATAGGGAAGCTCAGGATTTGGTCCAAGGAGCGACAGATGACGGCGGCAGCTGGTTATCAGCACTTGTTCTCCATGCCCACTGTCTTCGGGCAAACAGCTCACCGCAGTCGCACCCAACCGCTGTCACTCGGCACAGCGTGTACACCTACCGTGTTATCTGCGTCAGCCTACTAGAGGCAGAACTGCCCAGTTAGCGGGTACAGTCCGGGGGCAGCGTGGGGGTTATGTGCTTCTTCCGGAGCGGCCTGAGACTGTGGCTGACGGTTTCTGCATTAATGCGCAACTGGAGCTAAGTGATCAGGTATCGGGGATCAGACAGGGTCATCGTTTGGTCTGCAGATTTCGGAGCAAGGGGGGCCAGAACAGAAACCGCTGGTGGAGGTGTGATTAGTGGGAGCGAGGGGAGGACCTGGAGACGAAGCAGATGCTAGCGACGCGAACACACTCACGTTGTTCTGCATTGGCAGACTCCTGTCGGTGCTGGACGTTGAAGCTGTACGCCACGCGAAAGCGACTTATGATTAAAGTAAACATTCTTACAGCTACACGAAAAAAAGTAGCTGATTGTACTTCAGAAAAATCAAGGGACAAATCTTTGCACTGGGGAAAGAGTGGTAGCCGCTTGTCAAAGCCTGTCTACATAGGACGTATGTGACACGCATATATGGGGGGGGGGGGGGGGGAGGGGATTGGGTAGTATACTTGGTATACTTTATTACTTACAATACCTTAAAATTAGTGCACTTTCCACAAAATTCCCTGATATTTTCTCACCCCCATGTCATCCAAGATGTTTATGTCTTTCTTTCTTCAGTCGAAAAGAAATTAAGGTTTTTGATGAAAACATTCCAGGATTATTCTCCTTATAGTGGACTTCAACGGTTACCAAACGGTTGAAGGTAAAAATTACAGTTTCACTGCAGCTTCAAAGGGCTCTACTCGATACCAGACGAGGAATAAGGGTCTTATCTAGGGAGAGGCGATCGGGGGGGGGGGTCATTTTCTTGAAAAAAATGTGCAATGTCAGGATACTTTTAACCTCAAACGGGGGGGGGGGGGGGGGGGGATCTCGCTGGAGTAGGGGGGGGGGGGGGGGGGGGGGGGGGCCTTGTGTAGCTCTGCAATGCGCATGTGTACTCTTTGCAGTCCCGTTCGAAACAGCTAGGTTATGTCGAAAAACTCCCATCTCATTTTCTCCTCCAACTTCAAAATCGTCCTACATCACTGCAGAAGTACCAACCCAGTGTTTACAAAGTGAACATGCAAAGAAGGTCAAACGCCCTTTATAAAAAAAAAGGTAAAACAGCGATGTAGGACCATTTTGAAATTGGAGGAGAAAATAAGATGGCAGTTTTTCAACATACCCAAACTGTCATGAACCAGAATGCACAGAGTTCACGCAGAGCTACACAAGACGAGCGTTTGAGGCTAAAACGGGGGGTTAACGGGTCTTTAATATTGGGATATAAATTGACTTTTTTTTTTAGAAAATGACCGATCGTAGAATTCGCTAGATTAGACCCTGATTCCTCGTCTGGTATCGTGTACAGCCCTTTGAAGCTGCAGTGAAACTGAAACATTGAATTTGGACCTTCAACCCATTGGCCACCACTGAAGTCCACTATATGGAGAAAAATCCTGGAATGTTTTCATCAAAAACCTTAATTTTTTTTTGGGTTTTGGTCGGACTGATGAAAGAAGTTGTGGTGGGGGCTGTTATCTCATAACATACGTAATTTAGTTCAGGGGGGATATATGTAGCGTCTCGACCAATCTTACACACTAATTTTAATTTGATTTAACCAATCAATTATTCATTAGATTAACAAAATCGTCACAGTCCCCGCATCATCCTGGAGCATGGCAATCTGCTGAACACCAGCGCTTGGTCCCATGACAACTAATCATGATATCACTGGTTTATGACCCCCCAGGGATGTGAGAAGGATAGCCCACTCTTTGTCCAAAGGAAAAGCAGAGTAGAAATGGACTGTTTTCTAGTTAATTCATAGAAAACCGTTATTTGAATGAACACACATATTCTTCAGGCCATTGAGTATATTATTGTCATTGTGTATTTTGTCTTTGATATTCTTAGACTATTTTAGTATGCTTGTGAGGGGACCCATTCCTGATCCTCCCTTTTCACTATATGTAATCTTACCTTGTTTAGTATCTATGAATTTGCCTTCGTATGATCGAAACAAGCGTGTAATTATATGGTGGTACATAGGCAATATATATTAGGGCCCTGAGAATCGTTAATAATTTCGATTTAAGTCCATTTGCAAATTACCATGCTTAGAGAACAAAGGGGTCGTAAACCCTCCAGCAATTGCCACCTCCCGCTCGGAATTTCCATTTTTCTCATTGGACAAGCCCATCTTGAAAGTCTGGGATCTTCTCCGACCTTAAAGGCCAGGCTCCAGGGACCCGCCCCTGTCGGTGTTTCAGTCAGAAGCAAAGATGATGTGATAAAAACGCTTCAGGATACCAAAGCATCTGTGGCAGGCCTTTTTCTTCGGCCTAGTCTTTCCAGTCATCAAGTGACCCTTGACTCAACTGGTCTTCCGATCTACCCGAATTCAGCAAAGATCTACGGGTAGCTTTAAGATTTGCATCAGGAATCTTTTTCAGACATACGCAAGTATCAAACTTATTCGATTTAATTGATGCATTAAGTATCCGTTACACCTTTTTACAAGGTGTGTTTGAACTCAGAATCTGACGTATCCCTGAAGGCTTTGATCTGTTGAATATACATGCAAAGTGTTCCATAAAATCCATTCTTTATGCCTCTTTCTATGCTGAGTTAAACTTTAACCCTTTCCTATACCAACTGTATGTGTGTGTGTGTGTGTGTGTGGGTGTAGGGTGTATGTTAATCCGGCTTAATGTGTGTTTATGTAGTATGTTAGACTAGTTTAAGTGTTTATGTAGTTAATAAAACCTTACTTGTATCACACTTGACGTGTTCATTGTTTACTCATAACCGGAGTCAATAATCATGCAGATTTACGTTACAAGCTTATAGAATTGTACAGTAAGAAGGTTATTTCCCTTAACCAGTAAATTAACGTTTTTAGAATTGACAAGACGGTTGACCCTTAGTGGTCAGCTAAATATCTACAGTGGTTCTAATATATGAATAGTTAATTATAATTAGTTATGGTTAATTATTAATATTTCCCATGAGCTGATCCGCTACATAAGTCAATAACAGTCATGGACAAAAGTTTTTGACCAGTGACATAAATTTTGTGTTTTGTAAAGTTTGCTGCTTAAGCTGTTGTGGTGTTCATTCACATTGTTTCTAGATTATTGTGTAGAGTGATCAGATGCATTTTAAATAATTGCTAAAAGCTTCATTGGCCAAAAAATAAACTTTTCACAAAAAAGCAAATTTCACAGTTTTTTTATCCTGACACAAAATGACCAGCTAACATTAACTGACTACACATATCAGCAGCACATGTGAAAGTATGAATGAGTACTAGTCAGGTAAAATCACTATCATACTAATTAGATTGTAAGAGCAGACTGATTGCTATAAAAAGAGGGAAGAAGCGCTTCCACCTTATGTTCTTGTTAACAATGGTTACCTCCAAAGAAACACGTGCAGCCATCATCGCTTTGCATCAAAATGGCCTCACATGCAAGGAAATTACTACAAAGAATACTGCACCTGAAAGAACCATTTACCGGATCATCAAGAACTTCAAGGAGAGAGGTTCGACTGAAGAAGTCTTAAGGACGTCCCAGAGTGTCCAGCAAGTGCCAGGACCGTCTCCTCCTGAGGAGTCAGCTACGGAATCGTGTCACCACCAGTGCAGAGCTTGCTCAGGAATGGCAGCAGGTTGGTGTGAGAGCATCTGCACGCACAGTGAGGCCAAGAATTTTGGACAACGGCCTTGTGTCAAGAAGGGCAGCAAAGAAGCCACTTCTCTCCAAGAAAAACGTTAAGGACAGACTGAAATTCTGCAGGAAGTAAAAGGATTGGACAGCAGAAGACTGGGGCAAAGTTATTTTCTCTGTTGAAGCTCCCTTCCGACCATTTGGGACATCTGAAAAAATAGATTTTTCAGAGAAGAAAAGGTGAACAGTTGGTTTTGTGCCAACAGTGAATCATCCTGAGACCATCCATGTGTGGGGTTGCTTTTCAACCAAGGGAGTGGGCTCTCTCATAATTCTGCCCAAAAACACTGCCAGGAATAAAGAATGGTGTCAAAACGTCCTGCAAGAGCGACTTCTTCCGACGATCCATGATCAATTTGGTGATGATCCGTGCATTTTTCTAGCATGATGGAGCACCATGTCACAAATCAAGAGTGATAAAGAAGTGGCTCGAAATCATTACATTGAAATTTTGGATCCGGGGCCAGGCAACTCCCCGGATCTCAATCCCATAGAGAACCTGTGGTCAGTCCTTCAAAAAGCAGAAGCCCACAAATTGTGATCAATTCCGAGAACTAATAAGGCAAGAATGGATCGCAATCAGTCAGGATTTGGCCCAGAAGCTAATATCCAGCATGCCAGAGCGAATTGCAGAGGTTATGAAGAACAAGGATCAACACTGTATTGACTCCTATTGTTTTGCCAATAAAAGCCTTTAAAACTTATGATATGCTTATCTTTGTTTTTCAGTATACCATAGAAAAATAATCTACAAATACTGAAGCAGCAAACTTTGCAAAAAACAAAATTTATGTCACTGCCAAAACTGTTGGCCATGACTGTAATAATGATCAGTTTTAATCGTATAAATAAAAAATATAATTAAAAAAAAATTTCTGTATCTTATCTATAGACTTAATATTTATTATTAAATATACTCCAAATGCAGCTTAAACACTGTTAATTAAACTATAATAGTATATCAATGACACTAAAATAAAAATAAATAAAAACATGTATACATATTGTATATGGAACTGTTTTCCAGTCTTTGTCTTTCTTCACAATTATTGAATGAATTATTAACATAACTGTTACAGAACAAAATGCCATGCACAATGCAGTGTGACAGTAAACAGCAATTTTCAAGCTAAACTGTTTTGAAAGCCACTGAACTAATATCATAACTTTTAAAACAAAAAAAGTGAATTTGTTGCTATCACTATACTTTTGACTCCCAGAAACTAACTTACATTTACAGTTCAAGCTCAGTGCATTTCTCATGTTTTATGGAGCAGCAGGGTTTATAAGTGAACATCTGTGTGGAATGTACTAGTGGGTTGTAGAAGCCAAATGGCCACACTTTGGCACAAGCTTAAGAGTGTCAGCAGTGAAGTGCAAACAACCAGCGCTGCCATCCGCATTTGCTGCCTGTTTGCCAGCTGCAGACAGAGGAGCCCTTAGAGAAATGCTAGAGGAAAAAATTGTCCTGCATTTAAGACCAAAGAAAGTCGTTTTTATGAATGAAGAGGCCTTGAGGCTTCTGGGAGATCGGAAGTCATGTTTACCCACAGGATACAGGTGAAATTACACAGGAGATCCTAACTGACAGCATTTGGAGATCCAGCTCTCGGGAATTTTCTAACACCTTCCTGTTCCAATTTGTCTTTACTATACACGGATAATATTATCCTGAACTTTAAGGTCTTTACGGGTTACTAATGTAATGGTCTCTTGAAACAGACATATTATTGTCTGCTGTGCTGGGAAGGAGTGAGTCTGTGTTTGCCGCTCACATGTGTGATTCATTTGCTATGCAAGAATATGGCAAACGTCCCACCGCAACAACACAGTCATATTGTACGGGTGTGTTTGTATAATACATCAAAAGCAAAGGAGAAACACGTTCAGACAAATAATAAAACTGCTGTGAACAGAAAGTTACGCTTACTTATGCAGTACAAAAGTACTGTGCTGGTAACGTGTCACATTGATGGTATCAGGTGGTATTACCATGGTATTTTGATATGGTACTCTTGTAGTGAATGATTGTCAGATTTACCGTAGAAAAGTGGTTACCTGAAAGAGCCATTTTACCTGATTTAACCTATAAAATTAGTTTTGTTGTTATAAATTAATACATTTAAGTTGATTCAGTGATGCTAAATAACATTTTATTATTATTATTTGAATGAAACCAGATAATTTAAATGGTACTATTTTCAGGTTACCATTTTTTTTGTATACCATGGATTTATTCCCCTGAGGAGGGAAGAAAAAAAAAAAATATATATTCGATATAATGCCTCTCAATGCTAAATATACATAAAAAGTCAAAAACACTATGGAAATATCATTAAACATTTTTAAGAGATTGACTGCTATTTTGCTGTTGATGATACAATGGAGTAAAATACAAAAAGTTACTTTTTCGTTTTGACTCTGACCTATGAATACTGACAGAGTATCAAAAAAAAGAACAAAACCACAATGTACGGCAACCACCAACAATGTGCATTTAAAAAACAAATAATATAATACTATATATAATTTACTGTTAGTGCATTAATAGTAGTGCATCATTCCTGTAACATTGCTCTGTCTTCTATAAATTCTCTAAAATATGCCTGCGGTAAAAAAAAAAAAAAACCTTCTGACATTATTTCAAGTCTGAGTTGATGTTGTTGCTGATAACTTAAGGTGTGTAATAAAAACAAATGAATAAACAAGTGAAAACCCTTTCAGCTCTTTCTCTTAACTCTGTGGCCAAATCTAAAGCTCTTGATCATATTTACAGCACTGGAAAAGAACAAACTCGCTGCTGTCTGACCTCTTGTCATCTTTCTAATATGCCATAAACAGTCGTGAAGATGCACGAGCACTTCCTTTGCATAAATTAGTTTGGATAAACCTCCTAAGAGTTCATTTCCGTTCAGAAATAGAGGTTGAGGAGAGATTATGTTGATAAACACACCCACGCACATTCACTTGCACTCTAATGAAAGGCTCATGGGTAATAATAACCGATGGTAATGTGCACAGAGAGAGATATGAGGTACATGTCTTCTGGAACGCCATGTTTGACAGTTTTATTGCTGTTAATGAAACGCATGGCATAGGAGTATTCGGCCGTCATCAAATTGACATATTTAATTAAAGTTGCAGCTTAATTAAAAATCCAATTAACTGTGAAACTCTAATGAATAGAAAACTGCAAAACGCAAGACTTGACCTTCAAATCGGACTGCTCCAGATTTCAACACGCCGACAGAATGCTGTTGGAATCTGGAACTGCAATGTTGCCCTAAGACACAATAAGAGAGTTTGTGTGAGGTGGCTGATTTAATTAAAACCTGATATTTAATTGTTATGACTGACGGTGGTTACGAACTGTCAACACATCAAAACTAAAAAATAAGATGCATGAAGCAACTGGCATTTTAAGACGTGACTGGGGCAGACTTTAAAAAGAGCAAAAGTTCAAAATCCAAATGTCAGTGCAGTTCTTAAAGGAACAGATCAACAACAACAAATAAATAAATAAAATGAAAATAACTAACTAAATAAATAAATCCCTTGCATTATTATAAAACATTATTATTAATAGCATTATTATTTATTACTAGGAGTGGCCAGAATATTTCATAAAAAAAATCTTGTTTTACACAGAACAAAGCCATACAGGTTTGGAAGAATGAGGGTCAGTAAATGACAGTATTTAAAATGTTCTATGTTTTGTTCCTTTAATAATAATTATTCTTTAAACATCTTTGAGCAATGCATTTTATGATGACGAATAGCTGTAAAGCTTGTCAGAAAGCACAGCTCATATAGCTAATTTATGAGGGGACAGGCTTATTTGACAAAACTACATTTCCCATCATTCACAGCGGCAGCACAAGACTATTAAATACACAGATAAAGCATGAGTAACCTGATTACCTGAGCTTTTCTGCTTCATATCATTGTACTAGCATTAAAAAACACTTTTTGTTTATATTGGCAATTGAAAACGAAAGAAAGAAATATGAAATTGCCCAGTGTATCAAGCTGATTTGACTAGTCAAGCGATTAAAATCACTCGAACGCACGCCACATCATAAATATGAATTCTGAAATCATAAATAGGAACGTTCCAGGATGACAATGGAATCATTCCTTACATAACGGGATGTTAATAACTAGCATATTTTAAAATAAAAATGCATTCATTTGAATTAGAAGCTATTAGGCCTACTTGTTCAAGATGATGTGACTTTTTTTTTAAATAGGTTCCTTTACTGTAAAACCTTTTATTTTTTCTGTAATCCTTTCAAATGGTGCATTTATTCTTAATCTTATCTGCCTTCAATAAGAGCTGATCCACTTACAGGAAGGAAATGTTTCTGGGGAATATAAAAGCTGGAAAAAATTAAATACAGAAAATCTCTCTCTCTCTCTCTCTCTCTCGTCATGCTCTGATTATCTCTCTTTTGTCGGGGCTGTTGAACGCAGAGGGCTTTGGGAAACCAGTGACTAGAAAATGCCGGCGAGGACTGTGAGTCCTCCACAGACAGTCAAACCGTCCACTGCTCTAATAATCGAACTAATGACCATGCTAATTATGAGAAAGCTGCTCTGGTGGATACTTTGCGAGCTGCTATCAGTTCTCACGCATCAGTGACCAGAAAGTAACACCTGCTATATTCATTCTCAAGCCAAGAGAACAGAGAGCTGATGCTTTCTAAAACATATTTGCTCTTTATTATTAGGTGAAGATCTAGTCAGCTGAAGGATTATACTACCACGTCAACATTGTGTCATAATAATACAGACCCTCTTTCCTTTGTCACATTATGTAAACATTGGCCTTTAGTTACAATTCGTTGCAGTTTATTGTGTTTGTTTGCGGATTGTATTTCAGACACGGTAATTCCAAACATGCACACTATATAGGGTGTTTTTATGTGGTTCTTGTCAAATAAGAGAAGTCAACACTTTCACAAACTTCTAAGTTTCCAATCTTTAATTACAAGTTCAAAAACTATATGAACCATTTGTCTAGTGGAAAACACAGGTAATTATGCCACAAAACACCTTAAGATTCAGTCTTGTGTTTCCTTTGTTGGAATCCTGCTAGCTAAAATAGCATTAGCATTCAGTTAGTCAAATTAAGTTAGACTGACCAAATTACATTAAGTTTCACTGTATTCAGCTTCTCAAATGTGTAACCTGATCCTCTTCAGCCTCAGCAAGCAGAAACAGTCAGTTATTTACACCCCACCGAAGCATTTATTCATTTAGCATCAGGTGCTTGTGCTTTAGGCTTCAACAAACCCTGCTGGACGGCGACTTTTATGACTGAATGCCTGCCGTCGCCCACAATAAATAACCCAGAGCACAGGGTCCGGGCTAAATAGAGTGACTCCAGATCAGTGTGGAGAAATGAAAATAAAGGCCTGGCTGCATGTTTGGCGAATCGGCGGGTCTATAATATCAAATATGCGTGGTGAGAACAGATGGGGAGGTGTATAGTTGGGTCTTCTGTCATATCGCGTTTATGCTGGCCAAGTGCCATTTTCCTTTCACTCTGCCCTTTAATCATAGCCATAATGAACAGCCCCAGGGCTTCGGCGATTGTAATGTGATGATACGATGGAAGATGGAAGACAGAGAATTGGCTGTATAAAAGGTGACAGACTGTGGTCACCCACCGTTTGGACTCTTATTATATTCGCTTTCTGCCTTTCTGTAATGCTAAAAGGTGAAGACATTTCAGTATTTGTGATTCACATTGGACAAATTGGTGTATTAAAGGAATTTGTTTTTAGCAAACTAATAAAAAATCATGTCATTACATGCCAGCAAGCTGTGAATACAAAAATCAGCTCTTTTCCATGCAGTTCAGTCACTGGTGATCTGTCGCAAAGGACAAAAAAGCATTTAAAAAGCATTCAATATGAATTGTGTATAGATTGCAAGTCATGGGGTAGGGGAGGTGGGGATACGTTCTGGGGGGGGTGGTGTTGTCGTCTGAAAACTGCCTCTCTAAGTGCGAGTTTTAGAGTGGGTGGGCATGGGTGTATCAGATCAAGTCAATAACATTTGGTTACAAAAATGATGTTTGCAACACTAGTCAAACTTAGCACTGGTGGATCAACACATCATTTTTATAGTCTATCCCACACTCTCAGAAAAAAAAGTACAAAAGCTGTCACTGGGAAATTACCTTTTCAAAAGGAACACTTTTAGACCTTAGTCACCCTAATGGCTGAATATTAGTACCTTAACCCCTTAAAGGTACATATTATTACCCAAAGTGTACATATTAGTATCTAAACCATAAGTACCTTTTGAAATAATAGCTCCCCCGGGTCAGCTTTTGTACCTTTTATTTTTTGTTTGTTTACCGGAAAACATTCTCAGAATGTTCTGGCAAAATTATGAACAAACATTCTTCCAGCAGTATTCATGGAAAGTTTGTTTATAGTTATGGTCTTTAATAATGTCTAGGTCCTGAAGATTGCCAGCGCTGGGGGCAAAGCGGGCGAAAAAGTTATGTATCGTTATTCATGATTTCTCTCTCTCTCTCTCTCTCTCCGCTCTCTCTCTGAAAACTTTTCGTTGAACATTCCCATATGTTACTAAATTATAAGATTTGATAAATAAATAATAAAATTTCCACACGTTTCGAATAACCAAGATTTGTTGTTTATTATTATTTATTTATTAAACAATATTATTAACTTTTTAAAACCTGGACTTTTTGAACATTGTCAAATAACCTTTGCAGAACTTAATAGGAGCGTTAGCAAAACGTATTATGGGTACATATTTTTGGTAGCTGCAATATGACTTTGTAGCCTAATTTGAGAACTTTGACAGAGGAGGATCAACCCAATCTCACGGAAAAATGTACAAACATTCAAAAACGTACAAATTCATACAAAAAGTAGACCCCAAAAAACATAAAACTATTTTTAGATTATCAGTGAATTACTTTCAGATTGTTTGTCCCACAATGTTATTGTATGACATGAAATAAAGTGCTTATTCGTACATGACTGCTTATGTGGTACTTGAAAAAGAGCTGCACAGAATGTTTCCTTTCGTATTCCATAAAAGAAAGAAAGTCCTTAGTATGACATGAGGGTGAGTAAATGATGGTAGAATATTCATTTTTGTGTGAACGATCCTGTCACGATTTAGAATGCGTCCCCTTCTTCCCAACTGCTAATGTTTTAAAATGTTGCCTTACAGGTTCATTTAACACTTTCAGCTTCGTAAAATATGATTCTTGCATTAGCTGCATGCTAAATTACGAACAGCATTGAACGAGCTCACAAAGAGCCTTTGGCCCATTGAGCAAACCACAGCTCTGCCTGGAGCCACTCGCCACGGTAATTTGATTCACCTAGACAGAGTGTGATGGAATTTAATAACCTGAACAGCGATGATGTGTGTCCGGAAAGAGGAAGGCAGCGAGTTTTTCCAGGAATCTGCAGGCGAGAATGAACCCACAGGAATGTTGAGCCCTGTGAGATAAAACACGGCTTCTCTCTCGCTACCAAAATTGCATAAAGTTTGAACAATCACATACTGTGCTGAGCTCCATATGAACGTGGATATCTAATGTTTTGGAACGGAAAATCAAGAACTGGTAGCTATAGAAGCCTGTTTTCGCCATAAAATTAAAAAAAGGAAAAATGTGACATTTTATTTCTGGTTTTATATTTCATAATTCTGACTTGTTTCTCACAATTCCGAGAGTTATAAACACAATTCTGAGAATAAAAACTCAGGATTGCAAGATCTGAACTCGGAATTCTGACTTTCTTTCTTGCATTTTGAGTTTACATCTTGCAGTTCAGGGTTTTTCTTTGTTTGTTTGTTTTTTCAGTTGCACAGTTCAGATTTTTTTTTCTCTGAGAATTGCAAGTTTATGTCTGAGTTTATATCCCGCAATTTTTTTTCAGGGAAAATAAAAAAATAAATGAACAAATCTGAGAAAAAAAGTTTGTGACGAGGTTGTTAGGCTGAAAGTGCGAGGGTGGTTGGTGGGAGAATGGTAGGTAGGGGAATAACACTGTTTACAAATGTAATGTCACCCAAACGACAATGGCAAATGAAAACTCTGGCACATAATTTACTCCCTCCCTATGTGGGTCATTTCAAACACTCCTTAGGTCCTATGCAACACATTTTTAACGATATCATGGCTGCCTTTGCCATTCAAGCTACTCTAAAAAAAAAAAAACAAAAAAGATTCATAGAGTATCATAAAAGTGCTTCATACTGTATGACTCTACAGTAAAAAAAACAACATATGGCTCTCAAACGACATACGGGTGAGTGACAAAAGGTTCATTTTGGGGTGAACTATTCCTGCAACTGATCACGTTTAGTCACATTTTTGAGTTAGAACACAAGTTGTTTGTAATATATGCAATCTGTTGGATTTCACACCAACTGTGTGTCATGGAGAGATCCTGTTTTAAGGTTCTTTGAGGGGGAAGTGCGATAGATCTTCCTCAGATCCTCAGGAGACGTCGATATGTGCTGGATGCTACTGTGAATATTTCCGGCTCAGTACCAAGTGATGCCAAACACAAGTCTAAAGCAGCTCTGGGCAGAGATGCATACACTGATCTATGGTTTCCTAGTTGAAATAATGAATTTTCCACCAAGCTGGGAACTCTGTTATAGTTTAGCAATTCTGTACAACAAATATGCCCATTTATTTTTCAGCGTCAGGCAAACTAGCCAACAGATAGGGTCCAAAATTAACTTTACGGGTCACCTGCCAATGCTGAGCGAATTCAGAAAATTTACCGCAATGAAACTAGAATGATTTAGTATAGATTTCTGCTTAGCACAGCAATTTTGTGACAAACAGAGCAGCGTCACATACAAAACATGGCACATATCTCTGTGAAATTGCACTCATTGTTACTCACTGCAGATTCCTTTCCAAGGCCAGTGTGGATGTTTTTACTTTTCTCTGGAAAGTTTTGCTAACTCTATTCCCCTCCAAGCATTCATGCATCTCTGTGATAAGGCTTAAAGATTGGACAGGTGGAACATTGTGCAATCAGTGAGCGCTAGTGAATGAAAATGTAAAGATTCCCCTAAAAAAAGGACTGTTTTTTTTTTTTTTAATAAAGTTTAATATTTTTTTTCAATGTTTTTTTTTTCAAAGGTAAAAGTGGGCAGTCATATTTGAATGTACAATAATTATTTACCGGCAGTAGTAACAGTTATAATAAACTGTTAAGTAAAACAACAGTGGAAAGTGCTGAGATATATACAGTCAAACCAAAAATTATTCAGACACCAGATATCTTTTTTTTTTTTACTAGTGGGTGCAGGACATTTTAGTTCATTTATGTAAGTGAGGATAGCAAAATAGAGTAAACTGTGACATATAATACCCAAAATTCTTCATACAGTAAAATTTTTTAACATTTGGGACAAACATTATTCAGACACTTTGACNTTTCTTTGCAAAAGTACACAAAGTCTCAAATGCAGTACTTACTTGCTCTGTTATACATGATCTTGAAACTTTTTCAGTTTGCTGTTTGGTGAAATAATCAAAATTTGTCAGGCCATAGTAGATGATATTCCAAACAATAACCATCCACCAGAAGCTTCCAGACAAACGCTTTAGACTTTGAGTGATCAATCCCAAAAATCCACTATAGGATTCTGATGAAAGGTATCAAAAGTGGAATTTTTTCTTCCAATATCCACTCAATGAGTACATTAGCAGAAATAAAACTGCTAATATTAAAGGTGCAGTAGGAGATCATGGAAAATGCTAACTTTAGCCTGATAGACGTCCAAAGCCACGCCCCCTGAACCCAGATTCGCGTATAGATCAGGGCCGAATGCACAAAACATCTTGAGGCCTAAAAGTAGGCTCATAACTCGACGATTAGGAGGAAAATCTTTAACAATAATGGGCGGTCCGTCCAAATTAGGACTCCTAAATTTTTGTTCAAGAGTATTTCACCCAAAGCGTTTAAGTGCTACATAGCTTCTAAATCGGTGAAAGTTAGGAGTAGTGAAGAGGGACTCCTAGTCACTAGACCAAATCTGAATATCCTAAAATGGCTGGCCAGCAATCTGCCTCAGAAATATTCATTAGACACCATGTGGGCCCTACTGAGCTAAAGGGTCATAGGATGTTACTAAAAAGAACCTTAGTTGGTATTGTGTGAATGCAATGGGTTTATGCAGTTTAAGTTTTAAAAAAAACATGTTTTACTAATAATTAACGGGATTGTTCTCCTCTAGCCCGATTTCTGAAACGATTCCGAAACGAGTCGATTTTACAAAGCTACGTGTCGTCTGAAAAGCGAGGTGTGCTCAATGGCCTTTACTGCTATTTTAGGAGAACTCTATGGTAAGATAAAATGTTTTTGTGAAATACGGGCCAGAATACCAGAGACAACATGACTAAATAGGCTACATCAGCGGTTTCCCTTGTAACTCAACGGATCCCTCATCGGAAGTAGGAGCATGAACATGTGAGGGATCATACGACGGCACACGTTCTGCAGTAGCTCAACTTCTACCGAGCGGTATCGAATCGGGTACGTTAATAAGTGAGACAGCAAAAATAATGCAGGAGCGGGGGGCAGCGGAGGATGGTATGGGAACCGCTGGGCTAAATCATGTGTCATTTACCGGTGAGAAATCTTTAAAAGTACTACAAAACCAGGAAGGAAGATCGGGTTGTTGAAGTTTGTCTGCCATTCTCGCTCTGTCTACACAGCGTGCGTGAACGCGCTGATGACATATCCTGTCTGCGCAAACAGGGTGCACAGAGGTATGCAAATATATACGTTGACAGGCAGGTAGGAAAGTCAATTAAGACGCTCGGACCGAACATTTTGATTGGACGAACATTTTATGGTCCTACTCCTTCCACAGACGATATAAATACATATCAATACATTTTAGACCACTTAACTTAGTGATTGCTGTCGAGATGTGAAAGACTTTCAACCAGCATAACAAAAAATGGTTTTGAAGACATCACATATTGCACCTTAAAGGGAGTTAACTCTAAAGTATTGAGGGTAGCGTAAGGAGAAGGCCATGCTTCCTTCTAACCAAACAATACCTTCCCTCTTATACTACACCTGTGTTTAACCCTCTGGGGTCTGAGGGTGTTTTTGGGCCCTGGAGAAGTTTTGACATTTGTGTTTTTTCAGTATCTTAAAAACTCTAAAGTTGATAACACTGTATTACACAAAACTGGGCCATTGAACAAGGAACAACCTTGGGCCAAACATTCATAGATTAATATCATAGTGTTAACAAATTTGATATCTTGCGTTTAATTATAAAAACAGTAAACACCTCATGGCGTTGTGAGGAATTTACACAATTGAAAACTGAAACATATTGCAAATGTTCACTGATATATGCATGTGATCAGGGAATTATAGTTGGCTAAAGTCTTAACTAGTAAAATAGTGAACACGTATTAATGATTTTTGGCTAAAAAGAAAAATTCATTTTGACCATACAATGTATTTTTGGATGTGCTGCAAATCTCCCCAGTGACTTAACACTGCTTTTGTGCTGCAGTCACATATCTGCTTAGCCTGTATATATGAATTTTCATTTTTGTGATATCTATCTGCGTGCAATTGCATTTTGAAGTAACTTTGTTAAGCCCAAAGTTTGATTAGATGTAATAAATGTAGATGCAATGTTATAAACTCATATGCACTTTCATGTGCAAAATGTGTGCTTTACAAATAAAAGAAACATTGCAACATAGTTGCATTTGATTTGAAATACTCTAAACGTACAATAAAACATTCAGATTGGTAGATAGATGAGATTTTCAGGATTTGTTTCTTAAATGTCAGCATTTAGATTTGTAACCCATGTGGGATGATAAATGTGTGTTCTTCTGTTTGCGTCAGACTCGTCGTGTCAAAGCAAACGCTCGCACATCTGCGTGGATGAAGTGACCCGGACGCCCAGAAAGCCCCAAAAACCCAGAAAACACCCCAGCCCGACTCCCACATAAACCCCATGAGGTGAGCACAACTGTTTCTTTTTACACTTTAACATTTGCATTCATTTACGCAGAAGAAATGCTATTTTCAGTTTGCACGTGAAATGTAGAATAGCATGCTAAGCTCATTTTAATCATATTGCGTTAGTACCCAGTTTACCTTTATTTTCCTATGTTAAAATGTTCATCTGCTATAGATGTTAAATATGGGGGTTTTATTTCAAGTACACTGTAAAAAAAAATAAATACAATTTTTACAAGGTACTATAGGTTTTCTAAATCAAAATTCCGCTTAATATAATGCATTACTTCTGCTTATTTGTTAAAGTTACTTGCAATTTCTCTCTACTTCACGTTTGGTTTCAGTGTGTAATTGAAGAGCAGTCTTCCAGTCCGTGAAAGGGTTAATATGGTGGGTTTACTACGAGAGCTCGAGTTTCCTTCAGAGTGAAACACATTTTACACGTCAGCAGTGTGTTCACTCACTTTCTGCTGTATTTACATCTGGACCGACCCTCATTTATTATACGTGCACATTTCCACGCATTTGGCTCAGTGCATTGAAATGCAACACCCCAGAATTGCATTTAAGCATGAAGGCGTTCTATTTAAATGGCGTTTTTCATGTCTAAATCGATTGATTGTAGACTGAGTCCACAAATCTGATGTAACTGCATGTTAGTGTTACCTCAGTTAGTCGTGTGAGGAAACGTCCCGCCAAATCAACATGTCACCGGGCTGCTAGTCATTGAGCAAATAACGGCCGGTCGCAGCACATTTGTGAAGTCATAACATTAGTAATGAAGAGTGTTTTGCTTTGGTGGGACTCAGAATGGTTCATGATCTCATTTTCCAGCGTGTGTTCTTTTTTTTTAGTTTTGTTCTTTTGGTTCATCTGTTTCGTGGTGTGCTGTGACTCACGCGCAGACTTATCTCTGCGTTAGAGTCAACATGATTGTTCACGTTTACAATATGCATACTATAAATACTTTTACGTGCCATAGTGTAGAAAATAAACCAGGTGAATAATGACACGAAAATATGCAAGCTTGTTTCCGCCACGGGATAAAAAATAAACGAGCGATTGCATTTTTTCACAATTTGACTTTGTCTTACAATTCTGAGACATCTCTCCAATTCTCTGGAAGCCCGTTTCCGCCACTGAATTTAAAAAAAAAAATTTTATTGCGACTTTTTATCTCACAATTATAATTTTTTTCGTGCAGAATTGCGTGATGTAAACTAAAGAGTTAAAAAGTCATAATTGTGAGATCTAAACTGGCAATCCTGAGAAATAGTCAGAACTGCGAGATATAAACTCACAATTCTGACTTTTTCTCACATTGTGCGTTATACAGTCATAACTCGCAATTCTGAGAATTGCGAGATATAAACTCGCAATTGCGAGAAAAAAAAATCAGAATTGTGAGTTTTTCTCTCGCCAATCAAATTCCTCTATTCAGCAACGCACGTTTCTGAGCTGTTGGTTTCTGTGAATAGTTTTTCTGTGCGTGAAACATTAACTTCCCCCAACAGGTATGCCAAAGTTGATCCTATCCAAAACCCTCCAACGGCTCTTCCAAATATTTAAATGCTATTGCTGACATTCGATCATATAATTTCTTGCCTCCCAAAATGCCCAGAAATTTCCCTCCGGTACTTGTGCTTCTGAATCGAGTCGAGATAAACTGACAGTAGATGGAATTATACAGATGATCTGTCACATATAATATGGGGTTCAATGTAAGTGTGATTGAAATTGCATTTCCATGTTTATCTTTCGCAAGAGTGACAGAGCAAGAGAAGGAGACAGAACACACAACTAGAAGTGTCAGAGGATATGTTTAGAATGACATAATACATACTATTTTTGAAAGACAGCAGAGTATGTGTGCACAGTTTTCTGTATGCATGGAATAACTGGATGACAAAATATATTTGCAGAAGACACACCATATAATGCTATATCTCAATGCAATTTGCTCAGTTTGACCTTTCATTTCCAGTGTTACCGTATCTATTACATTTTGCAGTGTCATTCTTGACTCATTATTTGCTCAGACGGTGACATCTCTAAACAACATTTGCTGTAAATTTATCCATACTTATTTCCGAGAAGACAAGTGGACAAGCTTACTGGATTAACCATAAAATGTAATGAGATCTCTGACACACTACTGTTCCACAAAATTAAAAGATTCTGTTAGAATATATGATATAAATCATGCTGAATAGCATAGATTTATAGTTTATAGTGTCCAAATAGCATGTATTTCAAACACTAAGCAATGAAATGTTAATTAATTATTAATTTTTAATAAAACCTGAACTCAGTTTATGATGATATACACTACCATAAAAAAGTTTGGGTTGGTTTTTAAATAACTGTTTTCTATTTGAAAATATTTTTAAATGCAATTTATTCCTGTGATGCGAAAGCTGAATTTTCAGCTCATTACTCCAGTCTTTTTAAGCACATGATCCTCGGAAATCATTTTGAATGGTGCTGATGTTGGAGAAGTTCAGAATAATTTACCTTCTTCTTATTACTATTATTATCATTATGTATATATAAGGTTGTAAACAGTGTTCTGCGTACCATTTTGTATTTGTTTCAGGATTGTGGAAAAGAAAGTTCAAAGAACAGCATTTGTTGGAAATCTTTTGTAAGATTATAAATGTATTTACTGTCACTTTTTGCAAAAACCAAAATACTACTGACCAAGTTTGACACTAGTGTAGATTTTTCATGGATATCCTGCTAGAAACTGGTAATTCATTCCAAATATATCCAAACAAACCTGATGACCTGAACTGGATTACATGTACGTACCAGAAATGTTTGTGTGAGTATAAAGTAATTTTGTCCATGTACAGTGAGGGTGCAAATGAGAAATGAGAAATGAGTTCATACTGTGTGACATGATCTGAGAGCAGGCCGCAGCCTCCAGGCCACATTTGATAATACCATAATACAGCTCTGCCCTGCACTGAGCCTGCAGTTGTGTAGGCCATGAATCATCACATTAGCCATCCTCTCTATGGGAGGAAAAGGATCTTACATTCCATGCTCCCAGACCGAGGTGAAAAAATAAAAAAAACCCTGTTGAAACAGCTGCAGGGCAAGATTGGGTGGATTTTGAAGGTCAAAACCTGAGGATAACACATTAAACTATCCTGAAACCACAACCACAGAGAAGGAGTGAGATCCCTCTTTGTTCCCTTCGTTCATGAGAGACATTTGCTGGAGTTCTTATCAGATTCCTCAAACGTTTGTTTCAGGTTGTTTGAGACCAATGAGCCTTGCTCTGGCAGTGACGGGAACCTGATGACTTTTAATTTTAGCTACTGGCCCCCAAAACTTAGTTTTGGCCATTGTAAACCTGACAGCGCACGTTAAGGTATTATACTGCAATATGCAGCTCCCTGTCAGGATAGAAACATAATCTTGCCCTTCTTTTCTGGAATGCAAAAAAGTAACAAGAATCACCGAGAACAAAACATCAAAGCTAATCAGGGTATGAAGACATGCCCACACAAAGGAATGCATCTTCTCTGCATGACTAAAACTGCTAACTTTACTTTGGTTGCTGTAAAAATTAGTTTTTTTTCCAAAACTTAGTGAGCGGCACTACCATCTGAAAGTTTTTTTTCTTTCTTTTTTTTTTCTTAGAATAAAACTTTTACTCCGATCATTACTTGAAGCCAAGTGCCAGTAAAACATTATACTGTTACCAAAATATTTCTAAAAATAAGTCTCACTAACTCCGTCTACTAGTTTTAGGATGCACTGCGCACAACAACACACACACACACACACAAAATCCTTCATGCATGCTTTTGTCTTGTTTTCTTGTTAAAATATCTGAAAATTGTTAACAAAATGAGCATACTTTATTTTATTGTATTATATATATTTAAAGACGCGAAGAAAAAAAATACCAGTGCATAAGACAAAACACACTTGCATTAAAGTCTTCGAATATTCTGCAGTGTAAATTTAAATAATTTATGGAGGGTTTTAGATACTGTTAATGCAATAGTGTGTAAACAATGAAATTATATTAAATTAATTCATGTCAGTCATATATTACTGAGAGTTCATTGCACTTGATGATATTAAGCTGAACTTTGAATGAGTTGCATCAGATTTCTAGTTCCCAGCACGCTTTGTTTCCCTCTAGGAGAATAAACATTGAAATTAAGTGTGATTTGTGTGTTTTTGCACAAGATCAATTTAGGGAGAGAGAGCGAAAGAGATGTGTTAGTGTTTGATACTAGGTTATGCTGGGATTTATAGGGGGTTCTGTTGCAAGAGAGCGGTTTGAGGATGGGATACAAAGCCAAAAGCCTATTTATGATACATGTTGCATAAGTGTATTGTGAGATGTATGCAAGTGTATGAGACTACATGTAAGTGGGCTATTACTAGCTAGCAGTTAATTGTAGAAGATCAAATAGATTTAACCAGATATTTATGCAAACCAACTGACTTGTTCCTTTAATGGTCAACATACTTGGGGGCTGACTTTAGCAAATGTTTATACATCCTTCCTTTATCGAAAACTCTAGCAGCTGTGTGTGTTTCCTGAGCTCTTTGGGTGGATACCTTCGGCCGATTTTAATGGAGAGGGATCTGCTGCCATTCAAAGCCCCTATAAAGTAAACGGTTGACATTTTGACTTCATTGAGAAACTGGAGAAACAGATTGAAACACATTTTTTCAGCCCCTTCTCTCTCGGAGAGATCTCATGTCTCTGGTAAACCTCCATGCATTTTCTATCAGGGTAACACTGAGAGGCAACCCTTCCTGCCCCCACCCTTCCTTATAAAAATCCTAGGGTTATTTTTATTCGTCTTTCTCCTCTGTCACAAAAGGGTCAGAGCTCCGCTCGTGTACCCGCGATTCTTCTCCGGTTTAATGCATTGGCATATTAGCATTTAGATAACCCTTCTGAATATGGGAGGACAGGGAATTGAAAGCAGGAACAGAATAAATACAGTGAATAATATATCATACATTTAAAAAGAATGGCACTGGAGGTTTTTCCAGCCAGGAATTTGGCAAGATGGAGAACCGGAAATGAACAGATGCCCCAAATTTGCAGCACTGAAGTGAGAATTGCCCAACACAATTCCATTGTTTGGTTTTGGTGAAATTAGCTGTCAGGAGCATGCAAACTACTGTAGATTTGCCTGTTATTATCACCAGATTGATTTCTGTTTATCCACATTAGATCCTTCCACAGCTATTTTCCCAGTCATCAGCCCTGTATTGTTAAGTGTGTTGATACTTAAGCACTTAGAAACCCTCAAATATGTATTTTCCTCTCAGAAAACGGGACATAAAATCAAAGACGCCCAACCAAACACCCACTGGCCTAATTAATGATTATATGCCTGTCAGTCCAGTAGCCCGCTGTCTTTTGTTGGAGCTCTGTTGGCCTCGTGGTTTATTAAACCAAGGTTCTGACTGGATGGAAATGACTCAGGTCCAGCAGGGCCCAATCACATAGTCATCACGTTGAGAATGAGCTGAGAGCCCGTCTATGCAGATCAGTGTGTGTTCAGAGGCTACTCTGCAAACCTAATGGCCATTTAACCATCTGGGCTGAAGAGCAAAAAAAAGAGGGCGATAGAGAGAAAGCGAGAGAGAGGATCCCGCAGAGACAACTCCGGACCCATCAGTATTCTTGTCAGCATCTCCACATGTGGAACCAGAAGCGAAATATAGCCCAACCCGCCTCTCCCCAACAGGCTTTATTAAAACAAATTGCAGGTCCCTTTACCAGCTGCACTTTAAGCAGTGTCTGGGTTCGTGCGGATGGGGTGCATGAAGAGGAAAGCACATGATTAAAACTCAGGGAAAAGGGTGGAGGTGTGTCCTGAGTCCCGGGTCAATCAACACGGAGTGATTTAGAGACAGTGAGAAGATGCCGTATGGTGCTGAGTTGTGGGGAGGAGGTGCCACTGGGTGTCTAACAACACAACCTTTCAAATGGTGGAAAAGGGAAGAAAATTACATGCCATGAAAGGCTTTCTAAAGCACAAATAACAGACTGTACCATTGGAGGGTATTTTGAGTCATTTAATACAAATTGGGAAATGGTTAATGTGTAAAATCCCAGCTAAGAAAGTATAACAAACTATATGTTGTAGAAATGGTATGTAAACGTTTTATTTTGGTTGTGGGAATGATCAAATGTTCTTAATATGGCTACAGCATTATTTAAAGGTTAGCGGAACATTGCTAAAATAGTGACTAGTGTGATAGGAAACCTCCTAGCAACTGCATAGCAACACACTAAAAATAAGCATACATTTACACCTGGAAAACACCAGGAAACTCATAGCAACAACCTCCTGGGAACGCAGAAACACCCCTTCCAGTATAAAAACAGCCTGGAAACACCCCTAGAAACACCCTAGCCACTTATACTCAGAAAAAGCCAGAGCATCTTATCTACTGCATAGCAACACCTTCAAAAAACATAGCAACTGCTTACCAACACACTAAAAAAACACACATTAAAAAATCACCAGAACATCCTGCAAACAACATGGAAACTCCTAGGAACCACAGCGCAGCTGGACACCACCCAATTAACATCCTAGTAGCTGCTAAAAAAAAACCCTGTAAAAAAACTAGCAACTGCTTACAACACCCAGTGGAAGCCACCAGAAATCAGCACATACATAACCAAAACCACTGGAAACACCTAGACAATGCATAGCAACAAACTTAACTGCATAAATACACCCTGGAAACACCTAGCAACTTCATAGTAACAGCCAAGAAACATTAGCAACTGCATAGCAACACACTGCATATATAACTATATAAAGACACCCTGGAAACACCCTAGCAACTTCATAGCAACAACCTGTGAACCACCTAGATAAAACGGTATAAAAAGCCTGGAAAAACCCTAGAAATAACCCTAGGAACTTTTAGCAAAATCCCTCAGAGCACCCTAGCAACTGTATAGCAACACACTGGATGGATGCTAAACACCCTAGAAACACCCAACAACTTCATAGCAACAACCTAGGAACCACCAAGAACACCCTGCATAAAAAACAACCTGGTAAAATCCTAGAAAAAAAGTTCACAACATATAGCTACTGAAGAGCAACACCCTGGAAACATCCTAGCAACTACTTAGCAACACACTGGATACTTAACTGCATAAATACACCCTGGAAACACCTAGCAACTTCATAGTAACAATGAGAACTGCCAAGAACATCATACGGTATAAAACAGCATGGAAAAACACCCTAGCTACTTAGAAAACGTCCAGAACATCCTAGTTACTGCATAGCAACACCCTGGAAGCAGCCTAGCAACTGCTTAGCAACACACTGAAAATCACCCAGAGCAACAGAACATCCTAGCAACATCATGGAAACTCCCTATTAACAACACAGCAACAACCTGGGCACCACCCATAACATCCTAGTAACTGCATAAAAACCCACCTGTAAACAACCTAGAAACACCTTAGCAACTCCATAGCCACACACTGGAAACCACCAAGAACATCATAGTAACTGCATAGCAACACCCTAGCAAACACCCATAGCAACTGCAAGCATACACTGGAAAACACCCAGACATCCTAGCAACTTCATAGCAACACACAGGAAAGCACCCAGAACAGTGTAGAAACTGCATTGTTTTGTTTTATTTTATTTTTTACCAAAATTTTGATTTTAAAATAAATAATAAAATGTAAATATACATTTTAGTACATTTTTAGAAAAAGAAAAAAAAAATATTTGAAATTATAAATGGAAAAAATACAGCTATGAGAAAAGAGAGACTATAAGCGAAGAGAATAACTGAAAAACAAAGAGACAGAGTGGCAGGTAAAGAAGGAGAGGGAGGCTTGGGTTCACACCTGCATGCTTCACACCTGTGCTCAGACCTACAGCATCACAGGATCCCGCGCTCTACTGTAGCATGACAACCCCGCTGCATGTCAGAAGAAAGCCATTTTGTTTCTGACACATTTCCCTGCTCATAGATTAATAACTCTGGACACACGGGCACATTATTGGCCCAGACTGTATGCTCACCTCTCCACCCCCACCCATAATGCAGTGTCCCATCAACAGGGGCCCTCAGCCAGGTCGCCATGGAAACAGCGCCAAAGCAAACAATGAGGCTGAATGAAAGGAGCGTGTGATAAGGTGCTTACCTAGCCGAGAGAGCCGATTGGATGAGACTTCGAGTTAAAACTGTTACAGCACACCTCAGTAAACACACAGAATGAGGGCGTACTGTGGTCCTTCGATCTTGCTTACAGGAAAAAAAAAAAAAAAAAGACGAGAGCGTGAACAGAATGAACAAAGAACCTCAACAATAAAGAACATCTCTAAGGAAATATAATGCTGCCAGTGTGGTTGAAGTGACTACCAAGTTTTTTTTTTTTTTACCAATTTCTATCTCGAGAAAAAACACCCTATGTAATGTTATAATGTTCTAAACATCTGAGAGCCAGAAGACTTCAATAATAACGTTCATTTGTTCTCTTTTTAAGCTCATTGTTGTCTTGGACAAACAAAGACAAATGAAAGTTTCAAGATTTTTCTCGGGTTACAAAAATATGAAGCCACACAACTGTTTTAACATTGATAATAGTAAGAAATGTTCTTGAGCAGCAAATCAGCATACTAAAATGATTTATAAAGGATCATGTGACAATGAAGACCGGAGTAATGATGCTGAAAAATCAGCTTCGCATCACAAGAATAAATTACATTTTAAAAAATATATTAATTTTAAAATTATTATATTGTATTTCAATATTTCACATTAATAATTGTCCGTTTTTTTTTTTGTTTTTGTTTTTTTTTCCAATAAATGGCGCCTTTGTGAGCTAAGATACTTTAAAACAGTAAAATGTTACATTTATTTTATTTAAATTTTATAATTTATTTTTTCTAATACTCATTTCAACCATTTTGTAACAAATATCCAAACACACTTGATTTAAATGAGACAGAATCCCACAGCAGTTAACAAACGCATCTAATTCATTTCCGTCTACACAGGCTACTAAATTATAATAATTCCCCATCTTGTGTGTTAGCGTTATTCAGATTAGGCTTTGTTTGACGCTGAATTGGCCTACCCTCCTACTTTATATTCTGTAATTAACATATGCAAATAGTCACCTTGGAGACATGATTAGGTAAATGTGTGCAGATGTGACATTGAATGTGCACTGCATGAGCAACCCGACCGTATTAATAAACAAATTCATTCTCTCTCGGTTACTCTACATACATGTCAATCAACGTAGCATAGCCAATTTATCATAATAAACGTGACACACTTTCATTAATGCCAACAAGGACGAAAATGAACTGTGTTTTTACTGTTAACATTTAAAAGCAAGTTTGTATGTTTGAGCCACTTACTAGTAAAGACAGAAACCGATTCTCTTTCTGATGACTGTGCCGTAGTCTGTTTATTACATGGGTGTCTGTTTTGGACAAAGACCCCTTGGTAACCATGGCAACCTGCCAAATTGTTATGGATCACTGCAAATACCTGAAATAATATTCCATAAGCCCTGCCTGAATTTATTGCAAACATATGGGCGACCAGGCAGGTTTGTGCAAAGACGAGTTCTCGCTAGAGATCAGTTGAGCTTTTTACCTTAAGGCGAGCCTGCATGTATTTTCAGACATCCAAGGAATAAACAGATTTTCTTTTCTGTTTTAACTCGGAGGATTTTCAGATTGCTGTCTAATTTGTGTCTAACTCTACCTTCCAATGAGAGCATCATGGGACCCCGATGGCCTTTGAAACCCTTTTGCTCAACAACCCCCGAATCAGTTCCATTTCCTCCTTCAAACAAAGAATAAAACAACTTAAACTGACTTTAAGAGGCTCAGTCCCTTCACAGACTACACGCCTCAAACCAGGGGATAATTCGGGCTTAGGGGTCCCAGGATGCTCCGCTGTCAGTTGGGCCCAGCGGTCCTGACATGCCCCAGCTCCCTTGTCAGCCCTCCTGGTCAGAGATCAAACGGCGCCCCCCGGGGCGAAAGGGCCGGCTGGCTTAGGTCTGTTCATTCATCACGCTCAACAACAGACAGACGAAATCAAACTAAAGAGGCCGGCGTACCTCCTCTCTTTCCTGTCAGGAGAGGCAAACACTTGAAAGCTTTACGTGCAGGAAGTGACAGAGTTACGTTGGAATGATTAAGGAGGTGAAATGGAATAAAGTGCCCTAATCCTCAGTTAATGGACTCAAGATGAGGCCACACACCTGCAGAGTTTGTCCATCTTCTGTGGATGCCTTTTGTTCACTGGACAAGAAGAAAGCAAGACTATTTAAAAACACTTTAACAGCCCTAAAGATGCCCTAATCACAACTATCAATCATCTATCTATCATCGTATCTATCTATCATCATATCTATCTATCTATCTATCTATAAAAACTAAATCTATCTATCTATCTATCTATCTATCTATCTATCTATTCATCTATCTAAATTATGCCAAGACTGGACATATCTTCAAAACTGGCCTTCAGATTCATGATTTAGTCCATTTTCGTGACATTCAATCTTACTTTACTGTGTTCTGTGTCTTTCTTCACCGGTAAATTAAACCAAACAGTGACTGCAGTGAGAGCAGAAGTCAGTATCAGTGAAATCAATGTGAGCACACAACGAGGTCTCTTGTTCCCTGACCTTTATGCAGAGGTCCAAATAACCAGTTTGACCCGTTTCACCTTGTGAAAATGAAGAGGAATTGCCACAGATTGGGTCATTTAAAACTAGGTAACCAGATGATCATTGGCATTTAGTATTCTTCAACTTGGTGTGTGACTCAAGTCACACCAGCCTGGTGTCATTGAAGTTAATGGTTTTTAGCAGAAATGACATTACACATAACCTGCATCAAACTTTAACTCTGAAGTTGATAATGAAGTCCAACACAAAGCCTAAGTCACCTTAAGATTTCAAAGAAGATTTTCCAAAGTGAGTAGGGTTCATTACATTACTTTGGCTGGTGTTAGAAAAATAAATTTACTTTTCTTTAAAAAATCTCATTATTTTCCCCAAATACACATGTGCATGCCGATCTCATGAAAAAGCAGCAGAATCAGTCTAAAATGTTTATTTACAACACTCGAACTAAAGCTAAGACTAATTACCTAGACAAATGGTGTTCTGACTGTAACTCCATCGGGATGCAGGACTGCCCCAATTTTATCGGGATGTCTGGACACCCTGTTTAAAAACAGCCAACAAATGCAGGATAGAGATTGCTAGATTGCTATGAGTGTTGCATAAGTCTTTGGGGGCAATTCTCTTGTTCTCTTTTGATCTACTTGTCACAGCTTGTGTGCTGTTCTAGCTTATACTTGAAACTTGGCATTGTGAACTGCAAATATTGTTGCCTCCTATGACAAATTGCTTGCAGTGTTCCTCATTTGTAAGTAATTTTGGATAAAAACATCTGCTAAATGACTAAATAACAGAATAAATTGCATCTGCTGATATCAGCATTTGTTTGCACACACTATCTGCATTATTTTAGCACCTGATCCACTGAACGAATTATGAAAAACACTAGCTATTTGTTTACTAAAATTCTCTGTTACAGGCTGGTTTTCAGAAGTAGCTTGTGAAGGATGCAGCAGACTACTAGGATCTGCTATAGTTTACTACTGTGATTGTACGTCATTGCTGCAAAAAAGCAAACTAGGCACTTAAAACTGCTCTTTAAAAACAGTATTCTCCATCGCTTGATTATCATCTGATGAATTAAAGCTGCCATGATCACTGGAAAATGCACAAACATCTCTTGTAAATAATATTCAGTGTACCACCTGCTTTCCGCCGGAATAACGCGATGTTAATTGTGCCAAGCTAACAGCACTGGGTTTTGTGAATAAGGCAAAATATATAATGACACTAATTTACATACAAAGGGTTGGCATGATGGTTGGGGGGAGGAAAAAAGCAGGTCTTCATTTGACAAATAACTATCCACAGCACTATTTCAGTGATTTAGCATCGGTTAAAATACACTCAAAAAATGAACATTGCTAGTAAATTTCGCAAAATCTACTCAATGGGCAGTAACACATGGAATAGATATTAGAAAGGGTCGCCCTTAAAAGATGTTAATCAATAATCGTTATTTTTAACTTATTCAGAGTGTTGGGTGATTGAATAAGGATGCATGTTGTTATGCTAAAAAGAACACATATGTGTTTGCACACACTAACATATTATAGGTTATAAAAATGTTGATTGAACATACAGTAGTTTGAAATGTTCGTCCTCTAAAAAGCTGACTACTGTCCAATTTTCTAGTCATATTCTATCGTTTCCAGGTCAAAAGGTGAAAAAAGTTTATTACCTAACTTCTAACTATGTTCACCCATGAAAACATTATTATTTAATGTTTACTTTTTAATTTTATAAGTTACACATTTAAACAATGGCAGTTTTCTTGTCGTGATTTAGACTGTTATTAAAGGATTTCCGCTAAGGTTCTTCAAAATTCATTCTTCCAAAGTTATTTGAACATTTGTTTTTTTAATATTCTAAGAATGTTTTCTCTCATCATTATGAAAACGTTCAAGTGCGGACATTCTGAGAATGTTGATCTCAGAATGCTTACTCTCAACATCAGAACATTAACTGAATCAAAATAACATAATGAGGATGCTCTGAGAATGTTGTTCTAAGAACTTTTTTTTCAACATAATGAGAATGTATGTCAGATATTAATAATTTAAAGTTACAAGAACATGCCTTTAACATTACTTCAAGAACATTTTATATAACTTAACATTGAAATCTGTGAGAACATTCCCTGTTAGTAATGTTCTGGTATATATAGTCCTACAGCGATTGTTCTCTATATAGAACCTGTCGGGTCTGTTCTACCAGCCGGACCCGTATTCATGTCCATACTAGATTTTTTCCATGAATGATTTAGATACAAGAACATGCCAGGTCGGTAGCCATGTTGCTAATTTAGCAAAAAGGACAGCCCTCCTGCCTTTCACTCTGATTTTTCTGTCATTTTCTTTTCATTTTTCTTTCTTTTTCTTTCTTCTTTCTCTTCTTTCTTCGTTCTTTATGTCTTTCGTTCTTCCTTTCCCTTCGTATTTCTTCTTTCTTTTTTCTTTGTTTGCTTCTTTCTTTATTTCTTTCTTTCTTTCTTTCTTTCTTCTTTTTCTCTACTCTCTCTCTCTTCCTCTCATCTCTTCCGTATCTATCTCTCTCTCTCTCTCTAGCTCTCTCTCTCTCTCTCTCTCTTATCCTCTATCTCTTTGTCACCTGGGGAGAAGAGTGGTAGCAGCAGATAAATTGGGTTCCTGCCCCAGAATCCATCTCTTAACGGCACTCTGTAAACTTGGTCATCTGTCAGACATGCGTTCGCTCTGAGAGTGATGTAGTGTGTTGTATTCCAGAGGGCTGTCGATGAAAATAGAGCGTCGACATCGGTAAACACAGGAACGGATAGAGAGGAAGAGACAGCAGCCTTCCTTGTATAATGCTAATTCTGCCCCCTCGTTCTGCTGTACAGGCTATAAATACAGATTATGTGGGTTTGGTAAAGAACAGATATGATCAAACTGCAAATATAGCCAGCTGGACTGATTTGAGGTGATGTAATATATATAAAGGAGGATAGATATTTTGGTCTCAGGAACTATATAGGTCACAGACCATTTTGCCTTATTCAGTCTTTCACCTTATGGCTGCCATCGCTGTCAAGAGTGAATAATATTCCAATGTCTTCATGCAAATTTTTATGACCAAATATTACTAGGGCTGGACCTCCTACTTTCTTTTTACATTGACCTCCATTCCCAATATAGCACTTCTACTCTGTGGAACTTGGCTTTCTCACTTCGTTGGCTAATAATGGGCGGTATACCAGACAGGTGTCAGGGAGACTCATATTAGCGAGATCATGCATAGGCATGAGCTAATTCATTATCAGCTTGGCTGCAGTTACTGAGTGAACTAAACATGCAAGTCGATTTTAATTTTCACCTCCACAAAAAAAGAAAGAAAAGGAACCGCAGGACTTTGGCCATACGGGGCGATGAATTGACCACCTGTCCCTAATCAGGAAGAGATCATCAGATAAAGCATGAGTAAATGGAAAGAGACAGTATTCTCTCTTCCAAAACCTAGTGAACTGCCTAAGGATGCCCATAATAATAATAATAATAATTAATACATACTAATAAAAAATTAATAATAATAAATGTTTAATGTAGGTATTTTATTTATTTATTGTTTTTGGTATAGCTTGCTATATTTCTATCATAAACTTTAAAAAAAAAAAACGTTTTTATCTTTTTTATTTCAGCTTCTCATTTTAAATGAGTTTAACCTGTGTTTAACCTGATGTACTACAGAAATTCAAAACAACAGCAACATGAAGACTCTGTATTGAAAATACATTTCAAACAGACGTTTTCAGCTGGGTCTTGACAGTGGACAGATATGAAATGTTATGGACAGTATGGGGTAGTGAAGCCCATAGTTCATGGTACTAAAATAACACTGGTTCCACAGCAATTGGGATGCTGCCTTATAAGACATCTGCCTATAAAAGCAGCTAGGAAGCTCACTAGGTTTTGTAACAGAACTTATATGTGTGAGAGAGACAGAGATGTAGGGAGAGAGAAGAAAAGACCCTGAGGGGAAAGAACAGAACTGAATCAAGGACAGCGGGAAGGAATATCTGTGCAAATCAGATCCAAGTCACTGCAATGAAGGTCTGAAATGAGAGCCAGTGCAGTACACGCTGAACTACTGATGATGGATCACACCTGTCTCACTTTGCAGCTTTCATGTCATTTTTTTGGAGCACCTGACTGATGCATTGTGGCTATCCAACATGGTAAACTCATCTAGTAGAATCTAGAGAGCTCATTCACAGTAGTTTTGGTGGAACTAATTCATGTTGTGGAATCTGGTATCCCTTCAGGAAATTAAACCTGCCTTAATGAGCACATGTTCAACACATTTCCATGTGAAAAAAATCAAGGCCAGACAGGTGGCTTGTCAATGACAGTAACAGGTCTACAGGTATTACATTAAAGCAGGTTATTGCAAGCACATTACAGCATCACAGACACCCAAAGCAAAGAACAAAAAAAAATCACAAATGAGGTCTCTTATAATGATAATTATATGTAGTTTAATATTAATAATATTATGGTGTATTTATATATTTCCTTATATCCTGCATAAATGGTTTGGAGAATAGATGGATGGATGGTTATATTATTATCAATTATATAAATAGTCAATTTTTCAGCAAGGATGCATTAAATTAAGCAGTAGAAACATTTTTAATTTTACAAACAAATCTATTTCAAATAAATGCATATAAAATCTTACTGAGATATACAAAAAGATATATAAAGAGATTGTTTGTGTTTGTGTGTGTGTGTGTGTGTGTGTGTGTGTTTCTTATAACACCTCAATAATTTCAGAAGTAAATAAATAAATTCAAGAATTTGAGATACAGTGGGAGAAAAAAATAATCGTAATAAAAATTAGTCCCGTGATGTACAACGCCTGTTTTCCCAGCGTGCTCTAATCTAACATGGCATTTCCAGAATATTCTTTGCAGCTCTGACACGTCATTGGGCAACATCTCTTAGACATCTCTTAGTCTCAGACCGAATCTCTTTGTGTTAGTATCTGTCATTCCATTGGACGTATCCAGCACTGCCTGTGATAGTCCAAGAGTTAACGCCAGGGTTACATTTAATTACAGGCCGCGGTTCCTCACGCGTGGAATTTTCCTCCCCTAGTGAAAAGAAAATTAATTGCATGAAGCTTAAAGCTCATTATGAGGTTTATCCTGCCCAAAGCCTTGCTTATCACCATCTATGATAATGAAGTATCCCATAATCCCTAGAATGATGGATATGGAGAATTCATTATGTTTTGCACAATGTTGACATGGGAGAGCTTCGTATGAGGTGGGAACACATCTATTTGTGTGCCTAGACAATATTCTGCACGTGGAAACAAAGATTCGCATTGCTGATTTGATGTTTTGTCTGCATCCAAGTTGAGTAGTTTTTTTTTTCATTTCCTTGTAATTTCCTTCATACGCAGTGGATATAGCCACATTTTTATGTTTATTTTGAAATCTTTATTAATGTTCTTTGTGTCTGCCTTGGTTTTACACTGGCACGTTGGGATATAAACAAATACTAATAAACCTTGACTAAGAGTGCATCCGCCACAGAATACAACTCAATCAACTAATCTGAGATGCCCTAAGAAGAGGGTTCTGGATTTAGCTGAACCAGATCAGGACATCTTGACATCTTCTAAGCCTAAAACAGCGAATGTTGACTCTTGAGCTTTGATTTGTAATATAGGGTCAATCTGACAGCTATTATGGATCTTCAGTGGTAATAGTGAGGGTTAAACCAGCTAAAACCAGCAAACCACCTGGTTTAAGCTGTTTGTTTTCAGCAGGGTAAATAACTGACACTCTTTGCAAAAAGGATTTTGAAGGAAACCATGACTCTCAAAGCATTAAAGTCAAAAGTAATCCAATTTACTAAATAATTTTGTTAAACGATTCATTAGTAAAAAAAAAAAAAAGTAAATAAAAATATTAAAAACTAACATTAGGTAATGTGCTATGAATAAACATGAATGAACAATATTGATAAATTAATATAAATATCATTTTTTAAATAGTGTTCATATATCTATTACCAGTAACCAAGAATAATAAATGCTGTAAAAATGTTGTTTCTGATACCTAATGCAATAACTTATGTTATAACAATTTCAAATTTTTGGAAAGCTTGAATGATACATTCATAGAAACACCTTTCCTTTTATTCTATCATCAACAATCCCTCTTATTTCTCACCACCTCTATTTCAAACACAACCCATTCAATGTTTCCGCCGGAATAACGCAATGTTGATTGCGCCACGCTAACAGCGCCATGCTAACAGCACTGGGTTTTGTGAATAAGGCAAAATATATAATGACACTAATTTACATACAAAGGAAAAAATCTTTAACTTTTTTTTTTATTTTTTAAATATGTAATGGAAATAAATTGGTTGTGAACACTTTGTATGTTGCTTGAACAAGAGTACTTACCAGGTGTGATGACGTATGTCCCTATAGGCTAACGTAGCTGTAGTTTCTCATTACAGGCGGAGAGTTGGATATCACATAATAAAACGCTGCATGAAAACAACAAGATGCCCATAAATTCTAAAAATGTACACACATTTACCAGATAAATTCCTCAATTTGCATCAAATTTAATGTGGCTTTGCCTCAACAGATCATGTGACTGGATAACTGAACTAACCAGTGCAATGATCTCATTAAACACTATCTCAAATGTGCTATTTTAATAATTTTGAAATGTCTGAGCCAAAGTTTGTCATTAAAATGATGTTATATGTTCACCTCCTATAACTTTCTCACAAGATTGCATTCCCAGACATCCAAACATAAGATAACATGACAGCATTTGTTATTGTGTTTCGCCTGTGCGCTCTGAGACACAAGTTATTTATTATGTAGGGGGAAAAAAAGCCACAGGCTTCCCCGGGTGCAGCAATTTGATTTTTTTTAGTAATATTTTGCGCTAGAAGTGATGATTTTATTCTCTTGAACACATGGAATGAAAACAGTGTTTAGTTGTGAAGGCTTTTTGTACATAAGTTAAATTTGCAACTTTAGTTGGTACAGCTAATGTCAATAAAGCAACCTTTATTTTTAAAGGGCACCTATTATGCCCCTTCTTACAATATGTAATATAAGTCTCAGGAGACCCCAGAATGTGTCTGTGAAATTTCAACTCAAAATACCCCACAGATAATTTATTTTAACATGTTGAAAATGATTCTATGTTTGGTGGCAAGCAGACAATGTGCTGTTTTGTTGGCGTGTCTTTTTAAAGCAATGATGTGCTGCTTCCCCGCCCCCTTTGCAGAATTGTAGATGTGCTTCTACAGCTGATACCTCAAATACTCTGCCAAAACAAAACATCTGTTTGGTTTAGATCATGATGTCTATCGCGCTGAAACAGTCCGTTTCGAGCTCATTGGATATAATGTCTAATTAGTGGTTTGTCTGATGTGCACACATTCCAAAGTATGTAAGCGGCTGTCAACACTAGCATTCGGAGTATTAAAATAAGTTCTATTTCATGTCTTATTGCGCTTAAACTGTCAAATACACACAAGTTTATGTGGAAAACTACTAAATGCTGATTCTGAAAACACAGTCAGTTATGTCTTGTGAAGGTGTAAACGATTCTGGGAAAGAAATACATGTGTACATTATGAAGTCTATTAGTTGTACAGCATGAATAAGATACCAACTAACCATACTCGTGCTTCTACGCACTGGTAATATGACCAAACCAATAAATATTGAAAACTCTGCTCTCGACTTGATGTACATTTAGAGTATGGTCTGTTAGCTCTAATAAGAAGACTATTCGTACTTGAAGCGTGAGATAAAACTGGTGATTTGTGTGCGGCTCACTTCAGGGCAGGAGGTCTTATGCTAAACGACAGGTCCGTCAACAGTCGTGGGCGGGGCTCTGTACAATGTGTGATGTCACATTTTACAGATTCTGTTAACAGATTCTTCTGAGATACTGCTTATGATTTATGGGGATTAAAAAGACTTAGCAAGTAGTAGTTGTATCAATAGTAGGAGTGGATTGATCACAGACAACACTGCAAACATACTATTTCAGGTCAAACAGCATGTAAATGTGCATTGTTGTATAATAGGTGCCTTTTCATATGTAGATATAAAATAGTCTCCTTTAAAACTAAATTGGTATTATTACCGTAAAAAGTAATCCATGTTGGAACTGCTTACGTGTAAAAAACCTGTGGAAACTGATTGCCTGAAATTTCTGAAGCAAATTAGTTCATCATTTTTGAGTTAATAAAACTTACTGTATTTTTGTATAGGTAACTTGTGTATATGTATTGGTTACCAGAAAACTTGTGTTGCTAACTCAATTTGACAAGTTCAGCTAACTTAGAGATGTAAGTTAAGCTTAGAGCACAGAACTCGAACAAAACAGTTCTTTTAACAAGTCTGCTTTGTTCACATTACTAGAGAAATGTGTGGAAACTGATTGCCTTAAATTTCTCAAGTAAGCTGTACTGAAAACTTAAAGTTGTTAATATAAATACAGAAAACTGATTGTTAGCACAACAATAGGGTATTTATTTGTTTAAAACAATGTTACTTGAAGTCATTACTTTTTAGGCATGCTATCAAATCAAAAATTTAACACTGTAAGAAAAATTGCACATAGTGCACTCAGGAAATAAATAGAAAAACAAACAAACTTCAACATCCCTTTTATGACACCTTGTGAATCTAGATTTACCCTTTTCTAGAATTACCTTTTTCTAAATAAATAATGGTCAATCATGAACTATTACACTGAAAAATACTCCATCACACCACAATGACATCTTTCTACATCAGAAGAATTTTCAGAGATTGCATTCTAGGTTCAGCCACTGAATGAAATCAAAGGTGTCCTTCAGTACTGGAGGATACTATAATGTCATAGCATAAATGAGTCCAAAGAGCAGGCATATCTTGGGGAGGATTTTCCAGATCATCCAATACAATTGTACCTTCCAAATTTATTGCAGTAGACATGGCATTAAATGCAGTGAGTTTGGTATGGCTCTAGAGTCCTCAGCTCAGGGATCACTGTCAATAGGCTGACTGACATCTCTTCTTCATCATAGTCTTAGAAACAAGAATACAATATGACAAACATAAGTAATTACATTTTAACAGTGCATATTCAGGTTAAACATTTGCAAACAAACTAATATCTGTGTATTATGTTTAGATTATAGACGGCCTTTTCAAATCATGGGGCACAGCGGGGATCAAAGATTATAAAGAAAAAAAAAAAGAAATTCAATTGTGTACAACAAAGACTAAGTACAATAAGGAAACAGTATGCCAGGCATCCAATAATAGTATCTGAATGGCTCTTTGACACTTTGAGTGTAAAACAAACAAAAGAACAACACAAGCATTTTGGTACAATACACATATAGATCTCTTTGGCTGGAGTTCTAAAGATGACAGAAACCATGATAAAGAGACGCACACTGTCATATGCCGTGTCTTAAAAGATTGGTTTTAACGTCTCTGATACTCATATATTAGACTCTGGTTTTTGGTCTCTTGCTTATCCTGATTTCTTTAGTGCTTTCAACCTCCTTTTTGATTGTTATATTTCTTTCATCTACGTACCTTATTTCTTTTCTGGCCTCCTTTCGACTTCCTTTCCTCATGTGTGGTTTCCTTTTACTCTTCCTTCAGCTAAAATGTGTAAGACTACTTGTTAACTAGACTTCTATTTCTTTCGTTCACATGTATTTTGTTACTGATTTAAAATAGGGTAAGTTTAACCTAAATGAAATTATGTCTAATAATTACTCTTGATGTCGTTCCAAACCAGTTGAAGACCTTCCATATGTTCGGACCAACAAATGAAGAAATATTTGTGAGAGATCTGAGAATGCCTATGTGCATCTCTACTGCTGTAAAAATAGCACAGTGCATGCGTGATTTCTACGTCAGAATTGCCGGCTCCTGCGTCAGCAGCATAACACGCATGTGTCGTCGTCCCTAGATGTTTGGTACTCTTCTAGTGAAAGTATGTCCTTTATTTCTTTCGGGGTCTTGAAACGTGGTAGTGTGTGGCTCTATAGTCAGAAAGCTCTTGGATTTCATCAAAATTATCTTAATTTGTGTTTCAAAGATGAACGAAGGTCTTATCGGTTTACAAAGGCATGAGGGTGAGTAATTATAACAGAATTTTCATTTTAGCGAACATAAACCTTTAAGTATTTTTTTCTCTCTTTCCAACTCTGTTCTTATATTCCCTTCCTTTTTTCCTTAGAAATTGTTTGTTTTCAACCCTTTATGTATTCCTGTCTAGCTTATATTGCTTTCTGGTGGACCTGATTTGTTTATGACAGGTCTCAAAGAATGGATTGAATTACACTAAAGACACCAGAATAGTAAGAAGGACCCCAATATTACCTTACAAAAATGTCTTGTAAAATCGAGTGAAGCTCCTTTTCATAGGAAGATATTGAGGAGTAGGTGCAGGCTCTGTAGAGAGTGCTGTCATAAACCCATTGACTGTTCAGATGTCTGTGACAAAATTACTTAAACTTAACTGCATATTTAATTTAGTCACTCCGCGACACGCACAAGTCAGTCAGTCATAATCATATAATGTATATTCCTATTAGTTGGTGCAAGGGGTTCAGCCATAAAACTGCAGCTATGATTTTTCATTAAGCCACAACTTGTGAATAATGCATTCTATACTATGTGGAAGTAATCATGGAATGGGAGGATTTTTATATTGCATTAGCGTTTTCCATTATGGTTAATAAGTGTTTCTTCAGCTAGTTGAGCTCTCTGTTTTGCACTCAAATAAACAAGTAGAACTTGCTCCACTTCCACGTCATGGAGTTTAAGTCCCCAATATACTGGATGGCTACATGGAATATGACAAGGGGAAAAAGTTTAATAGTGCTGGTGCATTGACGCACAGTAAAAACACATTTGAATTAAGGATAGTTGTTCTAATCCAAAAGAATTTTCCTGCAAATATAAACAGTTTTTTTAAAAAGTGGTTGTGAGAGACCTTGTTTCATGACATTGGTTTCAAACTATTAAAGGGAAAAAACTTAAATTTCATTAAGTTGTATTGTATCGCTCAACATACTTTATGATGCCTACTCACGTTTATTTCATGTTATAACTAGCAGTAAAGAGGAAGATCAATGCTTGTAATCTAGCTTGTAAGCCACTGGCTAGCTACGCTAAATGACGGTTACAGTAATGCTCGTCAGTAAAAACTAATAAAAACTCGTGCCTTTTCTTTTCCTCAAGAAACGGATCTTCCAGCACACACTGTGACTCATATACGTAAGTAGTCAGCGCAAAAAACACGAACCTAATATTGTCGTTTCGGCGTACATATTTCCAAAACAATCTGATCTCTTGAAGTCAGTTGTTGTATTGTATTATCGGTGATGTTTTGATTTTAAAACCCATTCATTGGTGACTTAGCCACCTACTGGTTTAGCGTGATTGGGGCACATCGTTGGGATTTAATCCAAAAACGGCGATGATGATTAAGGACTGTTATCGGAAGTTGGTAGTTGTTTTATAGCGGATGAGCAATCCAACTGAATAGTCACACGATACAACGTTGTAATTAAGCATAATTCAACAAATTTGTAAAAATCAGGTATGTTTACTTGCTTTTATAGCTTTTGTAGATTCAGTGATTACTTTTTACAGTGTAGAGTGAAGTGAATCTGTGAAGTGATGCCACTAAAACTAACTGCTAAATCTGTGGATTCCCAAACCTTTGACCAATATAATCTCTATTACGGGGCCATTACTATGGCATTGATTTAAATTTTCTTAACAAGTCCGTCTACACCGCTTGCCTCAGTGTGGCTTACGCTGAGGTGATTGGACGTGACACACACGCTACGGTGGACTTTCAGGTTTACATCTTCGGTTGCGGAGCGGACAGGTGGCTCCAGTCTCCCAGCGGGAGCAGAGTGCTCTGAAAAACCTTCATCTGGAAACAGCTGCTGTTTCCCACAACAACAACCTGTCCTTGAGAATCTCCGGTGGCCGAGCAGATCAAGTTCTCCTCACAACAGCTCCGGTCCAAACCCGATACCCCAGTGCTTTGTGCGAGCTTTTAGCGCATGAGGTCGAAGGGTAAATTAGCTTTAGTCAAATGCTAAATGGAGGGGAGTTTTCTTTCACTCCTTGGGAACAACAACTTGTACAAAGGTGCGCAAGGATTCAAATGTTATCTTGCCACTTAGGTGGTTCCGCCGTCAGCCAACTGTGGCGAAAAACAGCAGCAAATAAAGCTATTCAGTCCAGATGGAGCGAGGAGAAAGGGAGGATGTTTATGGAAACGTCAGCCGTTTGAAATGGAGCGGAACAAGTGATGGACAGCAGCAGGATTCAGGTGGGGGGGGATGGCGTGGGTAATGGGGGTGAGGCGTGGTTGTAGTGAAAAAAAAGGGAGGATGAGAGAGAACAGACGAACCAAGACTGCGTGCCGCCTGCGAGAAATTTTTATCCATCTTTATGTATAAAATTCAATTCCATACAAATAAAGAAGGTCGTGGATCTAAATGATTTATCCAAGAGAGAATCTATATTGGAATAGAGTTCTATTCAACAAAGCGCTGAATAACAAATAGTTATCGATATAGTGAAAATCTGAATGTGTAGCAGCTCAATAACACAGGTCACATGTCATGGGTTTGATTCCCAGAGAAGGCATGAACTTGAATGCAGTGTGACTTCATATAAAAGCATCTACCGAATGCATAAATGTAAAATGTAAATATTTGAGATAAAACTGCATTCTGTTGTACTGATACCTTTATACCAAGAGTAAAATCACCCTGAGACAAAGCTATTTTTTTCTAGACCATGTGGTTCAAGAATTCACAGAACAGGGGGATATTATTATAAAGAAAGCCAAGAAAGGAACAGACAAAATGGGAAGGAAGCTGATGAAATTGACCCTACATTTGGTGTGAATAATTTTGGTACACAATGTAACATCAAGATTACAGGCTGGATATGAAAAAAAACAGAAAGATTATAAGCAGCAAGGGGGACAACGTATATGCATAAAAATAAAAACCACAAGATGTCAGAATGACATAACGGGGTATTACAGGTGCATCTTCACCGGATTATGTATGAAAGGGGCATCTCAATAAATTTGAATGTTGTGGAAAAGTTTATTTATTTCAGTAAGTCAACTCAAATTGTGAAACTTGTGTTTTTCTTCTTTTTTTTTTCTATTAAATAAAGTCAATGCATACACAGACTGAAGTAGTTTAAGTCTTTTGGTTCTTTTAATTGTGATGATTTTGCTCTCATTTTTAACAAAAACCCACCAGTTCACTATCTCAACCAATTAGAATACTTCATAAGACAAATAAAAAAAAAAACATTTTTAGTGAAATGTTGGACTTCTGGAAAGTATGTTAATTTACTGTACATGTACTCAATACTTGGTAGGGGCTCCTTTGGCTTTAATTACTGCCTCAATTCGGCGTGGCATGGATGCGATCAGTTTGTGGCACTGCTGAGGTGGTGTGGGAAGCCAGTTCTTTGCACAGTGGCATTTCCGATCATTCGCATTTTTGTGTCTCTGTTGTTAATTTAGTCTTGTGGAAACGTACCCATAGATTTCTCTATGGGGGTCGTCAGGTCTGGTGAGTTTGATGGCTACATGATCAAGCCCACCAACACCCATGGGCATTTAACAACTTATTGCTGAATTTTGGACAGTGTGGGCAGGTTGCAAAATCTGCTGGAAATAATGAAACAGAATCTTCAAAAAGGGTCGAGCAGAAGGGAAACACTGACCTTATGTGGCGCTTCCAAAATTTCTTGGGGTAATACGGGTTCATGCAGTTGGTTTTCAAAAAAAAATGGAACCAAAACCAGCCAGTATTGACTTGCACCCAAATCATAACAGATGTGGAAACTTAAAATGGAAATTCTCAAGACAACTTGGGCGTGAGTGGCTTCTCCCACCCTTCCTACACAGGACCATAGATCCTTGGTTTCCAAAGTGAAATACTATATAAACTCCTGCTCTCATTCAGAAAGAGGGACTTGGCATCCACTGGCACAACAGTCCTAGCTTATCTTGATCGCCTTAGACAGGTAACGGCGCCTCTATGTGGGCTGTGGGTCAGGAGTGGTTTTTAACAGAGGAATACAAAACTGTAGCCAACAAAAATTCCTTGACATGTCTGTGTGTTGTGGCTCTTGATGCCTTGACCCCAGTTTCAGTCCATTCCTTGTGAAGTTCACTGAAATTCTTGAATCGATTTTGCTTGACAATCCTCATAAGCTGCGGTTCTCTCGGTTGGTTGTGCAAATTTTTCTTCCAAACTTTTCCTTCCACTCAACTTTCTGTTAAAATGCTTGAATACAGCACTCTGTGAACAACCAGCTTATTTGGCAATGATGTTTGGGGTCTGTGACCCTCCTTGGGAGGTGTCAATGATTGTCCTTTCTTGGACAACTGTCTATGATTCAGCAAGTCTCCCCATGAGGTGAGCCTGAGGGGAACCAAAACGGTATGGAGACCATTGTGACAGGCTCAGGAAACATTTTTGAGGTGTTTTGAAGTTGCATTAGGCTGACTTGGGCATGTCACCATATTCTCATTGTATGAGATAGGAATTGGTGAGGTTTTGTTAAATTGTGAGCCAAAAATACCATCAAGGTAAAAGACCCAAAGATGTATCATATAATACTTCTAGTCTCGTGTGACCTGTAAGATTTTATTTAATACGACGAGTTTCACAATTGCGTTGAATTAGTCTCGAACATAAATTATGATCTGTTCCATTGATGACAGATTATAAGATTTAGTGAGTACCTCTTGCACTCTGTATGTATTTGGACTAATTGCCAAAATCATGACCAAACAGTTCTGGTAAACTTACAATTCTGATGCTGATATTCTTCGCACAAATATTAGCAATGTATTCATAGAGAATATTAACAGAAGAAATAGATCCAATCATGATTATCTCAACTTTGCTCCCATTTCATGTCTCTTCATGTGAAGGTGCATTGAATTAACTTATCTTCAACTGTCAGTGTCTTTAAAATTTTCTACTCTGTAAAAACAAGTTCATAATTTGTCCTTGCAAGCTGTTTTTTTATATTTAACAGTAAATACTACTTATAACATTCAAAATTTGAATTCAATTGCATCCTAGTTCTCCATGCAAAGGAGTTTAAAAGTCATTGGCTATGGTATGAGTATGTATGAAAAGCACAGTTTGTAGATTATGAGCCGTACATGGTCACTATTAAGTAATGTGTTGGGAAGGGGTCTTGCTGCTAGCGGGAATGTGAGAAGGAGATTGAAAGGTAACCGGGCATGTTGTGGTGATTAATTATGGGCCTAGAGCCCATGGAGAGGTTTACAGGCGGCCCGATTTGGCTTAACGGAAGAGACTTTGGTAGAAGGGGTTTTAGGACCAGAGGAACCAGCAGCGGTAACAGGGCTTTGAATTTCTGCGTTAAATAAGGTCTTAATTAGAGGAGGGAGATCGGGAGCTAGGAGGAGAGCGCAGCTTGTGGTCTACACGGCACACGCAAAACACCTCGTCCTCGTTCGCTAACGAGCACTCACTATAATGCAAAACAACCCACTTCAAACTCAATAAAACACTTTGGCCAAAAGATTGTCAGATTTACATAAAGAATGATGCATGGGTATAGAGAAGTCATCACTCCTTTGAGAACTAACACACACAGAACTCTTAGGTAGTCCATCGACTCGCTGCTATACACACCACACACAGGTAAATCAGTATTTTCCTATGGGTGATAGGAAATGGTTTTAATTGGCTATTTTTTGCTCTAGGCTGGGTTCAGAAAAACTAATGATGGTGAGATGGTGAAAGGTGAGCAGTCAGGTTTCTGTCCGCTAGATTACACAAGTCATTAGGAAAACGTTCAGTCACACAACCACAACTGTGTATGAGTGTACTAATGCAGACATGAATGTCAAACTATAACAAACTGAATTCTTACCTTTATTTTGGTACATTACCACTCAAAACCTATGCTAGGTTTTGAATAGTCAGCATTTTTAGGCATCGGTACATGCTAGGAAAAGTAAAGAACGGCATAGTGGGAACAAACAGGAAGATAAAATGCAAATGAGGCTGTCAAAACATGAAGGCAAACTAAAAATGTAGACAGCATGATTATGATACCTTCTATGATACATTATTTTGACCAATTCAGACAGCATTGTATGCATACAGTGAGAAAAAAAGGCATTGGATTTGTGGTCCCACTTTATACAGGTATTAGGTGGCCTTCACTACTTACATAAAAAAAATAATTACAATGTACTTATTGTGTTCATATTGTAGTTGCAATAGCTCAACTACGTGCTGTATGCGGTGGATAGGGGTCACGCTTCAGGGACACGGTTGGGTTGTGTTATGTGTAGCGTGTAAAGGTAGTAAGGGATGTAAACAGTTTTGTGTACATATAAATGTAAGTGACAAAATTGAAGTCATATGTATTACATGAATGTATTTTAAAATAAAGTACAACTAACCAACTGAATAATTAAGTAATAATTTTGTTTTTAATATATGGGACGTACATGTAGTCTTAAGGGGCCAATTGGAAACATTTATCATATTTTCAGAAAATGCTAGTACATTTTCAGGAAAGAAACGGCCACGTAACACTTGATAATTAAACATGACCTTTTGAAAAAAACAAGGCTGAATTTAATAGAATAAAAAAAAATTAATTATTTGTTTTTTATTGTCACTTGTCTCTGTTTTTTAGCAACTTGAAACTTCTTTTACAGTTTGGTTGTATTGTTGTTACTTTGTGGAGGGAAAGGGCAATCCTAAAAGGATTTTGGGGTGTAAAAGTTAACGTGTAATATTGACGTAAATATGAGCGGAATAAAAAAGCTTAAAGTAATTTAAGATGGTGCATATAATAGGAGTGATAGAAAAAAATATATAAATTTTTTTAATAAAATAGTCAAGTAATAAGATTAATAAATTGAATGTTTGTGGACTTTTATTCCACAGTTTGGGATTGTAAGATATTTCAATATTTTTAAAGAAGTTATGCTGTATAAGGATAATGGAATTGCTTTCTGAATGAGTTTTTGCCATTGAACAGTAAGTTCAAAAGAACAGCATTTATTTGTAAATTGACTAATATTTGGTAACCAATGTCTTAAGTATTGTGAGTCAGTGTAATGCTATGGATTTTGGTTGCTGCTTCTTAATTAGTATCATATTGTTAGCATTTTTTAACATGCAATAATAATTGATTGTGAGTAAAGCCTCGTGTGGGTTTTATGTGAATAGCGTTAGTTGTACAACACACGGATTGGTCACTTTTGAGGTTCAGTTTCTATTAGGATGCTGTAGGCTACTGTATATAGAGCAGCTCATTAGGTTTTTGAACAGAGCTTACGTCATTGTCTCAGAGAATGGCTGCATGTTAACATTTTATAATTCACTTGATGACATTTTAGAATGATAAAATTTTAACAAGCAGGCATTCCCTGAGACATTCACTGCTAAAACTGTTACGGTCTGTAATCTAGTTGCTTGCAGCCTTCACTGAGTTATCTTTCCCCCTCTCTGAAGAAAGACTTGGATCGTCAGGCTCTGAGCTCAGGTGGTTCTGGGAGGAAGATGAAAGGATTGAGGGGGAAAGGTTAGCTGCCTTCCCTGTCTAAGCCAAGGTAACAAAAGCACCATTGTGAGGGTGTCAGGTGCATTGTGGAAGCCCTGCGATGCTTTAAGTGAAGCAAATTCAAACAATGCATTAAAGGACAGGAGAGTGAGAGAAAGGCAAGAGGGGAAAAAAACCAGCAGGGGCCATTTTAAACAGCCTTGACAACAGAGCATTAGATGGGGGAAATGCAGAGTGATTCTAAGGATGTTAGATTACCTGGAGAAATGCCATTGCTGGAATTAAACGACTTCCAGGATTTACATGCATATGAATTTCTGCATCGAACCTTACTGTGTATCTGCAATTTCATTAACTGAAAGCAAGGCACATGCACATATATATGAATGCATCTGCACATATTATTAGATTTTTCTGAAGAAATATGAGTGGTGCTTGCTTGTGCAAAAGTGGTGGACACTGCTGCAGGTTGCTAAACAGTGCACGGTGGTTTCTTGAGTGTGTTGGATAGTTGCTGCTTCACTATAAGGATGCTTAGCAGTCAAAACAGCCTTCATGTTTCTATTCACACTGCAACAAAACATGGTTGTCACTTCTCTATTGAGAGATGAAACTTGTTTGCCAAACACCACATTTGGGTGGTTTTGGTGATTAAAAAAAATCCTGGAACTGAATTCACTCCGATAAATTCAGGTTTTAGCATTCACAATTAATTTGCTTAGAGTGCATAGCTGCTAATGCAGAGACATGACCTAGACATATGTCAACCAATTGGGTTAATTAAAACAGACAAAAATAAATTAATGTAGTTATGGATACTATCGCCAAATATCACAAATTTGTAAATGATACATGTATTTTATATCCGTATAAACATGGACTAGTGTTGTTGTTATCTAAAAAATTATGGAGCCTCTAAATGGACATAGTGATAGTAAACAAAAAAATGGGAGAAAAAATTACATTTCAATGTTTTTGCATTCTCTCACAAAATGTTTGCGTTGTCAGAGAAACTTTTTATTAGCAAAACTCGCAAAACTTAAGTGATGTACAAAAATTACTGAAAGGAGGTGCTCTACCAATGATAGAGGAGGTGCAACCAAAAATCAAAAAGCCATATCAGTTTAAAAAGGTGCAGCACTCACTCTTGAAGGGGTGAAAACTTTATTGATTAAAATCATTTATTTTAATCAATGAAGTTTTTACCCCTTCAAGAGTGAGAGCTGCACCTTTTTCAATTGATAAAACTTATGGGATGGAAATAATATGGGAGGAAAAATCTTAAAATCTTAAAATATTTTAGTGTTTTTGTGAGTGAATGCAAAGTTTCTCTGAGAACTAATGTTAGATTGCACACAATTTTTATTTTTTTTACTTGAAAACAATGCTTCACCAGGAACACATCTTTTGTGAAAGAATACAAAAGCATTGAAATATAATTTTTCATCTCAGCTCATTTAATTTACCATTACCATGTCCCTTTAGAGTCTCCATATGAAATAAAGCTGTAAAATAAATAAATAAACAAACAAACAAAAAATTATCTGAAAAAAAAAACACATATGAAAATGGAAATGTTGCTTTGGCAGCTAACTGAAATAAAATAAGGTGAAGTATACTACATATAATATTTTGTATATATCCATAGTATACTGAGTTTATTAAAACTAAAACTGAATGTAAATATTTAAAAAACAAAAACTAATAAAAACACATACCAAAACTATTACTTAAACTAAGATTAAAATAAAAACTTAGCTTTTATTTTTATTTGTTAAGTTGGCCTACTTATGCTATAAAAAAACATAACAGATATAAATAATACTAAAATAACATTGACATGGAACGGTAATTTATAATGATTAAATTTATTTAATCACATTTAAAGGGTCACATGATGCGATTAAATTTTTTCCTTTCTCTTTGGAGTGCTACAAACTCTTGGTGCATAAAGAAAATCTGTAAAATTGCAAAGACTAAAGTCTCAAACCAAAAAGTATTCTTTATAAAGTTAAGAGTCAACCACGCCCTCCTTAAACGGCTCGTTCTAACACGCCCCCACATGTCTACGTCACGATGTGGGTAGATTTGCATAACGCCGCCCAAATGTCACGCAAAGAAAGAAGGCGTAACTTTATTCTCGCTGTAGTATTGTTGACGCTGCAGCCGTGTCCTGAAGACACTGTGTGCTTCGTTGTGAAGCGAAACTACTTTGTTTGGTCTCCAAAAGAGGACGATATCTGCTTCGTCATGCCTAGAGCTGATCTGTGCTGGTCGCTGAGGGAATACATCAACTTTCACCATGGACAAAGCAGAGTCCAGCCCGCCTCAGCTCACTCTATCCCGGCCTCAGCACACGCTAAGCTGGGGCTTCCCCTAACGCTAGGCCGCTGTGTTTTTTTCGTTGCCACTGATGATTCAAACGTGAGTTTTGAGCAGTGGAGAGTAGCACTTGTTGTTTTGTCATTTCTCTGATCACCAATGCAGACAGAGTTTTATGTTTACGCGGCGCGATTCAACGCAACGCAACGCTTAAAAAGACAGTATAAGTCATTATAATCAGTAATTGTGTCCCCACTGGATGCAACAAATGCCTCGTTTGTAATGGGTTTTAATGTTGTCTCGTCGCTCCGGCCGGACACGGCATCAACAGTATGTGAGGGGCGTAACATTTCCGTCTCACGCTTGAGGTATTCGGCCAATCACAACGCATTGGATAGCTTGCCAATCACAGCACACCTCGCTTTTTTTTTTTCTTTTCAGACCGATGAGCTTTGTAAAAATCGAGGCGGGGCATAGAGGAGAAACAATAATGTACAGTATGTGGAAAATAATGTGTTTTTTTAACTTTAAACCGCATAAACACATTTCATTACACCAAATACACAAAATAATATTCTTTTTAGCAGCATCATATGACCCCTTTAATACATCCAGTTGTCTCTCAACACACTCACATGCACATTCATATCTGGAGCACAAACGTTCCAAGATGACACACTGTAGTTTAATATTTTAGGTTAAGGGTTTGTTCATATTCTGTAATATTAGTAAAAGCAATAATAGTGATCCTTGCCTTATCAAGCGCCACATAAAGCCAGCTCACGTCACCGAGACACAATTGGGCCAATTAGGAGTTATTTTCAGGTGAAGTGTGCAAACAGGTCTGAGCACAGCGGGAAGGATTATGCTTCATTTTTCATCAGCGCTCAGAAAGCGACTTAAGTGACTTGTGCTTTCTGACATGTTAGGAGTTCTTGTGCTGGCTTTGAGGTGTTAAAGAAATCCATCACGCTCGCTTGTGTAATTGCATATACGTGCCTACAACACACCCACACACACACACACACACACACACAAGCACTCATAGCTAACCAGCAAAATGAGGATGAATGTCGCTGTTATTCTGCAGTTCTCTTCCCTCCACTGATCCCGGGTATATGATTCCAACCTCCCTGCCATATTGGAATATTAATAGCCTTCATTACACGAAATCTGATTTCATTGTGGTGCTGCAAAAGCTCGTAACATTTTAATTAACTTATTGAACATATAGCCCGGCCAGCTCGCTGAGATGCAGCGTTGCAGGTATTACAGCCTCTCTGCTGCTCCTTTAAGAGACAAATAAACCGATTCAAAGGGTGAATGCCAGCAGAGCGCCGTGTTGAAGATGTGAGTTTTTTTTATAGTAGGCCTACTTCTGCAGCATAAACACGTCTCTGCAACAGCAGCCATGAGATGTGCATTAGGAATTAATGCATGAGTGAAGAATTAAACCCAAAATGTCCTGTGCATCTCTAAAAATCTCTGAATTTAAAACAATTCACACACATTATCAACATCAGAAACAAACACAGCAGAATAAATCAACTCATTCATGCGAGAACCGCAGCTCATTTTCATCGTTTTGTGAAATAATGCAGCCAATCTGTGCAGCTTCAGTGCAGCGTGAGATAATGAAAGGGTATGTGTGTGTGAGTGAGTGTGTGTGTTATCGACCCACTTGCTTTATTGGCTCCATTCAACACACACCCGGACAGTTATGATCATTCAGTCAGGACCTTGGATATGCACCACACAAATGCATATTACAAAGGGTTATCTGTGAGATAACATGCATTTTATGTGGCAAATTATTTTGGATATGAGCATAAGAAACAACAGCGCTCTTCCATTGCATATGCCTTGTTTATTTGCATTCTATTCAGAACAACAGATTCTCCACTAACTGGAAATGTAAAGGAAAAGATAGAATGTAAAATAATAATAATAATAATTCTGTCTTTATTTACTATTACCCTCATGTTGTACCAGATCTGTATGATGTTATTTTGTTCCATGGAAAAGAAAGGAAAATCTGAAGAATCTTCATGCAGCTCTTTTACAGCAAGAGCAACCATGTCTGTCAAACTTAAAAAAGGACATAAAAGTACCACAAAAGTGTGTAGTCCATATAATTTGTGTGTGCTATATTCCAATGTTTTAGAGCAAAAAGCTTTGTATTGACAGAAGTTGAAGTAGTTAGAGTGAAAATCAGTTAAATGTACATATACAAATACAGTGAAAAATGTGTCTCGTGATCAAACATCTTTAAAGTCAAACTTGGCGCCATGTTTGACTTGAGAACTGAGGTGCAGAGGAAGCTTTTCATTGAATAATAAATAATAATGCTTTTTAAACAGGAAAAAATTTTCCATTGCCTTAGGAAAAATGCACTTAGAGAATGATGGATTTGCAAACACGTAGCTCATTGTTTTCTTTTGTGTACCGTAAGAGCCACCTTTTATATGCTCTAAGTCTTTTCTTCTGGTGTGGTTTGGGTTATTGTTTACTGTTTACTTTGAGATGATAGTGAGACTCAGCAGGAAGGCAGCGAGGCAAACAAAAGAGATGCTGAGAAGTGCCTGCTGAAACCGTTCTTTGGTTTCCAGGAACCAGACTGGAGATTGTCCGTGAGATGCATGCAAAATAACCCACTAACATGCAGTTTGATAAATTAACCATGTCATGAACATCACACTGCTGAAAAACGTTTGAAATGAGGTGGTCTATTACTGAAGTAAACCAGCTAAAGCTGTTGTCTCAGATTTTTAACAGACACTGCAACGGTTATAATATGACATCCTCCATATGATAAAATGGTGTATTTATATATCTATAAAAAAATAAAAAAAACATAATTCCTTCATAAAATAAGTTTAATATATAGAGTAAAAATGTAATCTACTCAATTACTCTACAAGGCTGCAAATTGAAGTTTGCTTTGGATTCAGCTAATAGCCATACTAACGCTATCTCGCAACCAATTTTTATGTATTTTGACCTAATTCCTACGTTTTTTGTATGTTTTTCTGTGAGGGGTAGTTTAGGGGCGGGGTTAGGGTGATCAATCTTGCAATTCCACCATTAATCCACCTCATAAATACCAAATATTTCACAAACATACCATTCATAGATTGCCGGTCGTACGAATTACCACCTTATAAAATATGTAAAGATTGCCATGCGATCAGTTGCCATACCGATCTTCTGTTGGTCACACGCTTGATACGAGTTCACCGAACCTGAACTTTGGAACACACTATGAAATTCGCATAAGCCTGGGTTTCCTGTCATGGAACGAAAAGTGTCATCTGACTAGTTCTTAACAGAGAATGTTCTCAGAACTTTGACTGCTCTGGCAAGATTCTTCAAAGAAGTCGAACTATCGTAAACTAATATCTATGTTTGTTCAGTGTTATCTGGTCTTTAATAATGTTCTAAAAGCATTAGCAAAAAAACTTTACTTATGCCTCATTCATGGAGAGTTTTGCTATACAATTTTAGTATACAACCAAGAAAAAAGATTTTTAAAACAACAAAAATGTCTAACTCACTGGGAATGCTCTGTTTACTAAATGCATACCATTTATGTTTTTATTGATTAAAAAAAATCCATAAATCTGTCAAATTATGCAAATAAGCCAAAAAATGCCTATGTAAAAATGCCATCACACTCGCATAAATGTCACAGTATAGTCTTGGCTGGAGTCTTTAACATCTTGTATGCGCTGATTTCCACGGACACTCATTCCTGCATGTCTGAAAAAAATGAAGCTGGCAGAGCCTGAACGGTTTGTCCTGAGCGCAATATGTTACCGGGAACCCACAGGACAACATCATGTAGAACGAGTTTAGCTTCCTGATTAGATTAGCGCATATGCCACAGTGTTGGAAGTGAAGGCTATTTGTGTCCACAACACAGTGCTGAACTGGACAGATAGTGGAGGAGACCGGCCCAAAGACATGGTAAGTGGTAAAAAAAAATGACGTTTTCCCCCTCAAATTGAGCCCATAATCATTCTCATGTTGGCAATCGATAATGTAACCAGCAGGGATTAGACTTAATCTGTACCGTCACACAGATCAATACAAGAACAAGAAGCATGTCTTGAGAGCACTGGGAGGAAGAAAGCAATGGAGAGAGGAAGAAACGAGGGATGGAAATGCTACAGCCACTTAACATTTTTGAGGTTGACAATGCACTACTACATTAACTGTCCAGACATCTTATTAATGGACATAATTATCAGTGAACGCTCACCTGCAGTGGTCATTTGGTTTGACCCTGTTAACACAGGTTTGGCATCTGTGTCAATCTGATTTCAAATGGTCAGTTCTACAGTGAAAATAATAATAATAATAATAATAACCAGCATTTGTATTTATTTTATTATTCACATATAAATATCTAAACATGCCTATAAAAGTGTCAGAACTCTGTAAAATAATGTTTTCAGAAAAAGGGAAAGATAAAAAAGAAAAATAAACTTGATTTAAGATATAAAATCTGAAAACAATCTAATAAAACAATTCTTGCTCAGTTTTACATCTCAAGTAAATGTGTCTTGTTTTAAGAATGTATTTTTACTTTTATTGGTTAACATATTTTTTAACCTACTTTTATTTATTTATTCATTGTAAATTGATGCAGCATAAATACAGGTGTAAATGGGTACAAAATGTTTTGTGATCCCATCAAACCACATATACGTAGTCCAAACAAAAAAACATGCCCAAAAAACCAACTGCTTTATAATATAAATACTATTACTACTAAAATAGAATTTATGTGAAAGCAAAAGTAAATAAGAAAATGTAACTGAAATAAAATGTTTAAGTACTAAAATTACTAAAACTAAATCTGAAATAAAAAATAAAGCTATATAGAATTTATAAAATACATAACATTTCTAAAACTTAAACAAAAATATTTTTTAAAAAGCCAATTTAAATACTATGAGAGTATATAAATAATACTAACACTGGAAGGTTCATGTATGTAGCCGCTAAAACAGAGATTACTTAAAATCCTTTTAAGATGCATGTCATCACCAACAATAACACACGAGAGATGTTACTGCCATGTGTAAACGGGGCCTATGATACCCTTAGACACAGCACTGTAGCATTACCTCAGCAAACCCTGTTCAATATACAAGCTAAATGTGACGATTAAAATCCAAGAAAGATAGTGGCGATTGCAAATGCAGAAAACTAGCATTTATAAAGTGCTTTAAATCCAATTCATCAGCTTCTGTTGACTGGCCTGCAATTAGAACCAGACCCGCGTACAGAAGTCAGGTTATGCATCAAGCTAATGCAAGCATTACACTCCGAGTGATAGGCGCAACAATATATCTCATTAAAAGTAAATGTTTCCCTTGGTCAGCAACTGCTTGAGCACTCATCAGTTTGTCAGCTAGAACCACTAAATCAGTTTGCAGCAACAGACGCCATACCGGTGCCATAGATCATTCATGGGCTAATGTGATTCCCTGCTCGGCGCAGGCAGGCTTTCTCCAGACAGGGGCTGAATTAGCGCCGTTTAATGGATGGATATTAATTCCTTTGAGTCACAACAAAATTAAGTAATAATGTGACCATTAATATTTCAGTCAGAGAAGAAGAAGCCCCCCCAAGATCTTCAATCATTTGTAATATCGGATATACTGTAGCTGGAGGGGAAGAGGAACATGTCACCCAACTCTGCAACTTTTTAAACGATTCTGTCAACTCAAGGGGAACAGAGTAAAGGCAAAAATTCTGACGGAGCAGAAACTGTCCCGATAAGAGTCCTCCCGCTCCGTCCTGCTATGTACTGCATCATTTGGTGCTATAGAGAGCAGCGCCCCGTGGAGACTCCCGGTTGGATATGCCGCTGCATAATTGATGATGCCGATAAATCAGACAGTCATACCGAGGGAGAAACAGAGCCTGTTCTAATTTCTCATCCTGTCTTATGATGTAATGTTGCAGCATTATGAATGTAGCGCGGTAATGATGCTGGGTAAGCCCTGAAGAGTCACGCCACAGAAGACATTTCTGACTCCATATCTACTGCTAATTTGTAAAATAATTGAGATATTTATTAAAAGAATAGTGACTGTGAAGAAGACAATCCAGGAAACGCCAAGAAAACGTTAAATTTAAGGCACATCACTATAATATGAGCCTGCTTTTCCACCCCGGGCCTAACATAGTGCTGTCTATGTATGGTCAGAACAGCCTTTTTGGGTTCATCAAAATATCTTAATTGAGTTTTTCGAAGATGAACCAAGTTAAAATGAGTAAATAATGACAAAATTTGCATTTTTTGGGTGAACTATCTCTTGAATGAATACATTCTGTAATCCGTTTAAAACCACTATTTAATCAAATGTAATGTTTACTTTGTTTGCCATGGGACACAAAAGGCATTTTCTCCAACATGCTTTTGTTCGTGCTCTGTAATCCATATCTTCAGAATCCATATGACTGAGAGGAACAGTCCCAAACTCAAGTCTTTATTCGGCGATCTTCATCTCCATCCCGAGCAGCGAGTCCTTAAGCACATACCCTGCTGACGCACTCGTTTACAAATTAAAATGTTGTCGCTTCAAATGATAATAGGATAATCGAATGCTCATTGGCTCTTGCCTGCATTCGTCACAGATTGTGACATGCTGTGTTTCTGGTGAGGTGTTTGAATGAGAAATGAGCGCCTTCAGGGAGTGGATCAGGATAATAATCTGGGTAATATGTTCAGTGATTAACAACTTAAATTCTGTTCTGCACCCCATACAAGACTGTTGTATTGCACCAGAGAGGACTGGGGCTGTAACACATTGTCATTTTGATTACTGCTGTTGCATTGGTACTGCTATTAATGTTTTGCAATAAATAAATTATTGTGATTGTACTTATTACCTGTCTGTCATGTTTTTCTTTATACTGTACAGTAACAGTTATGGTTAGGTTTAGAGGTAGGAGTGTGACTATAGGAGGAGGATTAGCAACTATAAAAAATATCGTTTTATATTGTTACTAAAATGGTAATTTCTCTGCATAAGTCTATCAAAATCTTTTAAATATTTGCTATAAAAATGGGTAGGTTTAAGGTTTGGGGTATAGTTTAAGGGGTCTAAAAATTGAAATCACTTATAGATAAAATGAAATAAAATGAATTGATACAAATATCTTAATGATATAAAAAATATGTAAATATTTGACGTTTTTTAGCTAAAAATACGTAGCAATTTTTACATTTTAAACATTGAAATACGTCTAAATTGTAAGTTTTAGCATCAATAAAAACATACAAAAATTTACGTTTTGTGCTTGTAAACATTACATACTAATACCTTTATCTAAACAATGAGATGTAAATAGCGATCATGTTATGGAGGATGATCAGATATTTCTGTTTATTTTGCTCAAATAGCGTGCTTGGCAAGCTACAGAGAGAAACTAGAAGCCAGATGACAGACAAATGACCGATCCTGAGTGGCGACGTCACTTCGCGGCTCAGTGTGGTTATTCATCAAATATCATCATTTTTGACAGTCAGACAAAAAAAAAATGTTTAAACTCTAGCAATGTCTTAGCATCCACCCAAAACACCCTAAAAACCACCTATCAGTGCCCTAGCATCCATCAAGAACACCCTAGCAACCGCAGATACAACATCTCTCAGAGTGTTTATTTGAACTTTGAGATCTCATCACAAACAGCATGCCACTCTGAAGTCAGCAAGTCATTGTGTGCAAACATCTAAACGTTCATCTTGAAACACTGCTCTGCACCTGTTGCCCTCTACATACGACACAGCCCAAAATCTCAACCAGTACCAAAGGGGTCAAAAGTCCAGACAATGTAGTGCTCAATAAGAAAGAAAAACCACTAAGCCGAGTGCAAATTTACACAAAGCACATCTTCTTCACCACTTTCCGCTCGGATAAGCAGCAAGGTACGGCATTCTATTGAATTCCCTCTTTAAATAAACTTAATCCTCTGCGCTGGCAGAGGTTCACAGAGCTCTCATGCACTTTTAATTAGACGTACAGTGGCTGGTGATGGTAGCTGTGCTGGAGGAACCCAGTGTCCACATTCTTGAAGGAATATAATTAATCAGAATAGAGGAAGGCCTTTTGTACTACAGCATGGTTGAGTGTGGCCTCTGTCCACGCTGTGGCAAGAAAAACTGCTATCATTCCTCCCTGCAGGGAATACTAATGGTCTTTGTCATTATATAGATTCCTACTTTATTTCTTAGAGGGTTGCTATAATGTTTTTTTCTCTCTAAAAGCCTCAGTTAGATGACCCTGAGTCATCAAACAAATCAAACAGGAAAGCAATCTGAAATGCAGTTAGCTACGTGATGAGTCACCACTGAGAAGTGAGAGTGTTGTCATCTAACTATCATGAGTGATAATAACTGTATGCTTTGAAATCATAAATGGGTCATTCCTGTTCTGCAGTACAACTTAAACTAATTGTTATACCTAAAACATTAAAACATTTGAAACAGGATGGAATGTTATAAACCAATTAATAACACAGACATCACAAAATATCATAAAATCTATTGGTGATATTTATATGGATGCTTATGCCAAACAGAAAAACTGGAATTTCAATAAGAAGCATGTCATAAACTGGCTTTACTTTTAAAGGAATATTACACAATATGTGTTTTGAGGACACAGGAAAATAAATAAAGTGGTGGCCAAAATTATTAGAACACAACAATTTTCACCAGCTAAAAAATGGTTTTAAGTCAGTTATTTCTATCTTTAGCTGTAGTGTGTCAGTAGGAAATATCAGTTTGCATTTCCAAACATTCATTTTGCCATTAATTGTAATAATCCAGTGAGATTTTTGTTTGCACAAGGAGTCTGACAGCAGCCAGTGCTCCACACAGAAATCTGATCTCACCATCATCCAGTCTGTCTGGAATGAAATGAAGAAACAGAACAAACTGAGACAGACTCAATACAGAAGAACTGTAGCAACGTCTCCAAGATGCTTCAAGAGACCCTCCTAGATATCGAATATTCTTAATAAATTGACTTTAGGTAAAAATAAATAAATAAATAAAAATTAAATTCATTATAATTATATAACTACATTTTGTAATATATAACCCTCCAAATTAGGTAACTGATGATAGAATTGGAAAATAAAAGTGTCATATTTCTTAATAAATTGCCAGTTTTCATGTTAGAAACTATAGTGCCATTTACAAATGGCAAAGCAACATAGTAAGAAAATAAAGAAATAAATACATACATACATACAAATTAACTCATCTGTGCACTTAATTGTGATACTGTGATTAAAGAAAATGGTAAAACTTTATTTCATATTTACTTAGGTGTCCTTGTTTCACGTTACATATACTTACTATTATAATAACCATAAATTATGCATAATTATATTACATGCATAATTACAAGTAACCCTAAACCAAACCCTAATCCTAACCCTAACCATATAGTAAGTACATATAGTTAATTAATTCCAGTAGCCTACTTAAGTGTATGATTAGACTGTAACAGGCACACCTTAAAATAAAGTGTAACCAAGACCATTAAGTAATATAAAAACAAATTAATAATTAAAAATAAAACAGCTTGCTTCCTAATCTAGTTGTCTAATAAACTGACATTGTATATTACAAATAGTGTTGGCTCTTTGTCAAATTGCTTTAATTCCTCTTGGATAAAATTGTTTCCTAAATGCATGAATGCAGTACAAATGTACAGTAATATGAACATGTACCTCAGTAACAAAGATGAGGACATGAAAAGATACTGCACTGTAGGAATGACCTGGATGCTTTCCTTAATGAATACTGCGATACACAGCTGTGCCCTGCGCTCTATTTCTGGCAGGGCCACAGTGTAAGTGTGTTTACTGTATTGTTCTTAGGTCTTGTTATACAAGCTGCAGCACTCAAGAATACCCAACGACGTCATGCCAATTAGACGCTCCTCTGCGCTCACACAGACCCCCGGTGGTCGGACTGAGCTACTGCATGTATCAGGTGTGTTGCCTTAAACTAAGTTTCTGCCTAATTACAGGAGTACGTGAGCTGTGAACATAATTTCCCATCTCTTGTAGGCAAGCTCTGAATCAATCATTTAATATAACCACACTCAATTTATTACAGAGATGTTCTGTGACAGACACGCTAGGCTATTATTAATGTGCGCGGGATGCAGAAATCAGCTGCTGTGCACCTGTGTCCCCAAATCATGGGGTCTCGAACAAAACACAAAAAAATGCAAATTAGCCTTTTGTTTACCCAAAGATGAGTTAATTTGGCGAGACGCTCATTACATGTCTTTCTGGCCAGTGTGGGTTTTGGAGCGAGTCGGATCCAGGACAGCTCGTTGAGCCAAGAGCCTGTCGAATAATGACCCTCCACCATTGCAGCTTTTCACACAGAAGCAAGGCCACAGCAGGAGGAGCATAAAAGACCTGCAGGCTCCAAGCAAATTTACTGACATCTGAGCTGGAGCCTTTCAGTTCTAAAAGACACACAATCCTGAATCTCGTTCTAATTACATTGGATGTACTGCAGGTCCTTATATCTTAATCACCGGTGCAGTAATTGTCTCCAAATCAGCCTACTTATATTGTTTTACATCATAATATTCACAATAGAGTACAATCAAAGTGGAATGGACCAGATTTTCTGCTTATAATAGCCCTCATGAGCTCTTTAATAAACATCTCAAAGAACCATACTTAACATTAGGTGTCAGCTTAATCATTAATGATGACTACTAATCTTATGAAAACTGATAATTACATGATGAAATTTAAATGCTGTCATCGTTTACTCACCTGTATGCTTTTTATTCTTCTGCTGAACCACAAGAAGATATTTTGAAGAATGTTGATAACCAAACAGTCCTGGGTTCCCATTGACTTCCATTGTATTTTTTGTCCATATAATAGAAGTCAATGGAAACCAAAACTGTTTAGCTACCAGCATTCTTTTGTCTTCCACAGAAGAAAGAAAATCATACAGGTTTGGAACGACATGAGGTTGGGACATTTTTGGATGGACTATCCCTTTAACTATGAAGTTTTAATAATGTCTAGAATGGGTTAAAGAACCATATTAAAATTTTAAGACAAATAATCAATTATGGTAACACTTTAAGATTTCATTTAGCAACCACATTAGTTAACATGAACCAACAATAAAAAACCTGAGCTAACATGAACTAACAATGAACAGTTGTTTATTTACTTTAACAAAGATGAATCAATACTGTACCAAATGTATTGCCCATTGTTAGTTAATGAATCTGCTCACATTAATGCATTAACTAACATTAGCTCTATTACTAGTATTCCTTAAAGTCATATTTCAATTCGAGTTTATTTGTTTAGTGCTTTTCACAAGCAACTTTACAGAAAAAGGAACACAGTAATATCATTCAATAACTTGTTAATATCATTCACATTAAAAAAGTGAAATGTCAAAGAAAAACATGCTAATCAACAGTAAAATCGACTCCATGTCTCTGGGCTGCAGGTGCGTGCATGGCATGTTTTCAAAGAACAAAGAGCCCATGTGCGCCCACGACCCTCTGTTTCTAATGGCACACGTGTAAACTGATCGCGTCACGTAATCCTGAACATATAGAAACTGCAGCTCCCTCTCTGCACTGTAAAGCCTCGCCAGTGCACACAAGGCCCAGTATCTCGCACCAAAGAAAGAAGCTACTGTGACTGTGAAATGACACTGAGGCTAGAGAGGAAATCCGATGTAATAATGTATCATCGCTGAATAGACTGCAATGCATTTTCCCTTCATATTTTGCCAGAGGAGCATTTGATAGTTGAACGAGAGCTGAATCTGCTCACATTATGCAGCCATGATTTTAAACACTTTTACTTTTAAGATTAACGTAGTTTTGTTGGCATGTTAAAAAATGAAAAATAATGTTTATGCTTAGTTTTGAAATGTTTTTATTAAAATAGTATGAAAAACATTTCCCCCCTTTTCGCATATTATTTTATTAGTAGTAGTATTATTAAATATAATTACATTTTTAAGAAGATTTTGTCAAAGTCAGTGTGGCACAACAAGTATGCATGACGCCATTTTGTTGTCACGTGACAAGAAAACCATACAACAGAGAAGACCCTTTTAGGCCCCCACCAATGTGTGTCAATATTATTAAGTTGTGTTGTTGTTGTTGTTGTTGTTTAATGCAATTAAAGTATTTTAACATTTCCAAAAACAAAATTGAGTCACTGACTGAGTCAAAATGTTGTTGAAAATGCATGCAACCAACATGCAAGACTACTTTTCTAATCAAGAACTTCTTCGAACACAATTGTGTTTGGAGTAAAAAAAATGTAATAAAAATAAAACCTCTTGGACATGATTATGCGTCATTGACCCTTAGAATTAAGAAAGAAAGGGAAAATATGTGACACGAATAAAGCGTAATCTCTCACTAATGAGCACTTCTTGGTGTGTTTTGCCATCACAAAGCAGTGCCTGGTGTCATTCCACTGCAGTGAACAGTCGCTGGTCGTGCAGGAAGAAAACACGCTGTGGATCTGCTGCTCAGAAGCTTGGTTTGAAAAAGAGCCCCGCCCTCCTCCTGCCTCTCCTGGAGCCTTATAACCAGATGCCTGTTCTTCAGACTCACATACCCAAGAAACGCACCGGACTAGAGCACAGTTACGACCCCGGTGAGCAGACAGAAAGCAACCTGACGGAATATACGCAGTTCGCATTTGTTTGTTTTTGAGAAGCGTCTTGGCTGAGCGAAGAAGACATGGATTTTCTGAACCACAACTACTTGAGCGCGCGCACGCCCTACGATTACACCTTCAATTTTTGGAATGACTATCTCGGCCTCTCCACGCTGGTCACCAAGAACAACCAGCACAGCGTCCACCAGAGCCCCAACTCCATCACGGAGTCCCTGAAAGCCACCCTGGGCTTGGACGACAGCCCTCCGTGCCCGTGCGTAATCGCGGCCGGCGGCGACGGCGACAGCGGAGGACACCTGGACTCCTGCTGCTGCCCCCCGCCCGCCCCCATCTCCATCCTGGACCTGAAGGAGCGCTTCTCCATTCTGAGCCCCTTCCAGAACCAGAACCAGGGAACGGGAGGGCTGCTGTCCTCCTCCCAGGAGCGGGAGATGGGCATCGGAGGGAGCTTCGCAGGATTTGATCTGTTCGGCGTGGAGAGGAAGATGAGGAAACCGGTGGCGCGCAATAAGCAGGAGCCCAAGATCTGCGTCTTCTGTCGGAATAACGGCGCCCCGGAGGAGGTGTACGGCTCGCACGTCCTGAAAACCCCGGATGGGAGGGTGGTGTGCCCGATCCTGCGGGCGTACACATGCCCCCTATGCAGTGCCAACGGGGACAACGCGCATACTATAAAATACTGCCCTCTCTCCAAAGACCAGCCTGCCCAGAGAGTGCTGAGGGGAGGCAGAGCTGTGGGTGGTAAGCGAGTGAAAATCTTCTAAAAAGACTCTTATAGACTTACATGTATTGCACTGAACAATTTCTTTCAGATGACTGTTCTGATTGACTGGCTTTCCGAGACTTAACTACTAGGCAAACAAATAAGATGATATCAATGTTTTGTTAAACGAAAAAAAAAAAATCTCTTATATTTTTATAGATACTTTATTTCCATAGTTTATTGCATACTTTATTCATAAAAAGCTATTTTTTTTCCTTTTCACGCATAGGTTTTAGATGTTTATTCACGATTCATAGTCACGTTTTGTGTGAAATAAGATGTTATTTTTCTTTAAAATGGAAAAACGTGAATGTTGGCACCAGAGGAGTTACTCTTCTGTTCAACTCAAGTATTTTCTTTACTGTAAGCTAAGCTTGCACCTCGTTTTTGTCTTTAAACCAAAGTTTATTTAGCCATTAAACGATTTTAAAGAATGTTCCACATGTCTGCATTTATTAACTTTAGTCTCATTCCGCTCTCTCTTGGAAGTCCACTCCGCAATTTCCTGACATTTGCCAGCACGGACGCGCAGAGCAACACAATAGAGGCTCTGTTGCGCGTTCATGTTGTCAGCATAACTTCATAATCGACCAAATTATTTCCAACCCCACTGACAGAGCTGGGCGTTTTACATTGCAGGGTCCATGTTACAGATGTTACATTACTAATATTAAGTAAATTTCCAGCAGCTCCAGAAAGCAATGTTGCTTATTAGTGCGTAGCATGAACGCTGTAATGTAGTGTGACCGCAGGCTATTCTTCTGTATGAGGTGCCCTTTCAATGTTTACACCCCTAGTAAAGGGAACACACACTGGAGGGGAAAAAATATATATCCTATGGGTGCCTCTCTTCAGCTCCATACAAAGTTCACCTTCTCCAAAACATCCTGGGTGAGCAAAGGGGAAAGGGAGAGGCTTATGTCAAACAAACAAAGGGTCCACGGAGGAATATAGCACGTATGAATGTTCTTAATAAAAAAGCTTTTTGTAAAAACAATGTATTTGCCCCTTTTTGCATTATGTACAAGAATACCCCCCCCCCCCCCCCCCCTCCCCCAAAAAAAAAACAAGAACAAAACAAAAAAAAAGATGCAAACATATTGTGAATGTACAATTTGACACTTGCAGGACTGCACATTTCTGACAGTTATGTTTACCAAAGGAATTCAATTTTAATGAAGTAAGGAGCATAGATTTGCTGTATTGTAAATAATTACCGAAAAATGGAAAATAATTAAGTGATGTCTATTCAGTATTTTACCATTTAAAAGTGACTTCAGAGGGAACTACCTCACCAAGATTTTGTACTTACATGTAAAATGTCAACAGCAGTTTATTAATATAGTGTACCATTTATAACAAGGGTTTCTAATAGTATTTTTGATCTTTGTATAACATAATTGTATTTTTTTTTCAGTGCATTCTACAAACTCCCAATAAGCTCTAAGCATTGTTTGCTAATAGGTGACAGCTGTACATAATATTAATGATGATGATGATATCATGCATTTTAAGTTGTTGTTCAATGTGATGTTCTTGGTTTGTGAGAGAGAGACTGAGAATCAAATGTTGAAGACATCAGCCAGTTTGCCACTTTTAACTGAGGTTTGTAATTAAATTAAAAGAGTAAAAAAAGAAACACTGTTGAATTTTCTTATTTATATTTTGGCACAATTTCCCTGTATGCTGCTGTGCAGAAATTAAAAACATGAATTCACTAGATAAATAAACAGCTTATGAAACCGTATAACTGGTGCTTTCATGTTGTCATCCCTGCTGATTGTGTTTAGCAGGCCTATGTGAGCCTGTGTCATTGTCACAATCAGGGTCTTTGTGAATCCCACCTCATTCCCATCACCACTCAATGCCTCTCTTCACCTACACAGGCCTTTCCTCTCTAAATGTTACAAAAATGAAAACAAAGAAAAGGAGAACAAAGGAGAAGTTTCTCTGATCATTTAAAAAATCCATGAAATGAGAACTGGGGTTTTGAAGCATCTATAATGCTAGTGTACTCCTACAGGCTGGAATACAACTAGAAGACATTTAAAATCTGAACAGATTTTCAAGCACTAGTCATCAAACGCTTGCCAACTTTTGTAAATGGTTACCAGAAAATTGAGCATTGTACACTAAACAACTGAGGATCACACACTACCAGGCTTTCAAATTGTTCAGAACACAACAAACTCACAAAGTTGTATTCCAGTCTTAAAGGGAAAGTTCTCCCAAACATGAAAATTCTGTCATTACTCAACCTCATGTCATTCCAAACCCGTGAGACCTTTGTTCATCTTCGGAACACAAATTAAGATATCTTTGATGAATCTGAGAGCTTTCTGACCCTCCGAAGACAGCAACGCAACTTACACGTTCAAGTCCCAGAAAGCTAGTAAGGTATCTTCTCTTCCGTGCTGCTGATGCATTTGATGTGGGGGTTTTATAAAACTGCCAAAGTTTTTCATTTTAAAATCACAAAAGCACCTGAATCACGTCACCCTTGAGAGTGATGTCATCATGCAATCTCTGATCCTCTCAGAAAGGGGTGTCCATGAGAGGACAGAGGGCCTCTCTGTCAACAGGCCTGTCCATATCTTTCATTCCATCCCTCTCTTTCCCTTTTTCTCCTTTCTCGTCTCATTCAGACACACACACACACAGCTAGACACTTCATTAAAAATGGATAAATACAAAGTGCAATAGGGATTTAATATTACCGCGACAGTTCAGGAGAAGCCGTTGGGTTTGCATCTCTCACAACACCATCCCCCACACACACACACACACACAAACGTCTGGATAACAGCTTTTATTCCCCTGTTACTGCAGCCCATTTTCAATGCAGCAGGAGGATTTTCATAATTAAGTTAGTTCCACCATTTATACCGAGAGTCTCATATGATTTTAGCCAGAACAATGGAGAAGGAAAGATGGTTTTTATTACAACAGAGCCTTGAACTTGTTCCCCTTTGATTTCTCTTCTAGACATTTATGGATTAATGGAAGGTTTTTCACTCATGTAATGTTTTTAATCTACTCCGTGTGTGTTATCCGAGACTTGAGACCACATGCCGATCATCTTAACAAGTCAACGTAGCATTTCAACAACATTAAAATGATTAAAACTCTTTTAAACTTTATTGATCTGGCTGCACGTTTATTCTTTCAATGTATTATATAAATATATATATATATATATATTATATAATTGTGTGGTGTGTGTGTGTGTGTGTGTGGTATATATTATATATATATATGTGGGTATTATTATTCATTATCATGATTATTATTATTCAACTTTCAAAACAAGCCTGAGTCATTTTTACTCTCTTGCTTCTGAAAACATTTAGCTCCAAACATTATTTGAACACTTAACTTACCCTTAAAAAGTATGCATGTAATTTCATTACATTAAAAATAAAACTGTATTTATCAATTTGCCATTTATTTTAAAGAAAAAATGTACAAGCTTTACAAAACATTTAAGGTCAAAATGGAAGTAGTGACAATATTTTCTTTATTTTGATGTACATTTGAGTGAAATGGATAATAATAAAAAATTATAAATAAAAAAGGTAAAAATAAAGATAAAAAAAGGAATTTGGTTCCACTGGTCATTGATTGGATGGAGGCAGACCTGAATATGAGCTTGCAGTCAACTGTAAGAAAAGGAGCAGGGTTTAAGTCTAATAAATAACTGAAAATGTCTAATTTCACCAGAAGATTAAGATATTTTGATAAAAAATTAGGAGGTCTAGAAAAATTAAACACATGCATGGACAAATCGTACACAATGAAATTAATATCATGCATTTAGAAAATATATTTCAAATAAAATTTAACAAAAAGGGTTTGTTGGAATAAAAAAAAACTGTAGACACTGTTCAAAAACTGTTTAAAGCCAAAGAACTGATTTCACTCATGATAAGAAAAAAAAGTCACATTGACACCAGTTGTTTATCTGTACAGTAATTGCAAAAATGGCTAAAGCTACATTTATTCTGAGAAACGCTCCAGAAGCATTTGTTTTGTTATCTAATGCAAAGACATTCATGCATTTTTAATTGCGGCTCCACATAAAAAGTCTCCAAATGCCTTTTGGAGCCATTGTAACTCTCACATTCAGTATTTCAGAATGCAAAGTAGTCTAACAGATGGGCCGGTATCTATCACAGCAGTGTGAAAACAGTACCCTCAACCCCATAGTACAGTAAAAGGGAAGTTCACAAGGAACAACTTTGAAAAAGTCAGGTGTATTTCATACAAAACCAGCTTTGACAGGACCTCCTAACCTGGTGGAAGTGCAAGCGGTTGTACATGGTAATCAGGGGTGCGACTTCCGTGCTAACCGGGTCTGTCTGCATGGTATCCAGCCCTGCTTGAGCGTCCCGGGCTCTCTTGGCTGCGGGCCAGCCAGATGCACTCTGCCCTGCCCTTACCAAAAAGTAGTATACTTCAAGTTTATTTTATTAAGTATACTTAAGTAAAGTTCAAGTATATCTTTAAGTATATTTTATGTAGCAAGTATACAGATATCAGTGTACTAGTAGTATACTTGTAAGTGTACTATTTCAATACTCCTTGGGACTAAACTGGCCCACTTTCTAGTATATAAAAGTATACTTTTAAGTATACTTTAAATATAACAGTAGTAAACTTTAAGTACACAGCTAGTTTACAACAATATTTTTAGCTTGTACTACAACTATACTAAAAGTGAACTTATATGAATACTGATAGTTTTCTAATTAAATATTTGTAGTAGCATTTTTAGTACACTTTGAAGTATAGTCTTAGTAAACTACTAGTTTAGTAGTTTTATACTGCAAGTATACTCGTAAGTTTTCTTTAAGTTAACTTTACATCATACTTTAAGTATACTACTATGTCCCTATTTAGGTATTAATTTGTATATATTTTGTTATATAAATATCTGAACATACAAAACACTAAAAGAAAGAACAGGGTATCTGCTTGTAAACAAAAACATTTTATTCAAGCTTCATGCATTCTTTTTGTAAACACTTGAATGTGGGTAAGTTTCATAAATAAATTAAAAAAGAGAAATAAACAACATTTTGAACAAAAAGCTGAAAAAAAGACTATGAATTGGATTCAGAATGATAATCAAAACGTAGATAGAGTCGATCAACTCCCCAAAGCTTGACAGTCATTATTACTCTTCATTGGTCGACATTACATAGTTTTGATGCTGTTTTATGTCTAATTATCGTGTTAGATTACATGTGGAAGCATCTGTTGTTTCAGTTTCTTCTTCACTTGTGTTTTTTGAAAATTCTGTACAGAACATGTGTACTAGCGCCCCCTACCGTATAACAATGAAAACATGGATTCTAGGAACACAAGTATAGCTCAAATATATTTAGACTTTTTCTAAGTAGGCTATAAGTCAAGTATACTTAAATGTAATTTTAAGTATATTTCTGAGAAGTACATAAAAAGTAGACAAAGTATATTTTCCTATTTTTTAGTTTAAAAGAAGTATACTAATAGCACACTTGAATAAACTTATTTTTCGTAAGGGTCATACTGCACTGCTGTCTCCAGTCAAACGGAAACTTCCAGGGCTTTTGAACAGAATGGAAACATATGTCGGGATCACATGACCGCGCTCACTTCTGAGGCCTACAGCGGCTACATATATGTGGCCGATGTTTCGGATCAGGTTTGGGGTCTTGCTCCAAGAATTTTTTGGGTGGATGAGCTTGGTTTTAAAGCTCAGTTCGAGCCAGTTTCTAGGGCACAGGGGTTAACTAGACTTCCTCTGCTTTTCTCTGAGATTAAAGCACATAACTGTCATAACCTATTTCAGCAGCCACTGAGCTGACGTTTTGCTATACAGTATAACACAATAACAGGAATTCTTCTTCAGGAGGAAAGGTCTCTGCGGTCTTTAAATCAGAATGCTTTAACTTGAACTCTTAAGTAACTAAAATGAGTTTTCCTCTCAGTGGCCACCAAATGATTTCCCATGAGTCTTCGTTTCACTCTGCGGTCGCAAATACACAACAAATGAGGTGACCCGTCATCCACGGAGCCAAAGCCTCTGCAAACTTCTACAACTTTCAAAATCATTCTGAGTTGCGTTGTAGTTTTTCCACAAAGTTGTCAACACACACAGTGATGACAGTGTGATTACTTCTGGAAGGTAATGTAACTAACTAGTCAAGCAGATTTAGCATGTACCTGGGATTTACATGCATTGTTTTGTGAGTTGCATAGATGTAGAGTGAAATAGGATAGAATAGGATCATGTGACCCTGGCAAAAGTCAGTCTTGTGGTCACTTCTCCTCTAATTTGGTGGGCTACCTGCTGGCTGATGGGGTGAAGGCATTGAAGGAAAGAAGAAAAATTAGTAAAATGTAGAAATGAGAGTAAAATTATTTTTTAAAAATGTTTTATGCTCACATAAAGTGTATTTTATGCTCACAAAGGCTTCATTTATTTAATGAAAAATACACTAAAACATGCAATATTGTGAAATATTATTAGAATTTAAATGAAAAGTTTTCTGTTTTAATATATTTAAAATGTAATTTATTCCTCTGATGGCAAAGCTACATTTTCAGCAGCTACCTGTATTTCTCCAGCCAACAGTGACATGATTCTTCTTATTATTATTTTTTTCAGGATTATTTGATGAACAAAAAACTTTAAAAGGACAGCATGTATTTGAAACCGAAATATGTTGCATTACACGTCTTTACCGTAATTTTAATGTTTCCTTGCTGAATAAAATTGTTAATTTCTAATTTTAAAAAATACAGAAGTAATATTATTTTTTTAAATAATATATTTGAATGCATTCTGATCAATAAAGATGAAAAAGTCATTGCTAACTAGACAGCAAGACTGTGTGAACTGTTGTACTGCACTTTATGTACACACACACACACACACACGTGTGTAATATATATATATAACTTCAGTTTTAGGCAGTCATTAAAGAGGAATGAAAAGAATAGATTGAATGGATTAGGAGATCAGGAGCCCATGCGTGTGTGTATGTGTGTGTGTGTGTGTGTGTGTATGCCATAGTAAACTCTTTCCTTCATGTAACTCTGCTTTTAATTCCAATCAGCTGTGGCCTGCCGTGATATCAGACGAATCCGTGGTAAATACATATTTCTGCTTTGATGTTTGGCTACAAAGAGGCCCGACTCCTACACGTTGTTCCAGAGCAATCAGATCCTTTCCAGGTTCATTATCAAACAGAAAGCCTAAATATCACACTACCACCCATCAGACACTAATGATGCTTGGCAAAGTGACTGTGTAATGACTGTGTCTCTGGTTTCTGTTTGTGTCCCTCCTTCAAATGCTAGATTTATCATCCAGCAAAAGCAAAAAATATAAATCTGATCACTAGAAAGAAGTAATAGAACACTTCTTCTCATAAAGTCACAGGATTCAAGTTCATGTCACCAACAGACAAGTTATGAGCCTGTAATACGGTTAGGAGTTTGTTGAAATCACTAACCCTTATGTAAGCTAATGAAGAGCTCAAATTAATGTTTGATTCTCTCTCACTGTGCAGATGTTTAAAGCACTATTTGGGTTCAGTACAAGTTAAACTCAGTCAATTTTTATTGTTAATTTATACGTTTCCCTCCATTCGTAAAAAAAAAAAAAAAAAGCAAAAATCTGAGTTACATTGAGACACTTACAATGGAAGTCAATGGGGTCAATTTCATTTGAAATAAATAAAGAAATGATAAAAGAAAGAAGAAAAAACTTTAAAATACTCACTGTTTCGACAGAATAGCCACAATATGTAATTAATTTGTGTTAATGTGATTATTATCTTTAAATATAATCACTTAACCTTTTCTGTGTAAAATTATATCAAAGTTTACAGCTTTGCTACCATGAAAAAACACCCCTGAAATGAGCAAAAAACATATTATAGTCAAATAATACACAATTTTAACAAAGGAATTAATGTAATGTAATCTAACAGGAAAATAAAAAAGAAAGAAAGAAAACGAGGGCCACTTTTGTGGTAATCAAATTGTATTGAGCCTTGTAACCTATATTTATTAACTTGTATTGAATCCAGAATCTTCCTTTAAATAGAAGTTGAGGTTCTTTTGCTGGACTATATTACTTTTGGTCACTGGGTTCTGGAATGTTCCCACCGAGCGAACGAAAACTGCGATCCCATGTGGTTGTGGTTTGGGCTCTGGGTTGATCGCTGAGGATGGAGGAAATTACTGCAGCTTCCTGCAATATGGTGCCACCAGGTACACTGAACACACACACACATACACACACGCATGGTAATAAATATAGTTTATGTGTAAGTTAAATGAAGTCTTCAAGTAGAGCACACAAACCACACACACGCATTCAGCATAACTGAACAGAACAGCCTTGAAAACACACACAAAAAGAAGCACACAGTGCGGAAACACACACTTCCCACATAATTGTACCTTGCGCAGGCTGCAAGAGCACAACACATTCACTGATATACTCGCAAAAATGTCTTTCTTACTGTGCCTTCAGTGAAACTAACACACACACATACTTTTTTGGATTTGTAATGGTATGGTAATTGGTTTTATATTGTTCTACTTTGGTACCTGTTCTTTGTGAGCCTGGGTAAAATAATTTGCATGAATAAATTTGCATTAATGTTCTTACAATAAATTAACTTCTGCTACAATAAAACACACAAATCATGTTAACTAGTTCCACAACAAAGAGCTGATAATACAGAAAGCTTAATAAGACATGCCTTAAATAGCAAGAAGACTATTACAACCTCAAATTTCCTAACATCAAATTGATGATCATCCAGTTTTTCACTAAATAAATATGCAGCCAGGAAGTGCATGAATTGAATCACATCTATAAATTTACCAGTAGATTCATACCGTTTTGAACGTTAGCAGCCTTGCAGTTGACTTGGGTTTTTAGAAAATCCTTCACATTGGATTCAAATATGGAGCTCTCCTGCTCTCTAGTGTTAATTGTGGGGTAAGAAAAAATACTTAGGGCTAGTGAAGACCACATATTTAATCTACTGTATATCCTACATAAAAATGGAAGTAAAGAGTTTTGAGATTTTTAAATATCCAAAATATAAATATTTAAAGCTATGAGGTCAAATGAAAAGTTAAAAAATATGATTCAGCACTACCTCTAGGTCACTAAACAAATTTATGACATTGATAATATAAATAGACAGTCAGGTGTTCTTACTTTCCTTGAAATGTTTCCTGTTCTCTGAAACATTCATAAATTATGCGCAACATGGATCATCAGGTTTTGCACACAAACTTGGAGTCTATGCCAGCCCCCAGCCTTGCTAAAGCTAAATAAATAAAAACTAATGCATTCTGGAAAATGTCTAATTTAAACTTAGTTAATTAAACTGAAAATTATTACACTGACAGTAAAATGTATATATAGGCCTAACTATAGTCAGAAAATGTATATATAGGCCTAGCTATATTCACTGTACTGTACTGTACTTTAGCGCATGGCAATAAAAGCTTGACTGTACATCAACTCATGTAACAGCAGATGTCACTGTTGTCCAAAGTCTTACAAAAGACTCCCATATTTAAGACTGAAATAGCTTTTTTTCATTCGGATTAACAGTCCTATTCAAATATATGTCATTCATAATAGTTCTTCTGTCAAGGAAATTTTAAATTCTAAATCAGGATTCATTTTAAGGAGTTGAACTCCATCGAAACCCTGCAACTAGAAACATCTTGGAATTTACAGTAGGGATGCACCGATACCACTTTTTCCAGTACTCGCCCGATACGATACTTTTATTTTCTGTACTTGCCGATACCAAGTACCGGTACCGATATTTTTATTGCATTTGTAATTTTTTAAATATTGGGTACAGAAAACAAAAGAGAATGTATAATGTTAGTTGTTTAACTTCATTTATCAAATAGATACAGTCAAAGCAAAATTTATTCAGACACCTTCAACTTTTCTCACATTATCACAGTGTAATGACTTGTATCATTTATTTATTCATTATTAATTTGTAATTAGAGGGAATTAATGATTATTACTTTATTCATTTTGCTAGAACTCGGGTCTGAATGTCCCAAGTCCACCTGGTTAAACCATTCCAAATTTGTTAGTTTTACTTCAAATCAAGGTCGTCCAGCGAGCCAGTGATTTTTGGTATCTTTTAACAAATTTAATATGTGTTTCCTTGGCCACAGTCCACACAATCAAGATTAGTTGTACGTTCTTAATAGAGGCAATTATTATAAGTACGCTACGAGATAAGTAGCAAGCAAGGATAGTTTTGGCATAGTTTAACCTTGAAATTATATGACAACAGACAATCAATTATTTATAAATGAAACATGAATTTTATTGGCTAATCTAGATTACATAAAACCTAACTAAAACATACACACACATACATACAAAAGTTCAAGGAAATTAGTTGACGGAGTTGCATTAAGTTTTCAAAGTCCTAACTCGTTTATACGAGTGGTTTTAAATTCAACCTAGGAGAAAAACCAAGCAGAGAATCGGTCTTAATTTTACTGCTTAACTTAATTCTACACCAGGTCAGCTTAGTGGAAGATTTTGTTCGTTACTTGCGTTCTTTGGCTTGACAGCTGAAAGCAGAGGTGATTCAGTCGCTGTATCGGACTTCCTGGATGTCTGTTGAGGGGAAATCCTTCGCTGATTTGCTGTTGCTTTGACGTCAGAATGACGTATGGGTGACGTCCTTTTGGGGAACCCCTCTCGTAGTAGTTGATTGCCGGTTTGACACAGAGGCTTGAGTAGTTCGGTTAAAGTCTGAGTTTGAAGATCGCGAAGTTCTTAGATGGTCTTGCTACTGCGGTGGTATGGCATGGCGCTTGTTCGCGCTCACCAAGGTGCAAGCCAAATCGTCTTGATCGGGTAAAACAAGCAAGCAAGCAAGCAACGAATCTGTGTTGCAGTGGGGTTTTGATTTGCGGCGTAAGTCCATCCCACTGGTCGCTGTTCCAATCAGATAGTGGCTGCGGGGTTTGGCCACGCCCTGTGTGGTTTGTTGTTTGGAGAGTATTTCTGCAAGTTTTAAAGAACTTCTTATAAAACTATCATCACCAAAGGAAAATAACGCTGAATATCAATTATTAATTTACACCAATGTTCTGTGAATACAACCGGCTCTCATCCAAACCCAAACAACAGGTATTTTGCATACACAGCAATCGTAATTAACTAAAAAGAAAAGTTAGAAAGCAACGATTAAGATATCGTGGTTTCAATAACACATCACACATATTTACGACATAAAACATATTATTTGTGAATATCGTTGCTCCATTACTTTCAATGATTTTTTTAATGATTGTCTTCTGAATTGTCTGTGTACATTCTGTTTCTTTGGAATGCAAAGGAAGTAAGGGTTTTGGTCATGCGGGAAGCTGGTGGTCGAAAGTCATGGGATAGTCATGTGGCGTCACGCTGTACATCCTGTGCTGGCCTGAGGGCGTCATTTAGTCATTTTCCTGTTCTAGAGATAACGGGTCCATACATCCATGAGAACGAGGCATCCATATGTCTTGAAAGGCTTTTCAGCTCTGGTACAAAAGGTCTCTGTGGTATCTCTTGATTAGATTAATTCAAAACCTCATGATGGTGATCCAGTGGCCTCTCCGTGTCCTGTATATGAAATCCCTACATATATCCCCCTTTTGCGCGGTGAGGTTCCCATTGCGAACGTCAGCGGGCACTGGAACAAGAGGCAGAGAGAACAGACACACACAAGACACAAACAACATCTCCATCACTGACTGAATCCTGGTGCGGGACTTGGGTAATTTGGGAATGATCAGGTTAGAAACTTGAGAAGACGTAGAGGTACATTATTTAGTATTACTCGTATCATTGTTGAGTCATTTAGATTGCTCTAATTGTCAGAGGTTCGACGAGGCGGTATAGGCGTAATCTCAATCAGGTTTGTTGAGTTCTCCGGTTCAGGTTCAGGTTCTTGGTCAGTTTTATCACGTCGGAACATGCGCGGGACGCCGGACGTGCATTTGTTGAAAGACTCTTGAACGGCGTTCACTCGCTTGTGGAGGAGGAAGGCAAGTGTCAGAGTCACAACATATCCTACAATAGTAGAGACACAAAGCGCTGTGTCAGCGGCAGACCAAGACCGAATGATTGACGCGCCAGCGGGCGGAAGGCGAGCGATAGCTTCTAAAGCTGCATCAACCGGAGTCAAATCAATAAGTTGCGTTCCTTCCTCCTTGATCCTTTCTTCCAGTTCTGGATCGAGGACGAAGGAATGCTGTTTGAAGAAGGGTGAGATTTCGAGTTCGGCCTGATACTCGTCGTCGGTAAGGTGATACAATGCTAAATCGTCAATAAGGAGGATCGAACCCTTAGGGACATTGATCCATAAAGTCTGGTTGGGCAGGGTAATGCGCGTGGCAGTGTCGCGTTGATCGTAGGTGAGGGTAGCTGTACACGCTGGGGCGTCGACTAGCCATCGGTTTCAACGATTTACGACAAAAAAAATTTTGGTGAAAGGAGTCAATCCTAGTTTCGGGACCTGTATTTAAAGTTGAGTAAAGGGAGTTCCCTGATGAGGGGATTAGAGGGGAAAGGAAATTGTAGTGAGAGAGAGGGAAAGAGGAGAGAGAGAAAAACTGAAAATAAAAATTTTAAACATATAGCTATACAGAAAAACACAAAGAGAAAAAAAACAAACAGACACACGGACACTGAATGAGGTGAGACAGCAAACGAGTGTCACGGGTGTGGAGTACCTCCTCTCTACTAGAGGTTGGTCCTAGCATTGCGGTGGAGGAGAGTATGTAGGTGTTGTGTTTAAGAAAGATAGCTATGTGTCTTCCTAAAATGACAGAAGTTATGTCGGTGTGGTGTAGAGTATGAGATTGTCGGTCTGTGTCAGTTGGTTTGATCTTCCCCCTTTTCCTGTCGGTTGGAGCCCTGGTGCCTCTTTATCTGGTTTCGATGGACCCATCGAAGGACTGGCTCGCTGCGCCCTTGGCTGATTTTGATTCGATAGGCAACAGGTGAGAGCTTGTCCACAATCTCATGGGGTCCTGTCCAGTGAGGTATCCCAAACTGTACGATATCTGGGAACTCAAAAGAGCGTTTACTTTTTCCATACCACTGGGGTTAGATATGTTTGAGTCATGAGCTGGTTTTAGCTGGTCATGAGTTGGTTTGAGCTGGTCCTGAGCAGGAGCTAGTAAACCAGCTCAAACCAGCTACCATGCATCAAAACATACCTAACCAGCATATGCATTTTTTTTCAACAGGGACACCTAGAAGGTCCGTGCGGTCTAATAGTTTTGGACCACATTGACTTTCATTGTATGGACAAAACAGTTGAAAAACATTCTCCAAAATATCTTCTTTTGTGTTCCACTCTCTGTTTTTGGTTGAAGTATCCATTTAAGATGCTTTTAAGGGTGTGAAAAGAGCCAGAGCAGTTTTTCCTCCAACCACCCCGAATCAATGCACTCACAACAAAGCTCATGACACTATCTAATATTCATCCTCCACTGCAAGGTTAAAGTTGCAGTCCTATAGTTGGTTTTATCAATGCAGCCCTCCCCCATGGATCGGGATCAGCGCTTAGTTTGGCATCAGTACTATCAATCAGACTCTGACTGCTCCTCAAAGGCCAGGTGAGCAGTTGTCTGGACAAAGAATCTCATCCATGCGACTCACACCATCCCCAGCTCCCTTTTTTTCCATTAAGTGTGTTAAATATACTGTCATCAAAGGCATACCCTTGTCTGAAAGGCCTTGACCGGTGTGGAAGATGTTTTCACTCTGCTGCCACAATCATAAGTGCTTGACTTTTGGTTGTGATGCAGTATTGAATTATAGCATGGCTATAAATACTGAACTTATAATGGCAGTTAAACTAGATGGTATGATTCACCGGAGTGTAGTTGATGGCTTGATTGGGTTTATATGCTGTAACGTGCCCCAGCCTTTTATGATGTGTGTTAGGGAGTAAATAGCTAAAAGTAGCGACGTTGCTAACTGAATAGTGTAAAATAATATCATAGCTTTTCCAGTAACAATCTAGTGTTTTCAACAAGTAGCTCTCTCTCGAATTGCATTGGGAAGTCTGATTCATTTTAGTGAATTTGTTCATTCTGGCAAATCATTTTAATGACCTGGTTAAAATTATTAATCGATCCATTTGAACCATTACTCAATTTTGTTCTTGGAATTGTCTCTTTCAAATAGCATTGTGATGGTTCATTTAGATAATTCATTTTGTTGATAATTAATTTGGGTGTTGTTTAGTTTTATATGTTTAGTGTAAATTTATGTGTATAAAAGATGTTTTCACGAATAATTCATATATCATTTATTATATATATAATAAATAAATTACATTATTTAGATATATCAACCTCTTACATAGCTCGCTACTTTTCCACCTTGTAGTGTAACGTACTATGTTTTCTTACAGGCAGCTTGACTGTAGTTGAACTGCTTTCAATTACAAGTAGCTTACAGCAGTTTCAAAGTATCTCTTCAACACTGCTGTGCCTGAAGTCTGTCCATCTCAAAAGGGTGACATTTTTGTACAGTGCTGTACAGTAATTTCTCCCCTCCTCCACTCTTTCTCCTGGGGCAAGATCATAGGAGGGGCGAGAGAAGAGAAGAGGAGATAAAAAAAAAAATCCTGCCCAAGTGCTTTTGGCCAGAGCTCTGTCTCCTTCTACTTCTCCCTCCCTGAGGGGCACAGCCTTCAGGGGTCATTTGTTTGATTATGCTGACTGTCCCCAGCCTCGGCAGTACACAATAAAGGCCTGACATAGCAGCCTGCTTGCCTTCTGTGTCCTGCAGATACTCATCACGAGTGTCAGGACATACCAAGGTTAGTGGTCACTGGGACGGCGCTCATAGGCGAAGGGCTTGCCAAACGCACTTGGCTGATGAATGAATGTCACATGGAATGGAGGGGGTGAGAAAGAAAAAGAGAAGAGAGGTGGTGGTGGTGGTGGGGGGGATTACAAAGGTTATAGATATCCAACCTCCCCAACACCCCAACTCACAACATACCCTCTCCCCAATTGTTTTCTTCACGCTTTTATAAGTCTTCCACCCCCTCAGACAATGGCCAGCAGCTTTCTGGAAACACAACAGAATAATTGCACACAGGAAGAAAGAAAAAAGTGATAAAGGTGCCTTTCTCAAATTTATGTGGTCTCAGAAGGGAGTCTATCTCTTTTGGATGCTACCATAGTCCCTTAAAGGCAAGTCAGTCTGCTCGGCAGCCATCTTGGTAATGCCTTCGGCTAGCTATATGGCTGAATTTTTGTCAAGACTACGTTTCAATAAAATATTTAGATCCAACAATAAAAACCTTAAATCAACCAAAAAAGCTACACATTATTTGATGTCCATGCAAGTCCTACTGTACAAAAGGAAATACCTAAATTTAGTGCAGCATAATGGCATAGATTTTCCAGAAGGAAGCTAGAGTTTTCAACAAGTTGTGGTGTAGCTTGACACAATGCACTTTACAAGTATGTCTCTCTTGAAAATCATTAGGAAGTCTGAATCATTTTAGAGATTTAGTTCAATTGGATGATTCATTTTAATGAACTGGTTAAAATGATTCATTAATTATTTTAAATCATTGCTCTGTTTCGTTCATGGAAATGTTTCTTAGCAGTCTGATTCATTTTAGCAAGTTGGTTCATTTGGATGATTCATTTTAGTGAACTGGCTCAAAAAAATTATTAACTGATTTTGTTTAATCATCTCTCGGTTTCATTAAGCTACTTTTTTTTTAATGCACATGCAAGTGTTTAATCATCTCTCGGTTTCATTAAGCTACTTTTTTTTTAATGCACATGCAAGTCCTAAACTTGATTGGCTCTTTTAATTGAAATGCAGGACTCCCATTGATCCTCTTTAAAATGTCTCTGATACACCACTGTATGAAGCAGGTGTGCACACCTGTTTAGTGCTAATGTGAAGATTTTATAACTAATGGATTTGTTTTTATCATTTGTGAGAGATATGTTCACATCAAATCTGATTACTTTGCGTAGCCACTGACGCTAATGTGGGGTAAAGCCCAGGAGTGCTGCATTGCTAAGAATATTCCTGAGAGGAATTTCTCCAACTCATTTTTTTACCATAAAAGGGCAGTAAAATGCTGACTAGGGAAGAAGACAATGTCAAGGAGAAAAGGGTATTGGTATTTTGGATCCTCTTGACGATTGCATGGAAAAGAGAGAGAGAGAGAGAGACAGAGGAAGAGAGAGAGAGAGAGAGAGAGGAGGAGAGAGAGAGAGAGGGGGGGGGGGAGAGGGAGAGGTTATTCTTGTCACAAACCCTTTTGTCTGCATCTGCTGACTGCTTGCCCATAGCCAGCAGCATGCTTTAACTGTTTTGTCACCTCCTCGCCTCACATGGATCACCTGTTGTTCTTTTGTTACGGCTATTGTGTAGGCTAAGCCTCTAAGGCCGCTCTGCTGTGCAGTAAACACAGCTGAATCGCACGGCAGACAATTCCACATCAATATTTCATATGCCCTCTTTAGGACTCCTGATTCAGTCAAGTTGAGAGGAAAAATACACCGGGCACGGTTTAAATGGTCCACAGAGCCCTCAGAGAAAATTAATACTAATAAAGAAAACACTACGTGTGTCGGTAGCCGCCGTGTTTTGTGCACGCTGTCACGCTGTGTTTCGCTTCTTGGCTGTAGATGATGTGAAAGTGTGAAAAGCGTAAGTGATTACTCAATTACTTCCAGCAGTTCCAAGTTCCGATTTTCTTTGGTATACGTTGTAATAGGTCATATTAATATACTAATATCCCTGAAACAACATTAAGAGTTAAAGGAATATTCTGGGTTCAGTGTTCAAGTTAAGTTAAGTTGACAGCATTTGTGGCATAATGTTGATGCCACAAAAAATAATGTCGACTTAATGCAGAAATCTGGGTTACAGTGAGGAGCTTACTATGGAAGTGAATGGGGCCAATGCAAACAGGACAATACTCATTGTTCCAATGATATAGCCACAAAATGTATACAATATGAGTGTTATTAAAATTTTAGTGTGAAAAAATGGCTTGGTAACCATTTATGTGTAAAGTTATTTGCAATTTTATAACCTCATTGCCTTGTCAATGCAATGTCATATACTCTTAAACCCTAAACTGAAAATTACACAAGTGACAAATACACAAGGTAACAGAAATGCTTTTGTAAAATTACTAGCTTCATATTTCTGCTTTTATATCCTCCCAAAAATTATCCCATTCACTTCTATTATGAATGTCTCATCGTAACCTTGATTTTTGCTTTTGTTTTTAAGAAAAGGAGGGACAAATTATGCCACAAATTCTGTCAGTTAAGCTCAATTTGTATTGAAAAATTATTATTGCGTGATTTTATTTTCTGAGTATCATTATAAGACTAGCTGGCCACTGGTTCCTGCCCCCCAGCTTGATCAGTTTTCTGGCAGCACTGCATCCTCAGCACTGTTGTTGCCAAGGATGAGAGGACCAGGACCCATCTTATGAAAAAGGGGATAGTATAGCAAGCCTCCCACTGAGAAACACAAGACAAGAGTTGAAAGGGGGGGGGGGGGGGGGCATGTAGAGCAGGCATGGATAGCAGCCCGGTACTTCAACCAGCATTCATTCACCCCACTGCGTGTGCACTTGGGCCCTCTATACAAACTGCCCCCATATCGACTCTGTTTATTGGGTAAATATTGATTGAGGAGAGACTTACCTCCTGATAACTATCATACAAAACAAGGACTGCGTGGGGAGGGGAAGGAGGGCTGAGCGAATACGTATGTGGAAAATATCATAGATGAGTACACAGGTGAAGACACAGTCTGTGAAACTTTTGTATCTCAAAAAGCCACAGCGTGGGGAACTGAAAGCCCAGGTCCACTCTCTGTCCCTGCTAAGAGTTTCTTCTTGGGAAGAAAGTCCTGGTTTCCTCACCAGAGTTAATCATTAAAGGGGAAGAGTCTACTTTCCATTTCATTGCTGCTCCTGTTTGATATTGCCACTGTTTGGAGCTGGTGTATCTCACTGCTTGTATTTGCTCAGGCCAAGCTGTCCAGTCAAAGGTGATAAATTCACCTGCCAGCCAGTAAGATTTCTCAGAGATTGTTGAAGAGAAAAATGCTGTGTCACAAGTCTAAAACATTTAGTTTCAATGCTAATGATGCAACATTAATATTAATGAAATTAAGTCAATATCTAATCTAATGATGATACAGCATACATAATAATATTAAAAAACAACCATTTAAATAGCTATTTTCCCCCACTAATTTATATGCTAAGAGCAGCATAGTTCATACTTCATCATTATCACCATTTCCCTATCTCAAACTTTAATCTGAGAAGTGAACACTTCCCTTTCACTACTGGTAAGGATCCTCAATTTTTGTTTAAGTTGTTTATATTTGTGTGTGTGTGTGTGTGTGTGGGTGTGTATATATATATATATAATTTTTAAAAGGCATGTATTGAAGTACAAAATAAAGACCTTTTTAAATAAATATAACATCTAAATAACGCAGACTATTTCAGGAGGTTGAGTTTTTCTTTTTAAGGAGATAATGGATTGACAGAGAGCAAACAAGTCTCAAGGCCAGGGGGCTGAAAGCATAAGAGTCCACCCCACTCACCTCCCACCCACTCGCTCTCAGTTTCTCTCTATCACTGCTTGTCCGGGAGCTCGACTGAACTTCAAAAGAACAACATCCCGCTGAACGTGAAACGTTACACTGAACGCTGGACGTTCAGCTCCAGCTAATCAATAGCACATAGAAAGCAAAACCTTGCAGTTTGATAAACTCTTGGCTGGAGTGTCAATCAGGCAAACAGATTGCATGTTTCCCTCTCTGATAAAGATTCTTTCAAAACCCACTGTGATGCAACTGAGCTCCACAAACCGTCCCGACAACCTTGAAGCAGGCCTAGGTTCTCACTGGAAATGCTGGACAAACATACGCATGCTGCTGCTGATTCTGCATTGGCCTTGATGAAAACTATTTTTCATACTTAAGACAACTTTGAGTAAGCACCATATGCCCATTTCTCAAGGCACGCTGGCACATAGTGAGTGTGTGCGTGAGTGGATACATTTGCGCTCACCTTTAAATAAGGTCATTTGCTGGTTAGTTTTTAATTTTTTTCACAGAAGACGAAACAAGCATTATAAGGAATTGTTCAGTCCAAAAAAAGAAAACAAAGAAAGAAAAAAATGCCAATATTATTTGCCGTTTTTTTTTTTTAAACACAAAAGGAGAACATTTTAAGAATAAGCTTATAAGAATAGTACCACGAACAAATCTTTTGGGACAGATCTTTTCAGTGTAAAGTTGATTCAGTGCACAAAAACAAAATTCGTTCACAAATCGCACTGGTCTGGTTCTCCAAATGAACTGGTTATTCTGTGAATAATTACATAATTTTGTTCTGTTTGTCAAACAAAGTTGTCAGATGCATTTTGAAGACTTGAAATATAGTGGCGAGATTGTATGCACACTTTTATGATATCTTTTTGAAGCTTGAATGCATTGCGATTTCATTGAAAAAGAAGGACCAGTAAATCTATCGCTTTGTGTTTCATGGTGGAAAGAAAGTCGGCTTTGGAATAAGAGTGAGTTATAATTAGTTTTCATTTTTGGTTGAACTATTCCTTTAATGAAGAATGATTATTATGCTAAATCTGATTCGCCATATGAGCAAGATGTCCTTTCGCCCTTCTATATCATTGCATTTACTAAAGCAAACAATGCCACAATGACATGTGCACTGCAAATTCAGGGGCACTAGGTCTCTGACCTAGAGGAGGGTCTGGGTTCAAACCTGCTTGGGCTAAAGGTTATGAAGTCATTTGTCTCAAATTGCAGTTGAACCCCATGAAAGAAGAGAGTGTTTGAGGGAGGGAAAGAGAGAAAGAGGGACATCTGGAGGAGAAGGAGGGGGGAGAGGGAGGACAGAATGGCCTAAGGACTGGAGCAGGCAGGAGGAGGAGAAAGGCAGCTTGGAGTTGGGTCTTTCTTGTCTGGCTGAAGAAAGAATCTGGCACCGAGACTAATGAAGAGAAGAGGGAGGGAGACAGAGACGGGGCGGTTGGGTGGGAGATGTGCCAGGGTTTGGAGAAAGCCGTGCACGAGTGCTACAGATGTGTTTGAACCCCCTGGAGCAAAATAATGACATAATAACCAGTGGTGTCACTGAGCAGACTGCACACAAGGTGACATGGGAGAACATGGAAGGAGTCTGGGAGGAAAAAAGGAGGCTCGTCTAGTCCATGGAAGAACTTTCCATCAAAAGCTATTTGTAGAGAGCCATAAAGACTGTTTCTCAGTTTGTGCCACTCCAGGAACTTATCTGTAGAAGGAAGGAGTTCCAGTGAGATTGCAGGCCCTTTTGAAGCTACTTAACGCACTGTTTATGTTCTGTCACAGGTCCCTTCGTGACACCAGAATTCCAGCCCATGGCAGGCAGCACTTAACTCTGAGAGGCAATTAAAGGAAGTGGATATTCAGCGCTACAATGTCACACTTTAGGGCAGGAAGCATGTGATGCTTGTTGGTGGGACATTGTCAAGTTCATCCTGTGTTCTTAATCCGAAAAACACATTAGATGGTAATTTTATATACTGCAAAAATCTTTCGCTTAATCAGCATTTTGTCTTGTTTTCCAGTAAAGAAAATTTCTAAATAACAAAATTTATTTGAAGCAAAGTTGCATAAGTTTGTATAAGACTTGTTTTCAGAGAACCACATTTGAATTAAATGGGTCCTATTATGCTTTTTCACTTTTTTAATTTTAGTCAGTGTGTAGTGTGTATGTTTGGGCATAAAAAAAGATCTAGAAAGTTACAAATCTCAAAGTCCACTCCAAAGGGAGATATTTCGTTTTTTAAAAAAAATCCCTTTTCAAGAACTACAACGAACGGCTCGTTTGGACTACAGCGTTGGTTTTCCGGGCTTTGTGACATCACAAAGCAGCCCATTAGAATATCATTAAAAATAACTCCCGCCTACAGAAATTCGAATGGTTAGGGGGTGGGGAGGGGCGAGGTTGTGGTTAGAATGCTTGGTTGAGTGAGTGCATCAGATGAGACAATGAAGAAGAAGTGCTGCTGCAGAGTTAGTGCATCAGAGAAAACGAAGAAGAGCTGCTGTGCTCTAGCTTCAAATTTTCGGCATGTCTAGAACAATTCTTACAAGTATAACACGACGTAGCTGGGCACTGCGGACAGACACCGAACGGCGCCGCCGGTGTGCCTACACTCATAGAAAATAATGTATTTGAATTTTAAAGGCGTGGCGCAACAGGACGCTGCGCTTCTCATCCGGTGCGCAACCGCCTGAAACGCTGTTTTATTTTCACCTCCGTGCCCAAACGTCTTATTTTGGGCTTCCGAAAGCGAATGATGTCAGGAAACAATGGTTGCAATTAATTTTTTTAACTCTGTCCATTATAACCCCAATTTGCTATTGTGTGCTGAGGACATCTTCCACAACATGAGGGAGTACAGTGCCTGCCGGATTCGCCAAAAAGCTTTTGTTGAAAGACAGAGCAAGGGGCGTGGCAGTACTGAAACACCATCTAAGCTGTTCGCCAATCACAACGCACTGGGACAGTTAACCAATCACAACACATTTTGTTTTTTAGGAAGGCAGACCTTCATCAAAGCCGGAACTAATCGAGATGTTTGTGCCAGGCTGGGGAGAAAGGTTTTTTAATAATGTAAATTATGTGAAAAATATGTGTTTTTCGAACCACCAAGCATGAGAGCATGTTCTAGTACACCCCCAAAACAAAATCAAGACTTTGTAAAAGAGCATAATAGGACCCCTTTAACTAATTTTGCTTCTGACTGATATTAAAATCGTGGCTGATAGCGATAAGCCCATTATTATTTTTATACTATGGCCGATGACCAAATGATTGTTTTTAAAATCTTTATTGTTTTGTCTAAATAAATTCAAAATAAAACCATAAAAACTCAAATCAGTCATTTTACAGTAAATACATCAATATTATAATGTACAGTTTGAAAAAAAGATATTCATTGTGAAATCTGTTCATCTGTGAAAATTGCTAAAGATAACATTTAACAGTTTTATTAAATTATTAGTGTTTTTAAAAATTAACTTTAAAGGGAGGGTTAGAATTGTGGCCAAAAGTAAAATATAAATGTAACAATACTGAAATGAACATCCAATTAAACTTGCGATATCAATAAAAACTCTAACTTGAGCCAATAATCAATACCAATACATTGGGTTACTATGTTTAAGCATAAATCAACAAAAATGTTTTGAGGCTCTGCAAAAACAGACAACAATAAATGTTACAATAATTAATTGCTTTTCAGCTATTTAGATATTTTTACTGGAAAACAAGATAAAGATAATAAAATGATTTGCGTTGTGTACAAGATGTTCTTGAGCAGGTTTGATATACAGTCAATAAATTCTTAAGTAGTTAAATAAAACACTCATATTAGATTTACAGCATTAGGGGAAGAATTAAAATTGAACAGTATGTACTACATCTATGATTTATTCTGTATGTGCCAGTGTGTGTGTGTAGTCGTTTTCTTTGGCTGGTGTTAAAGACTGCAGGGCTTGGTCCCTCTGTGCAACTTAGTGACCATTAATAAGTCATTTTGTCTGGGAAAAAAGAAAACATTGCCTGAAAGCATCACGCACTCTTATCTAATTTCTGTCTCTGTTTCTCTGTCTGAATACCTTGCATTCAACTCGCGACAGGACGCAGTCCATAGAGCGCGTGTATAGGATATTATCTGCTTCATGCTCGAGAGCCGACGCTTCACAGCCCTGTGTAACTCTGTATAAGACGAGCAGTAGCTTTTAAGCTCTAAATCTTGCCTATCGTATGTGTAAGAAGATGATAGGTCAGCAGAATGTGTTTATAAGTGCGGTTCCGATTCCGGTTGCGCCTTCAGAGCGATTGCGGCGGCCGTTATCACGACGTGCCCGTTTTATAGTGAACGTCTAGAGTGCCTACAGCAGTTTGGCTTTTAAGTCCCTCTAAACTGCCATCACCAGACAGTTAGGCTGAAAATACTCTTTGTGTTTGGTAAGTGAAGCAGTTTAAAGTAGGTGTGCTTTCGTTGCACCTTCCATTATGAATTATTAAATTACATCTCCTTGTTGATGTTGCTATTTGTGCTAGTAACAAACAAAAGATAAGTCTTTAATGCAGATTTGATGGCAGCGATTACGCTGTCCCTTGGTAAGTACAGTCAAGGCCATTGGATGTAATGTGCTGTACTGTAGCGTTCTCCAGGTCACCTCCACTAATGATTAACCAACACGCTGAGGAAGTTCAGTTCCCACATGAGAAGAAATCACACAGCCCCTGCGAGTGATCTCATCAACAGAGATATGGGAACGGATATTCCCTTACATGGCAGGTACAAGAAAAAACCCCAAAAAAAACTGTTTTTGTCAAACCTGAATATTGTTAAACTCACTATCTGCCAGTCCAATTTTAAAATATTGCCTAAAGTGCATTCAATAAAGACATAAAGAGTGTGAGGCTTATTCTATCAGTGGCCACAATGGGAACAGAACCCAAGTGTCGTCCTATAACTAGATTACTGGAGCTCCTCTGACGTGAAGCATGGTAATAACTAAGCTAATATGATGGGAGTTTGTTTTCATAGAGCTTTATTACGTTCGGCTGGGGACATACAGTGTGACGGGGAGCTGCGAAGCATGACATTTAAAGTAAAGCAGTAGTGGAAAAAAAAAGATGAAATGCATTATAGTCTCCTATCCATCAGCTCTCCAGTGATGAATTGATTCAACACTGAGCATAAGAGGCTGCTAGCGGAATACCGCTAAACCAATTGTACTTGATATTAAAGCATAGAAGTATTTTTATATCCGATTTGTATTATTAGTATGTTTTTGTAATTGTTTTAAATTTCTCTTTTATTTGTTAAAAAAAAGAGTAGTTTTCATCCTGTAATTGTCAGTCAATCAGACAGTGTGATCTAATTAGAGAGAGGAAGATGATTGTGAGCCAAGAGCCCTTGAAGACAATAGTCTGCATCATCTGACCACAGTGACTCTTGATATCACATGATGGCTAAGGGTTTACCACAGAACACTTATTGTGAGGGGTGCCATCCCAGCTGCATGTGTGCTTGCCACACAATGGGGCACCAAGACCGACTTTGTCTTCAGTTTCAATTGAGCGGATATTTTATATAATTTTGCTGCATACTGGATGCAGGTTAAAAGTCACAACAAGAATTTCGGTTTTGAATTTAGATTTTTTGTTGCACATTTTTCATGCTTTTAAATTAAGGCCTAAATGCTAAATTCAATAACGAAGTATACTAATTTAATTACATTCAATTTGAACATTAAATAGCATTATATGTGCATGTGTGAGGTAAATAGTTTTTTTAAAGTTGCAGGGACAACTGTAACCAAGCCATTTGTAGGTTGATTTCCTCTAAAAGCGTAAACACAGCAGCTCTGTGATGCTTTCAAAACATTACTTTGTTTGTTTGAGCGTCCCGACCTGCCCGACGACAGCAACATTGGCTCAACCAATGGCGTCAGTTGGTGAGGACAGTCATTATTTTTGCAGTTCAGTTCATTGGTGCGTGTGGCCTATAGAGAAAAAAAAAGCAAAACATGTAAAGCTAAACAATTTTTTGTTTTTCCCCAGCAAGAAAATTAGATGTTAAGGGGTTACAACTGTAAGATTAAGTTGAACCGTCCCTAATGTATCCTTTAAACGTCCACTGCTATCTTATAGCACTGTCTGTAGCTTTGAGTGGCGTTATAATGGGAGCATGAGGTAAGCTGGCAGACCACACTGCAGGTCAGTGTGAGGTCAGAGAGGAAGAAGTGAAACCAGAGCCCGATCCTAAGATGTGCTAGTGTAGCGTGGCAAAAGCTAGCAGCTCAAAGATAAACAACAGTAAACTAGCCCTCTGTGGGGGAGCTGTGTGTGGACTTGGGAGGCCAGGACCTCCTGGCAGTCACGATGGCAGCTCTCTACGCTCTTATTGATAACCTTCTTTTCTCATGAGGCAGGGGAGATAATACACTCCTGGAACAAGGGTAAAGGGAGATGAATGTTAGACAATAGACGGTCGCAGTAAAGGGACCATCCGCACAGTCTTTGAAATTTTCCCTGTCTCCAAAGGACAATTAATAATGAAGGCCTTTGGGGTAGGTCACACCAGGCATGGACAAGAGGAGACGAGAGAAGAAACAAAAGGGAAGCGAAACCTGGAGAAGAGGGGGGACATGTTGGATGTTGGATAATTGATCTTTTTTGAGGGGGGGAGTGTTGCTCTTCAGAGCATCTTATATTGCATCATTTACCTTATGTGCTTTTTTTGTAGACATTTAAATGTTAATATTAATTTTTTAAATATAATATTCCACCTTTTTAGCCTTTTGCTAACTTTTAATTTCAGATTTTCTCTGAAAGTATAAACACTGTGGCTGTTTGTTTGCACAACCCGACAACAGCAACATTGAATCAACCAATAGCATGTATTGTGGGTGGGTCTTTCTGTTTGACTGACCAATGGCAGACGAGGGGAGAGTTTTTTAATTAAAGCCATTAATTTGGCAGTTCCATTTGTTGACGCTAGCGGCGCAGAAATTACACACTTCACCTTTAAGTATTCCCTTAACTATAACAGTATCTTTTTAACCTTGAAATTTCACCACACAAACAAAACTATGAGTGGGAAACAAACAAAGTTTTAAAGTTTCATTCACTCAGTGTGATAATAGCCACGGACACCTGATAGCCTGAAGATAACAATTCGAGAACTCTAAGTCAAAGGAGGTCTGTGTGAGTGTGCTGTGGGTATATGGCCACCAACACTTTTTCAAAAAGGCTCAGAGATCACAGGGACCAAAGAAAGAGAGCGAGAGACTAAGCCTCCTCTATGCTCTCCTCAGCTGGAGGAGGGTACAAGGACTGTTTGGGGGGTGGGGGGTTATCAGGGGGTTTTGACAGAAGAGCCTTGAACTATTTTGTGGCCGAAGATAGACCTTCCAGAGCTGTCATAAAAAATGTCTTCTTATCCAGGGAGCACGTGGACCCCACCTCTTAGAAAAACTCGTCAAATGGTTTGGTTGCTGGTGGGGGGGGTGCGGGCTCATGTGATGTGATACAGTAAGTGTGAAGATGGCTCCTGAGAACCAGATGCCACAATTACAGGGCCAGGAAACGCCATTTTGGCTAACAATGCGTAACTGTGCAGGTGTTCACTTTCTTTATACGATTCTTTATACGATTAAATGTTTTGCAACTTTTTTTTTTGTTGACATTTTCAAGGATTTGATCGCCATCTATTTTTCACACTCCTTGAAAAAAAACACTGTTTTCAGTGAACCACAAAAAAGACATTTTGAATAATGTTTATGCAGCTCTTTTCCATATAAGTTCATTCATGCTCAAAAATAGAGGAAAAAACACCATAAAAGTGGTCCATATGACTTTTGGTTTATAGTCCAAGTCTTCAGGAGCCATACACTAGCCTTATATGAGAAATTATGCACTGACAATAAATATTAATCATTATGCACTGACAACAGTTTTTTTCAGAAATATCATATCAACATTTTGAATTTCACTCACAGTTCAACAGTTCGTGTAGAATATGGTTTAATAGCTGCAAATGTTAAGATTGTCAGTGAATAACAATGTAAATTCAGTCTGTTCCTCACACAAAGCGAGACTTCAAACTTATGGATCATGGATGACTTTTATGGTTCCTTTTTTTGTATCCTGTCAATGAATACTAGTTTTTTCAAAAGAGCTGCATGAAGACCCTTCAAAAATGCTCCTTTTGGGATTCATGGAATAAAAAAATAACAGTATACAGGTTTAGAAGGACATGCGGAGTGCAAATAGTGACTGATCGGTTTAAGTGAACTACCCCTTTAATAAAATATCATTCTAATGTGTTAATTTAGCTTCTCAGGATAAACAAATGATGTTCCCAGACAACAGCTAAGCAGGCCTGTTTGGCTTGATCATATCTGCTTTGTACATAGAGAAACCCCTTCAGCTAAGAGATAACATTTGCCACATTGCTGCTCTGTTTAGGAGAAAAGACGAGAAAGGAGGTTTAACTTGTTTTTTTTTTGTTCGTTTTTTGGGAGCCTTTCAGGGTCTGGACATCATTAGCTGTGTCTATGCAAATGTCCTTGATTGTGTTCATTTGTGCCGTTGTCCAGCTAAGACAAACAGAGCAGTAATTAGGAGAGAAATGATGGCATATTGAGACAGCACGATGGAGGAGGAGCCGAATGAAGGATAAACAACTTGAAAGAAAACAGCAAGCTTGGTGAACACAACACAAGTGCATTGAAGGCAATTAATGAAGCTCCTTTAATTACGGCCTTTGCTCATTCCACCATGAGGAATGTGACAATTATGTCATTAAAAAGTTTGTAATGGGAAAGTGAGGGGTGAGCACATTCGAAGAGGATGAAAGACACAAGGCAGCGAAAGGAAGTGCAATGAAAGAGAAGGAGAGAGAAATGACAGGGCCCAACTACAAAAAAGAAAGTCTCAAAGGAGGAGGAAGCACATTACTGGTGCACATTGACAGACTAGATTAACATCAAACGATCAGCACAACAGAGGGTATATTCATTCAGGAGGAGCTAGCAAGGTGGAACTTTGATGATGCTAAATTTGGCAGAAAGAGCGACTTGCTGAATCGGCGAGGGTTCCAGTTTCATGCCTCGCAGTCTGACAGGTGGAGAAGAGAAAATTTAGTACAAAAAAGCCTCAGCATGAAGTGTCCCTTTGCACCGCTAAAGGTTGTGTGACCTCTCTCTGCAGCACGGACTTGCTGTGGGATGTCGTTGCATGCTAGACGAGACACGACGCGAGGTGAGTTGGCCCGGTAGGAAAAAAGGAACAGACCAGGGCACTGAAATTTGCATTAAAGATCGAGTTTTCCTTGCATGGAAAATGAGCATTTGGGAAAGTCTTTCAGGCGGTCCTGTTTGTACACCTGTGCAGCCTTTGTGGCTCTTGATATGCAAAACAATCTCTCCCTCGGTTCAACTTCTCTACCAACAACAGTCTTATTCATGGTGCCCTGCACTTTCTTCCACAGCCATGCAAATCTTGCATTTATATATGAAAATAGGGATCATGTCCCTAAATATCTTCCTGGTCGCGAAAGGTGTGACGCGCCGTGTTATCTGTACCTGCAATCACAATAAACCTTGGCTTTGACCTGATCTAAATGAAAGGGAGGGGAGGGGGAAGGGGGCAGATTTTTGCTAATAGTCAGCTAAATGATGATGATGTTGTAAGGATAGTGTTTGAATGACCAGAGTCCCAGTGGGCAGATATTGATAGTGAGCCGAGCGGTAAATGTGAGCTCTGCAAATTGTATTTGACAAGGACACTTGGGCCTGAAGCATCACTCCCCGTTTGCCTCATCAAACAGACAGATGCATGACTGTGTTTCGGCCAAAAAAAAAGAGAAAAAAATCTTGTTCACTTTACCCCAGGAGTATGGCGAGTACGGTGAGCAGGGGGAGCGTGGGGGTGGGGCTTTTGGGATGAACAGCTTGCCATTCATTGTCTTATCATATAAAGAGATCATTTAGCTGTATTAATTTTAAAGCTTTGAACTGTGCTAACATTAATGGAAAGGATTCAAAGTAATACCTTATGCATCACTGCGTAATTCTCATCTCGCAATACAGTGTGGCCTGTTAAGGTGAATGCAGTCACTTAGTAGCGTGAAACACAGGTAACGGACGAGGGCTCACCTCAAAATCGTTGGCCTTGTTGTAGTGCATGTTAAGAGCACGGAAAAGTTCACAGTCCCGGCTCACGTTCAGCTCATCTGCCCCTGTTACGCCATCGTTGATGGACTGCCGAGCGAATTTCTCCATCTGGATGTAGTAGAACTCACGGAAGTTACTGAACCACTTGATCAGCTGAGATGTGATGCAGCGGTTGAACTTTGAGAGAGAAAGGGAAAAAAGAGAAACACTTGTAATTTTTGTTGCTGTAGGTTCAGCACAGAGAAACACATTTTATGTTTATTATAGTGCCTTTGTGCTCATCAGTACATACATTTATTTATTTGAAAGGATTTTTGTAATTGTTGATATTATGTTTTTTCCCTGACACAAGCTATGTATATGAAAGTTGTCACAAGAAAAAAAATAGCAACAATATTCTTTAGGTAATATATATGACATTTATGGTGTCCCAAAAACATACTAGAAAAGCTTTTCTGAAAAAATATATTTACACCAGAAGGTTCCCACTATTTCAATCTTTAGTCTGTTTTTACTGAAAACTAATAAAATCAGGTGTGACTAACCTCTAATCTGGTAAGCCAGTGAGACACTTAAATGTCAGGACAACAGATAAGACATTTGTTTCTACAAACGTGTTTACTTCACATTGTCCTTGAGGATGATGGGTAAGCAAACAAACCCGTAACTAAGACAGATTGGTCAGGGGGGTGTTTTTTTCCCCTCCAACAAGGCTTACACGGTCGGTGCAGATATTTGCTGTTGTGCGCAAATGCAAACAGTTCAGGGTTGAGTAGATGAAATTATAACTGTGTCAATAGCCCGTAATGCAGTAACGGCAAATTTACATATCAAGTAGCTGAGTTAATTCTGACATGCCTCAGGTTTTTTTCCCACATTAATAATCGAGTGAAGTAAGTGATCAAGTAAAGGGTGAACTTGAGTGAAGAAATCTAAATGACAAAAAAAACCTTGTAATAAGTACGGCTCTAGTTGAATAGTTCAGCTCGGCAGCTCAAAGCTGGCCTTCGTACACTGTTGTGGGAGCTATATTTGGAGTGCCTGATCCTAGACCAGTAAATACACAGTACTCTGTTTGTCCTGTGTACTTGCCCCATGACCTCAGCAAATGACCTGTGTGAAAGCCTTTGGTCCTTTCTGTGTGTGTGCAGCTACGTGTGTATGTTCGTGTGTGTGTGCGAAAGCTACGGGTGCTAAGACTGTGAATGTACAGGACAGCTGAGTTGAATGTAGCCAAGTTAAAAGCTATAAATCCAGCGGGCTTTCTGTTGGCTGTTCTGACATGCAGCCTCCTGCCTTTTGTCATTACGGGTGTTCATCAAGCCTTCATTGCCTTTGCCTCCCCTTCCATATCCTCAAAGAGCATTAATCAAAAATCAACAGCGAGCACTTATCTATCTGTGGCCATGAGAACATGCAGGCCTCTGTTTGGATGACAGCTGAGGAGAGAGAGAGATCGAGCAGAAGGAGAAAAAAAAGAGGAAGGGCAAGGAACAAAGAGGGATAGGCTGAGGGTAGATGTAATTACCGTGCAGAAACTTGTCTCCATGCTTGCAAATTTAAGATAATGACGTGAATGAGAAATCATAGCGGGGAATCCGAGTCGGAGAAAGAGTCAGAAGCCAAGATGGGCTGATAGGTTTCCCCAAAAGGCCAGCCGAGAGCATAATTACCGCACCACCGTGAGAGTTCTTCTCCCATAATTCAGCAGAAAATGATTAAGTCGTCATCCCGAGGCATCAGTCTGCAGAAGTTCAAACATGTACTTAACCTATCCAGGAATTATAAATTTGGCCTGTGTGTCACCTCTGCCTTCTTTCAGCCTAACAGTGAGCAAGAACAGGGGTTGAAAAGAAAGAAAGAAACAGGCGAGAAAAAAAAAGAACAACCAAAGAAGCAAGGCTATCTGATCTCTCACTTACCCTCATTTCAATAGACGTTAAACCTATTAGGATCTACTGAACTTGAGGGGATTATTTTTTCCACTTTATCTGCAGAGCGAAATGCACTGTCCAAATTTCAAGACACTGAGTTAAGGACCCCCAGCCCCCATGACGACTTACTCCAGCCCCCCACCATCCCCTTAATTCTTTTAGAATAAGAAACAAAACATTACAAAATGATAGCAGACTGCTCACTGCGGAATGAACATTGCTTTGACATGGAGATTAGGCTCTTCTATTGTCATAAGACATTGTCTCATATGAGTGGGGCTTGCAGAAGAGACGGATAAAAGGCGAGAGAGGGGGGAATTTTTTTCTAGAATGGCTAGTGGATGACATAATGGAGAGCACAGAAAAGTAAGTCCGCATGACATCGTTTGGCAGCGCTGTATAAAGGGAGATTTAAAAAGCATTGTTGCCGAATAGAAATACCAGAGATTCGGGGGACAATGAAGCTGCGTTGCTGGAACGTGACAACTCAGCAATTAAGGATCATGTCATCTGCTTGTCAAACAAAAATAACCAGTCTAGCTCTCTCAGTTCTTAGCCACCCCATGGAACAAAACACTAAATGATATGTCGTAGCACAAAAAAACACTTGCGAACACACATTTGTCTTGGTGGGATTGTGGGAGAGAAAGTGAGATGGTTATTTTGAACAATCTTTGTTTGCCTTCTGAGTCGAGCTCTTTACAAGGAACTTTTTAAAAAGTTTTTAAAGCGTTGACATTGTAATTCATGCACCTATATTTTTTTTTTCAGGAGCACCAATGAAAGTCCTCACTCGTGTCTACACACAAATTACTACTATACTACTACTATTATATTATTATTATCTTATTATTATTATTCTGATTGTACATTGTTGCAACATTCATTTTTGTGAAGCTGCTTTGAACCTATGTATTATGAAAAGTGCCATACAACTAAACTTGTAATATTTAATAATAATTAAATAGCATTGTTATATTTATTATTACTATTATTATAAAACAAATAGAAAAAAAAAACAAAGAAAAACATTTGTTGATACTGAACTGTAATATATATATTAATCCTGTATATATATACTGTATCTAATGGACTTCCACTTTTTTTTTTTTAAATGAAAGTGTCTAGAAGAAATTTTGACTTGAGTGTGTAGAAAAGTGTATGAAAAGTTTTCAACTACAATAACTGTGCAACTTTATTAGGATTTTATTTAGGATTTTTTAGAATTTTAAGTGTTTTTTTATTGCAATCACAATCCACTTGCACATGCCTTTTTAATTTCAATCATCAAGATACTTCTGTATGTATGTGTAAAAATCTACACCCGCACAAACACACTAGTTTAATTAAAAAATCTATTATTCTGGACATAATTTCCAGTGCTGTTCTAAGAACACATGGGACACCTCATCCTTTTATTCTCTACCCCCACAAAAAACCTTATATATCCAATGAGCATGCTCAAAAGATTAATAAAACAACTCAGTCTGACGTCTGTGATGTGTCCGGGCAGCAGTTGACTCAGAGAACATCGTGCAGGAGTGAGAGTGTTTCACACACTCTTGCTCACAGGCCTGTGAAAGATTATTCCTCTGGTGACAGAGATCCGCTCTTTCCAAGACACCGGGGGAAGACTTGACCTGTCACTCCGCACGTTTCCTCTGTTAGCCATGGACAATACAGGCTTTCACACATGCCTGGTGGGGACGCTACTTATATGGGGGTCTGTGCATTTTAAGCTCCCCCCCCCACCTCACACACAGCATGCACTTAGATTGTGAATCTGGGAAAAGTTGAGCTCTATAGGGGGAAGTAAGCTAAGTGCCCCAGTAGGTTACTTGATATTCGGCTGTTAATGGTACATGGTGTGCTGTACGTTTAAAGGCAGTCAGGCAGCCCGGTGACAAAGCCTGAGTGGCTAAAATAATTTCCCTGACCTACGGTTGACCTTACTGGAGCTGCCCTACTGAAACGTATATGCCTCGACCCTTTCGGGGTGACATAACCTCTGCTCATACTTGCTTTGACTGCTCATAATCAGTGTCACACCATCTTCCTGCTAATACTCCTCTTAACCTTTGACCCTCTCTTATTTAGCCCTCAAAGGCTACTGTAAAAAGGCCAGTGGACCACCTCTCAGTGTGCAAAGTAATGTGAATATGCCAAATGAGATTTATGGTGATTAAATTGGGAAGAAATACAGGGGGTGAGTTAGGTGTAAAGGATGAATATGGTAGTTTGGCAGTAAATCACATTAGGATAATGACCCATCACAACCATAGTGAGTGTGTTTTATAATACTCTGTGTGACAAATATGATAATGGATAACAGGTCAAGGAACAACTATGAAAAAGATGAGTTGAGGAGAGACAAATGTATTATCCATTACATAAGAGCTAAAATCAGTGAATTGTCACAGTTTCCTGTTGCTTTCCTGTGAAGGGAGGCTGTCTTCATCTCTTTATGACCACTGGCTCACTATGTGAAGTCATAAGTGGGAAATGTTCTCGCTTACTGCTTCCTACCTGTACTAAGCAGCTTCCTCTTCCTGACTAACCCTCTAATCTAATCATCACCAACATGGTTAAAGTCAAATTCTCTTTGACTCACACTTTTAGCCTTGTTCATTTACAAGTGGAACTGTACATCCTGACTCTCTCTCTCTCTCTCTCTCTCTCTCTCTCTATATATTATTATACCATGTAAAATTAAAGTAAAAATTTTATTATTATTAGTTAATTTTACCGTTTTTTGTTTTATTTTCTTTTATTGAACAGTTTACTTGTCAAAAAGGAGAGAGAGTTAATTCTAAATTTTTGTTTAATTAGGCCATTAAATAGTCGCTCTAGTTTTTATTTTTATTATTTTATTTATCATCCGATTACAGACAATTTAGGTAAAACAGTTGTCAAGTCAACCTATTTCCCACAGTCATTATTTCCTATTTAGATCCCATCATTATGGTGCCTAAACGTCTTTAATCACTAATTCCTGTAACTTTCGTGGGCTTATACAGCCGTAATTAGTCAGTAATTTATTCTTAATTCCCTTACATACATAATAGTTGATCCAACAAACACATGCCACCCATTGTTCTCTTCTGCTTAAGCAGCCCTGAAAAACCATCTCTCCCAGGACACTGACCTTGTTTTGGAAAATGTTAATTTAATGTGTACAGAATTTCACAGCCTTGTCTAAAGGGAATTTTTAAAAAAAACAACATTTGGCCTCTTTAATTTACGGGCTTTGATTAACTTTCTATTTTGTGGCTGAAGGTACAAAATAAAATGAATTAGTTGAATTATGAATTAGTTTTTAGGTTTTATTGAAATCAGAGTTTACAAAAAAAAACTTTTTAAAAGGTTAATACCTAAATTCACTATTTTCTAGGTATTAAATTATATAATTTCCTATAACCATAAGTGCTAACAGCGAGCGATGAATGGCAGTACGTTCTCATGAGTATTAAGCTGCTGGCAGATTTAGATGGATGCAACAGAAGCATGTGTGTGAGGATGAGGTGGTCACCCTGGACCCGGGACAGGGGCAGCTGGGAGTGAGAGGACCCTGCTCTCTCATTTAAATAATGTGGCCTGAATCTGTCACATTATTTCTCCTCCGTATGCTCCCTGTATGATGCATCAACAACAAATTAAGTTGTAAATAAAAGACAATCGCTGCCATTGTTTTGTTTGTGTTGTTGTGCTCCATTTTGTTTGTTGTTTCCCTCCGCCCCCCCCGTCCCCTCCTGCTTTCGTTTGTTCGTTTCTGCAGAACCTCGAATTTTCTCAGCTCTTATCACCCTCTAACTCCCACTTTCACAGATCAGTTGGGGATGGGAACTCTCGGAAATTATCATCCCAACAAGTTAACAGAAACAGACTAGTTTGCTAACCAGCAGTGGCGCGACCAAAAAAAAGGTAAAAAACTTAATCTCACAATCAGTGTTTAAAATGACAGTGTAAGTGAGTAAAAGGGAAAGTGGGACTTATGCTATGCCGTGTTGTTCTCCTCTCGGAGATTAAGGCCAGTTATTTTAATTGGGGGGTGGAGGGGTGGGGGAGCTGGCCGTCTGTTTGGGACCCATCTGGACTAGTGGGACAGCGCTACTTCACACGACATAGTTAACGGTCAACGGCAAACTCACCTTCACGTCTGAGAAGAACATCTTCAGCATGTTGGAGCTGGGGTAGCGTGCGTAGAAGAACATCAGCTTGGCCTTCTTCAGATGGTTCGGAGAAAGCCCCTCTTGGATTTGAAATTTGAAGGTCAAGGAAATGTTTTAAAAATAGAATTATTTTAGACATTCACAGGTAGTAAACCCCATTTGTACTTCTTTATGATGTCCCAATGTTAAATAAAATATATAAAACAGTAGATAAATATAAAAAACATACCCAACAAAATCAGCCAACCTTACATATTTTATATATTTATCACAAAGCTAATAATTACACCACTGCAAATAGAGTAAATCTAACCATCACTAATTATTTCCGTTTTCTGACGACTTCATATTAACACCTACACAGTCCCAGTCAATGTAGCATTGCAAGTCAATAAACGTCTGCTTATCCCAATAAAATGCTATTTATCTGGAGGTGGCACTGCCCTCTAGATTGGTAAACAGAGGGCAGCTGAGGGGGGTCCCAGGAGAGACCGTGGCTAACCAGAGCCATCTACCCATTACAATTAGCCCCAACCCCCAACCCTCCACCCTGAGCCTCCTGGCACGGCCCCCGCTCTGCCAGTTAGGCCGGCTTTAGCCACATCTGCGCTCCAGACTGGCCCAGCCATTTCCTCTGCAAATTAACGGCTTTATAATTTATCAAAAATGAAGATGCATGTGGGGCTAAATCAATGGGCCCCCACAAGGTCAATTAAGAGGTTCACCCAGTGTTCGCTTACCCCCCTTCACTATAAAGCATGGCACCATCATGGCAGCTCACACCAAGTACGGTACCTCACTGTGTCTGTTATGTAAAACACTAAGGGCTGGAACAGTCGCTATAGTTTGCAAGTTACAAGAACAACAATAAATGCATCTACATGTAAGGAACGAAAAAAATGGACTGTCTGTGCAATTTCCAACAGTGAGCCTCTTTAATAATGGTGTGTATGTAGATTGACGTGTTCATTCTGCCAAGAGAGGAGGAGAGGAGGAGAACCCTATGTGACCTCCATTAGGCTGATAGGGAAGACCAAAAGAGCATTACTCTCTTTCCTACCATCTGTCTTAATGCATACAGCAAATAACAGCAGTGAATGACAGTGAGGGAGGGAGAGAGAGAGTTAAGCTGTCTTTTTCACAACAAGTCAGATTTTTCAAGGACCTAAAGGCTCATTTAAAAACCAAGAGAAGGGAAAAGCCCAAGCAGCGGGGCTGCTTCTCAAAAGTGCTTCTTCATGAAATGGAGCGAATAATAGGCCGTGTTGGAGTCTGGAACGAGAGGGCTGATAAACACCTTCATAGTTTTTTTTTCAGTAGATTAATCGCATTGAGATGCTCTTAATCTAATGGGCGTCGCACACTGAAAGCAGTGAGGAAGCATTTGCAATTGCCACTGTTCAATCTCTAAGCAGTATTTACAGAGCAACGATTATATCAGTTCATTCTGCCCTTCCTCTGCTGTGTTAACAACATTCATAAATCCCAGGTATCTCATTACTCTGTGTCATTAACATTCAAGACATCTACTTTTAAATAAAACAAACAGTCGCAGATCTTGGGAACAATGTGTTGAGGATGACTCGATGAGGCTTGACTCAACTAATGCACATTTCCTACAAGTACACCTGGCTTCCAAGAAAAATACAGCTGTTTCTAGGATACATAAATATGTGAAATGACAAAATAGATCGAGTAAACACTGGCCCACTCAGTGTAAGACAAGCCAGTCCATAGTCAACATGAATGAAGGACATAATGCAAACATGAATATGAAGTATTTCAGGGGAGGAGAAAAATGGGGCAGCTGTGGTTTATAGCCAAATGAGATACTACATAAACAACGCCACCATAGATGCACTGCATCATCAGGCTTTTTTAGGTCTGGTTTTGTATTAAGCATGTTGCATGTAAGGGAGACAATAACTAGTGAAATATGATCCAACAGCCAGGTGTAAGGAGAGAAAGGAGGGAAAAAGGACATAGGGATGCTAAATCCATAAATTAATGCTAGACATCTGTTCAGCAATATGAAAGATTAGAGCAACAAATGTACTACAGCAGAGACTTTAGCTCTTGCTTAGAAAAATAGAATAGGAAGCGTTTTCAGATTGTCGGCTGGAAAAAAAAATAATTTGATGAATCACTTAATCTTTTGACATAAAAATTTATAATTTAGAACTGACTCGAATTGTGTCATTTCACTGGCAGAGTGATTTTGAAATCGAGAAGGTCTTTTATAAAACCACTTTGGCAACCGAGTTTGAAAAGTGATCTGAGTGATGTCTTCATAGCGCATATTTTCTTTGCTTCGCTTTAATTGATGAAACCTGAATCTAGGTGCAATAGCTGCCTCAGCACTTGAGCATGGAGCTAGCACAACCATGAACCTCTGTCCTCGTCTACTATATTAGACATGCAAACTGGCTTCACCTGCTGCCCACCCCCACCCCATTCTTACAACAGCCCTGTGCCAGAGCTGTTCGGTCTCTCTATATGCAAATGATGGGGGAAACTGAACAAGGCTATTTTTCTTGAGATGCAAAGAGAGCACGTGACAAGGAAGATCATGCTGCCCATGGCTGAAGATAATTGGCTGCTTGTTTCTTCTAGAATTTGAATAGAAATTCATATTTGATTAAACACCCTATTTTGCAAATATTGAGAAGTTGTTGTTCAGGTTCCAACTGTGCAGGTGTGCAAGTATACTTACAGAATTAATAGACTCTGAGCTGAAGAGTGCTTACTTGGTGAATTATCTTTGCGTCGTTAGAATGAACTATTTTGCAAGTTCATTTGAATAAGTTATGTAATGATTTAATGAATAAATTAAATAATGTCAGATTTAATCTTAAGATTCAAAAGTTGCTGTTTAATAAAAACAAATGCTTTATATTGAACATTTGGTTTTGTTCATTTTGACTTAATTCAAAGCTTATCAAAGATCTTATAGCCATTGTCAAAAGGTTAAAAAGAGGGAAAGCGATGAAAGAAAAGCAGCTACCTGCAAACACCTGTTTTCTCCTATACCTAAAGCAAATTGGTGGTGTTCATAAAAAATAGGCTTTGTTGTTTTCTTGAGCTCACATATAATGCAAAATAAAAGCAAATATGAAGGAGAATTAAATTTTAAAATTGTGAATCTCAACAGTAGGGACATTTTTACCATTTGCCTTCACTTGACACCAAATGAGCACAAATCCTCCAAAATGAAGTGCTCCTCCACTGACAGAGATCTTTTACCATCCTTCTAACACAACTTTCTAGGGCCTCTAAGCAAAGGATCCCACTTGTCCTTTTACTTCCTGGCTTTGAAATCTGATTTGCTTTGAGCATTTATGTACAAAGTCTTGTATGCGCTGTGATGAAAGAGGGGGTTTTATTGTGAGTCTCCCTGTGATAGTGTGAGAACAGAGAAGATGGGAGGTATCTTAGCCACGGCGGGGCCTTTCAGCACTTCTCCATATAGCAACACTCTTAAAAGCCTCCATCCACTGAGCTCTTTTTAATCTTTGGACTACTAGAGGAACAATGACTGTGGATGTGCCAATTAATGGAGATTCATTGAAATTAAGTTTACATCTTTCAATATATGTCTGTCATTCATATGGTATTTAAGCTGCACTCTCATCAGAACTGTCTCATTTCTTTAATCTAAACAAATAAAGATACAATAAGCAAAATATGCTTTACTTTAAAAAAAAAAAAGGATATTGTACTTCCTGAATATGGAGAGATGTCAGACATGTCCTGAAGGTCTCCGCACTCTGACTTGATGAGGGACAAGGACAAACCTTCATTCCCTGGGTGTGTTGGTGAGATGGAACGATGGTGGCTGAGGTGGTTGGACGACATCTTGGTCCGTAGGCTGGTGGTCTCTCTGGACAGATCCAGAGACTCGGGAGAAGACCTATCCTTTCCTGGATAAGGCCCTGTTGGGGCACCTAAGGGGCTTTGGAAAGGGTAGCCCATTAGAGGAAGGGGGAAAGGATGGCGGAAAGAGGGAGGACTAAAGCCCATTGTGGAAGATAAGTGTGAGGGGTGGAGGGAGGGATGGTGGTGACCCCCAGGTGTGGGAAGAGACCCAGTCTGATCTGAGCAGTTCTTTCTCACTACCAAAGGTAGGGCCTCCGTTTGGTCATTCGAGTTGGGCACATGCATGTTAGCAAAAGTGTCCAGGGGATTAGGAATGATGACATCTCCGAAACATTGCAAGCGCTGGTTGGCAGTATGGAAGTTTGGGTTTTCTCCATTGACTGCGAAACGATCAGGAGGCATCTGCAGGGGTGGGAAAACCTGAGGAACTGGGCGTGGAGGCTTAGCAAAGACCTTCACCACAGTGTCCACTACCTGGGACATTGCTGTATTGAGCTCTTGTTTTAGCGTCTCTGCTAGCTGTTTGCCCTCTGCATGCATGGAGGTTGGTCCCTGGTTCTTTCCTCGTGACCCATCACGCTTGGGTTTGTCCCCCTCTCTCACCATGTTCTGCTTCCGAATAAGTGCGCATGCTCGATCCAAGAAGTGCCCCGGATCCACATCAGACATCTCGTTGTCGGAGCAGTCTGGGACAGAGTCACGGGCACGATTGTCCATTCTGTCAGAACGCATGCTGTCTTCAGAGATGTTTCCATCTTCATCGTTCTCAGAATCAGTGCTGTCGTAAATCTGGTAGAACTTCTCTTGCAGTTGCCGGAGCTGCTTCTGCATGTCCTCCAGCTGTAGTTTCAGTTGCCGGCGTTCTTCATGTTTCAGCTCTTTGCGCGCAGAGACGAGTTGCTGAAAACTCTGTTGCTGCTGCTGTGGCAGCTTCTGTTTGCGCTTGTTTTCCCGGTAGTTCTCACGAGGACTTGGGGGCTGGGCTGCCCCCTCGCGCTCATTATCACCTGCACGGAGCGTGACGCTGGGAGAATGGCTCATCCCACGGATGATGTTCTCCACCCGGGCTCTTTTGGCCCTAAGATGCTCATCTGTTAGCCTCTCCATATCAAATTGGGTCATGGAGGGCCTGTTGAATGGTGAAAGGCACTCCTGAGGGCTGCCCCGTGAGGAATTGCTGCAAGCATCCTCTTGCTGTATCTCTGAACCGGTGCTCGAGAGGCCACTTCCCTGGAAATTAGTCTCACTGCCTCCATTTTTGGTCAAATTGTTTTTCAGAAGCTGGGAGATGATGGTTGCCCCCGGAAAGGGCATCATAGCGTCTTCATAAGAGTTCGCCCTCTTCAACAGCTTGCGAAGCACGTTGGACTTCTCGCCGTCTGTGTGCTGCACCACAGAACACTCAATATCCTGCTCGGAACCGTGGGGATTCATGGCACTAAGAAAGGTTGCTTTTCCTTGGGTGAAAACCACAGATGCTTGCCCAACAGTCCTCTTCACTCCTATGTCAACTCTTCTTCTCTTGGTTTGTCTGCTTAAGAGTGATGTGCTGTCATGGTCAGGCATCACTGGAACTGTTATTGTGCCATCTTTGAAAGCCTGTCAGCTGGGCACAGCTCGAGAACCCTGGGAACCTAGCCAAAAAGAAAGGACTGATGAATAATTTTCTTTATATGTCTCCAAGTTTCTTGTGGCCAATGCTAAATGCAATTTGAAACAGACTAATGTTCTAGAGACAGAATGTATTAAAAATATTTTAAGTCTGTCTATAGTTTATTAAATAAAAATTGACAAAGAGGTTAACCGCAAAAAGTATATAATTAAGATCAGTTACAAACTCATCATTTAAAAAATTATTTTAATGATCTATTAAAAAAAAAAAAGTTTAGTCATACACAAATCTGTGTTAAGCTGCACCCCCAAAACTAATTCTCATGTAAGAACCAGTTAAAAATCACACTGCTGTGTTTAGCCAGACATGTCCTGACAGTATTGTGCTCACATAGCCAACTTGCAGGCTTTGTTCACTTTGGTCAGTTTAGAGGAACCCTGTTTTCTGTCAGTAAAACAGCTAAAGTTGATATTTGCATAGACACTTAGCGGCCTTAATGTTATCTTTTGGAGATTAGCATGCATATATGTTCCCCAATCTAATTAAAAACAAATCATGATACAACAAATATAATACACCACATAAATTTAATTCTGGGGTTTACAAAAACAATTGGTTTGTGGTTGATCAAATGAATTAAAAGCAAACCCCTTTTCTTGATAATACAGGGACAGTGATTTAAGATCGGCCAACATTATACATGGCGCTCAAATCAGTTGATAAAAAGTTTGTGTTCTCCGTGCATATTAAAAGGACAAATATGTAGCTTTGCTCGTTATGAATGTAACGCACTTTAAATAGACTAGGCTATTTCATCTCGCACTGAGCATAAAGTGCACAGCTTTGCTAAGCAGGTATTGAATAACGCGACTACTTCCTCCAAACATACAATTGAATGTTATAGGGAAAAGAAAAAGTACAATAAGATAACATGATAGTGTCTTCATATTGACCAGTACGGCCATGCCTAATAGTCGTTTGCAAATATATAGAATAAATATCTAATAGCCTATTCTGTGACATGAACCATACGTATAACTTAAAACAATTGTTCTTCAAGACGCACCAGTTAACATAGTCAGAAGTTTACATTTACAATATTAAACATAGCGGAAACACTGCTTTTGCTGTCACTAAATACAAACACTTGACAAGTCAAGAAAACAAGGCAACCAAATTTGTTCGTTTTAGACGTTTTTCACCTCATTCGGCCATTGCGTCCTATGCGCACCTCTTCTCTCCAAAAAATTAAAGCTGTTCAACTTAAATCCAAAAAGTTGAGATAGAAAGAAAATGAAATTCATAGTGCATACATATGTGTGATCACACGATTCGGTTGCGGTGTTAAATAGCCAAAACATTTATGTAGTCACCATCAAGTTCTCGGATATAGCAGTTTTGAACCTTTAAAGACCCAAGGACCCCCACCCAGCCTCTCAGCCAACCAACAGAACACTAAAAAGGCTAGATTTGATCAGTAACACCTTTAGTCATTTTTTTTTATCAGTAACTTCTCATCAGAAACATTAACTAACATTATATATTGTTTAAAATATACTTTGTTAGAAAGTTCATTAGTTCATAGTGAGAAATGTCATCAAATTGTAAGAAAATTATGATTTATTATTTTTTTCATCGGAGTCCTGATTGAAAATCCTGCCTTTAGAGGAACAGTGTAATACATTGCACCTCAAACCTAAAATATTTTATAAACAGCCACGTGCGTGATATTCATTTAGACACTAAACATCTAAAACAGACTTTACGGCTTTGTATACGCCGGCAACTCTTTCCTAAACTTAGATTTTGATGTGCCCGTATACTGAGGCAAAGATTTGATGAATCTGGCTTTCACGTCAGAAAAACGATGATGATGATGAAGTAACGCGTCAAGCTGGAGTGGCAGTAAAAGTCAGTGGCTCAGTGTAAGCCTACACTCTTAAAAATAAAGGTTCATTAATGGTTCTTTGTAGCACCTTAGTTTCAGCAAATAGCCACATTCTTATCAAGAACCATTATTTTGTACTGGGCAGTTTGGATAATTGATCAAAAAAAGTTATTGAAATGACATTATAGGTTCTTCACTTCACTGTCGCTGTTTCTCGGTTCTTTAAAGCGGCATAACGAGGCTTTCTAAACAGCTATTGAATAATAAGCTCTTTGTGAGACTTATAAGATTCTCCTAATTCATCAGTCTGGAAACCCTTTTCTATCGAAAGCTTCTTTTTTACGCGATAGCCTACCGTGAATTCAGCGAGCGCATCTATGTAAATGACGCGGTAATTTGTTATTGTCATAAAAAACAACAGACGACAAAAAGCAAACGGAAGTGATGAAGATACAGAAAATGTAAAAACGGCATAAACTTCACAAGCGAAAGACTTTCCTTTCGCGAAGAATAAACAGCAAGTTCAGAACTGAACGTAAATGTTTCGCGTCGCCTCTCCAAAGTCTACAAACAATATTATAAGAGCGCGTTTATACTTACTTTACGGAAAACGTAAGGATGCAATCCCTCGAAAATGACACGGCTTTATGATGAAGTTAAAATAACAGCAACCGCAGAGCGTAAAGGATAACGCGATAACAGCGCATCACATGAAAAGTCATCAGTAGTAGAACAAAACTCAGTGCGAGCGCAAATGACAAGGTTACTTACTCTGAAGACGAGAGCGAATTGAGCTTCTTCGCGATAGCGTAACAGAGACTACAGAGGGTTGTTCGCCCCGTGATGAATATTGTAATTTCTCGGGACAAGCGAGAGCGAAGAGAGTGAGCTAGAGAAAGAGCTCTTGCGCGCCGCTCCTCTCTCTGCATGAAAACTGTTTGTCTCAGCGCACGCGGCCAGGAGGAGGCTGAGAGCGCGCGCTCGCACCAACAAGATTCACTTTAAGACGCGGCTGAAGGAAGCAGGAAGACGGCGCGTCATAATCATTGTGATGTAACGCTCGCACCTACCAATAAGAGCAGTCCGCTGGATTTAGAGGAATACAAAACAAGTGAAGTTGAAGACTCCGCTCGAGCAAAAGCGAATGATACGGGGACCTTTGTGGGATATCTGTAAGGATACGCACTCTTTAAACAATATGTTCTCTGTGTGGATTTTGTTACCAAGTTATTCTTTACAATATGTACAAGCGCTGTTTGTGCTGACTGAAATTTATAGACTCCTTTATTGTAGATGCATGCTCATCATGGTGCATTTGAAACATAAATCGCATCAATGTTTACTATTAAGTGCACTTTATATATTTTTTCCCCCCAGAAAATTAAATTCAACATTTTTTTCCTAATTTCTCTCGTTTTATTTCTATATTGTATCATCATGTAATTCATAAATGCGAATAGTATATTACATCACCATGTTTAAAAATAAGACCCAACTCGCAATATTCATGAAATGTGGTATGCAGGCCCCGAGAAGTGACCGCAGCCTCGACCTCGTCCGACTTCGTGAAAATAGTTTCGCTTGCCAAGGTTATTATTGTCTTTGAGCTATGGGCTTCTTTCTACTTAAGACCTTGCTCTTACTTTTGATCCCTCCTCCTAGCCTCCACAGTCAACAGATGAAGAATATACTGAAGCTTTGACATGTTCTTTCTGAATACGGTTAGACAGACTTATTTTTCCAGAGATACAACCGTAAATTATCCCCAAAAACCGCATGGGAAGTAATTTTTGTAAATTAGGGCATATATCAATCATGTGTGCTTTTATGTTCAGTCAATAAGGCAAGTTTATAAAAATAACCAGTGTGATATAATGTATTCGGTCCCTATCTTAATGCACATTTGACTAATATCTGTAATAGAATAGAAAAGTGTTGTCTGTCTTAAGTTTCTTTAGGTTAGATTGCAGAAGATTTAAACAGACTGCTGCTGTGCAGCACACGTGAACAATACCAATTAACTTGCATTTACATCTGTCTTGCTTATAGATTTGAATTACCACGCTAAAATAAAGTTCTGCTTTATGGAAGAAGAAAAAAAAACATAGGATTATTTGGACACATTATTTAGAGAGCCATTAGCCAATCAAATGTTGATTTCTCACCATCCTATCAGGTGCTTCAGCATGTAAGCAGATTTCTCAAAGCCTTAACCTACTTTTCTGTAGTCGCTGTTCCTGCTCTTTGTTGAAATTAAAATGTTTATTCAAAACGTCGCACATTACTCGTTTTCCTCAGTAAATGTAAAAGTTTTTGCCCTCTTCTTTTTTACGTTTAAAGCCACTGCCTCGTGTTCTGTAGCAGCTCGTTTGAACGAAATGTGTGACCCTGCAGAGAGTCGTGAGTAATGATTAAAATGTCTTTATTGATACAAAACAAATTATAGTACGCCAGCCTAGAATAAATCAAGCAGTTCATGTGATACCAGACATAATTAATTGTGGTATCTTGAAAATTGAAATTGAAAAATCCTCCAAAGCACATTTCAGTGGTCTCATTCATTCCAATGCATGTTTGGGCTGTCAGAGCAAATGACAGCAGCGCAGCTGTTTGACCTATTAATGCGATTATTTACTGTAAGTGTTGATCAAAATTCTTTAGCAAATTTGGGTTAGAAATGACATCTGCAAATACATTCAAAACAAAACTTTGTCTATTATTATTATTGTACAATTTATTATTTACATTATTACTATTTTCGATTATTATCCACATATATTATTATCTAACTATTTTAATATGTTAGATATTTTTAATAACACGCATCCCTCGAGATTTTTACCTGATGGTGAGTATTGTTCCCCGTCAGTATAACTTCTTATGCATTGACTGGATTATCTGTTTTTATTTGTATTCATAACTAAAAAAAAAACTTTCCTTCAAGTTTACAATAGGATTCAATCTCACAGCATCAAGCTCTTTTCTTTTCCTTGAACGAGGACAAAAGGAAAGGCGTGTTGTTCGCTCAGTTTCCATGTCGCAAGCAAATGTTATTGTGAGTGAATAAACGACTGGGAAGGCAGGATTTTAACTGCAATTAATTTCTTTTCCAAAACAGGTGTTCCAACTTATTTTGTTAGCATCTTTCCCCAAAGGCACGCTCGGAGTGCGAGTTTAGTGGAAAAATACATGACAACATTAAAGCAATAGTGTTTGGAGAAGGAAAACGCCTCTTAGGTGTAGAGGAAACCTGTTTATTAACACCAACACCTCTGATCTCTCTGTCACCTTTCTGCTGGACACTCAGCCACTAAATGTCTTAGACTCGCTTGCATTCCGTGAGGGATAAAGACTAAGCACTTAGGCTACATATTATATCGAATATAATAATAAATAGCCTATAAGATGTCCGAGGAAAGTTATTGATTTCATTTTACGCAACGATTCAGTAGTTGTCAGTGCCACTGCCAAGTTGGACTACTGTTGCATTAAACTGTAGCTAGAAATAGAAAAAGAATACATTTGAAAAGAGACTGGAAAAAAAATAAACGAAACTTTATCTCAACAGAATGATTTCACCGGTTTCTCGACGCCGTCTATTTGAAAGACAATGTGCTCACCTGCTCTTCCACAGTCCCTTTTTCCCACTCAGCCCACAGATATTTCGAGAAAGCATCAGAGATCAACATATATCGCTCCATTTAATTTAGTTTATTTTTTATTTTTTTTGGAACAGGACATACGCTAAATTCCGATAGTATTGCAACTTTATTTGCTTTCTGAGTTTCAGCATCTATTCTCCTGCTTCAACGCTGCACTGAGCTACAGTTAGGCAGCTATCAGTTAGACTTCACCCTGTGTACAGGCTCCATCTATCCACTGTGCGATTTATTTAATGACTTTCAGGAGGGTGATATTTTTAAAGTAATTTCTGTCAGTAATGTTCTGAGCGCGGATTTCATCTCGTGCAATCCGAATGTTTTTTTTGGCGCCCCTAGCGCATATACAATAGGCTAGCTAAACATCAAGTAGCCTACCTTAACGATGTTCTAAAAATACTAACAGATTTGTTATGTAAAAAAAAAATAATAAAAATAATAATAACGCGATAAATGATAACAGTAGGCTTGTGTTTGTTTATGTACACGTAGGACATTGTGTTGCTATGGTTACTCACGCAAAGGTTAGTTCTGTTGGCGAGCGTTTATATTAAGCAAACTTTTACTTGTAATTAAAATTTTGTGGTTAATGGTAAGTTGTTTAAAACGCTACTGAAACATATAAAACGCTTGTAAAACAATACCTTTGTTGTCACTTCCTGAATACGCTCCCCCATCCATAATTCGCACCGTGCTAATTGGAATAGAATTCGAATTATCTTATAAAACTGAGTGAGATTTGAGACTTCTGACTATATATAGACAGATATTTGCTTTTGAACCAGAAATGATAGGCTATTAGCCTTACAATGACTTATTTCCATCACTTTTTAGAAGAGGTGTATTTCAATTGTATTACACACCTAATTGCAATGGAAGCACTGTTTTTATTTATTTATTTATCATTTTTAATGAACAGCTCAAACAAACCTTTTATTTTTTTTGTGGCAACATGTGGGTAGTTTTGTCAAAAGGCCATCCTGAAACGCAGCTGACACAGAGGTGGATCTATATTCTATTTAATGCGTCTTGCTCAGGATAAGTTTGTGCTGTGGTGTTTCCAAGACGTGTCAGTTATTCACAGTAAGCTGGTGCGGTTTGTATAACTTAAATCCATCCCGCAGTTAGAGCATACATTTATTCAAAGGACCAAAGTAGATGACCCAAATAAATTAGCAATTCAGATGCAATATCAACAAACAAGGCAAAAAAGAACTCAACTGGGCTTCATATGTCACTTCTGTGGATTACAGATGTCCTGGGGGCTAGTGGTAAAGAGAGGATCGGTGGGATAGACTGCCAACAGATAAGCAGTTTCTAATGCTGTGTGGACACTGACGTTGCCCTTTCATGCTGATCTGTGACCTGCTACCTGAACCCTAACGTGAGACACCACTGGAAAAACTGCTCTCAAATGTAGTTTAAAGCTCAAACAGACAAAAATCCCTGAGTACTGTCCTAAGTATATGTACTCTGCAGGACATTTTGCAAGATTTTTGCCTACTGCTTACCCAGTCAATGACAGCAATTTGTGAAGCACTGCATAATTGTAATATTAGTCTTGTTCCATAATATTCTATCACGTCTCTGAACAGAACAGATAATATCCTCCACCTTACTAATCATGCTAAAATTGAAAGGCCATATGAAGCAAAGAGAATAGAAGGGGAGAGATGTAATAAGACTAGATTAGGGGTGGCAGCACACAAGAATAGATATAAAAAGGGGAATATTACTGCACTGTAGATGCTGTTGTGCACAAATTCAGTCAGCTTCCAGGGGCCATCAAGATTCAGGGAGTAGCTATTATTGTACACATTAGCGCAGGCTAGCTAAAAGCTCTTATGCTTGAAGAGGTCTTGGAGGTCTTCAGGAAAAAGGATGTGGCACTAAGAGTGGGCAGTGTTTAAGAGACCCCTGGTACTCCGCAAAAATGGGAGGCTCTCGATGTGACAATGTGACATGCTGGATTCATTTACAAGACTGTCGGAGCAGGGAATCGAATATGGTATTGGGACGTGGAAACGATGTTACGACATGTAACCATTACCGTCACGCTGAAAAATAAGGAGGGAAAACAAAAGAACAGGCTGATGACAAGATGTGAGGTAACAGAATATAATGGCTTTAGAACATGTAAGGTGTTTAAAGTGTGGCTGGAAGCTGAGATATTGCCTCTAATGTGACCGATGTAAGTTCAGGACTCTTATGGGACTGATGAACCCCAGTATGTGCTATTAGATACCAGCTTAATTCAGTTATACCTACTGTTTACCAAAACTGTCCCTGGTAAACACTAACAATCAATGCTGTTTTGTGCCATGGACAGAGTGAAGCCTTAATGCAAACACTCTCTAGGTTGAAAGGTAACTTTTTCTTCAGCTAAACAAGTGACAGTAGGATCAAAAGCAAGAGAGAGATCTTTATTAAATTGGCAATTTGTACATTTTGGTAGATTGCAAAGAAACCCACATGCACTTTGCAGATGGGTATTAAATCTGTAGTGGAATAGAAAGTTTAAATTGCAGATTGTTTGGGTCTATAAATACTTAGCTTAAGAAATGGCAGCTAAACTCTTAAATGTCATTTTCAAAATACATTACTTTTATTATTACGTATCCTTTTTTCTGAAAAACCAAATTCTCCTCTTTTTCTGTTTCTCTCAAGGCACACAAAACAATTTAGGAAGACTTTTAAAATTATTCCTTTGTGCAACCTCCAAAAACAATCCAATGTTTTAACTGGTTGCCTATTCCGTAGTGCCCATATGTATTTATTCATTTCTCTGCTGTGTTTTTTCCCCCTTAAATTCTCTGCCGAGGTCTTAAACTTGACACATAATTACACAATCGTGAGCCCTGCCTGTGATAAGCTTTTGAATGAATGAGTAGCCGCTGAGACTAAATTGCTCTCGCTCTCCTGCTCCCTCCTGTCGCGTCTGGCCGTTAGGTCAGGGTTTGAGGCGAGTTGGCAGTGTGGAGAGGACCAGGCCTGGCCTCGTGCCTCAGTGCCTGCGGGACCCTACCCAGACTGCCACGGCCCCTCTGGCCTTCAGAATGAATAGAGGTCTTCAGACACCAGTGCACTGAACTGAGGCAGCCTTTTTAACAAACAATCCTATCTGCTTCCTCTCCACTCCAGTCCTCCTGCAACTTCACTGAACTCATCCAGTTTGTCAGGGGGGCTTATTTTTGTTGTCTTATTTTCATGTTTCCCACTCTGTAAAGAAAAAAAAAAGGACCAAGAATGCTGGAAATGCCCCAAAAAAAAACTGAGGGGAGAGGACCTATTGAAAGAGCTGTTGCATCATGGTGTTAGCCTTGATGAAATTGTCAGCTCATGCATGCGCTTGTGCATCTGAATAAAATGAAAATAAACATGTTGTTGCAATTTAATGGATGTTTTGAAGAGCAAATTTGCTTAAAACATAAGAGGGAAAAACCTTTTTACAGTCGGATCTGTTTATCTACATGATATTGAAAATTGTCAGGAAATCTGTTTGGTGAAATGTTCATTTCAGTTGCTTATTTGACTATGTTCAGAAACGTCTGTATTGTTCACATTAGAATAAAGAAAAGGAAATGCTTGCTGATCAAATGCTTCTGCCCTTTAAAATGATTTCTGGCTACATTGTGGTAACCGTATTTGAGAGTCTGCTAAAGTAGTACTGTTTACATGAGCATCATCATCACAGAGAGGCTGTTCAAATTATGTCACAATATATTATTCTGTGTGCTATGAACATTTCAATAGCAAAAATGAATGACAGAGATCCGGAGAATGAATCATGAATCATAAAAACAGTAGACAATTAGTGTTCATCCTCTGTGTTTTTTTTTAAATCAAATTGCTGAATACATAAATCGCTACTGAGACAGTCCTTAGGATTTTTTTTTCTCCTGTAAAAATGGGGATAAAGGATTAATTCGAGCATCAAGAAAGTAGGCCAGTCATGGGCTCTACAGCAGCGCACTTAATGAAAATCAATTAGGATTATCCTTATTCCTCCCTCACTGAAATCACAATACTCTTTGACTCTTTCTTCCGATAAGCACGTAAGGAAAAGCCTTAGGCTGTTTGGACGGTAATAAGGATATTACGCTGATAATAGAGTGAAAATAAGTAAATAATTACTAATTAGGGTTATGCTCACTCTACCTGAACGAAAGTTGTCTTGAAGAAGGACATGATACTTTACTTGCTGTACTGAACATGAAACGGTTAATGCCTGATTACGTTAATGCAAGTACTAATATGTCTCTTTCTGACTCTGGATCAAATATTGCACTGTTTAAATTGACTCAAGTGGTAATCTATTTGATTAGGGGTGGAGCCACATCAGGTCACAGCTGTAAGCAACAATGTCTGCATTTAGTTTGCAGAAAAGGGGATTTATGCCCATTTGATGATGGGTTAGAAGGTTAGAAAGGTATAGGATTATTGTTGTTGGAGTTAAACATTCTTAAATGAATAAGAAAATTCTAGGTGTAGGCATTCATCACAAAATACACACCTTATTCGTATTCATAGTATATGCTAAATATGTATTAGTGTGAATTGGTGGTTGTAATAGGACAATGGTGTCCTACCGAAATTTGGAAAAATCAATCATTGATCTGGCATCAAAATAATTTAGTTTATGCTAAAAATGATAGATCAGTATCAGATGCCTTCAAAATGTCCACTAGTCAAAGGGAAAAACTAGGGATTAATTTAACTGTAAGGTTTCCAGGTTTTGTTCAGAGCGTGCTGCATTTATTTGGGTCATTTTCCATGGCTTGGTAAAACGGATAATTTTTTTTTGGCCACCCATCCACCATATTAAGCACCCCACCTGCTGATGATTACCCATAAACACTTCTTTCTGCTGAGATGTACCTGGCAATTAGTCTTTGAAATGCCCCATGCTTGATTTACCTTAGCAGTACAGGTGAATGGCGATGCACTCAAACGGCTCGACCTCTTGTGGTGCTTTGCGGTTTGTTTACAAGCTTTTTTTTTGCCGCTGAAATGAAAAACTGAAAGAAAAAAAAAAACAGTGTACGGGATGTTTATAATTATTCTCCCAGAAGATTTGCTTCCATAATTACAATGCGATACTGACATTTGGAAAAATGCATAGAGGTCTGCTCAGAGCTGCCACGCAAAATATAAATACATGTTATTATAGTTTGTAATATGGTCTGCATCATAGATGTATAAGAAAAAAATGACAGTGCAGTTCTTCAAAGCAGCACTAGTTCAAAAACATCAATGAAACAGGACAAAACCATGTGGTCTTTTGCTGAACAGTGGTGTGGGCATGTACAGAAAGCAGGACATCTGGCTGCAGGTGGCAACAGGTATTGTTGTTTTTGAATGGAATCTGTGTTAGTAGGCCTGACTGATTCACCTCTACTACTAGATACAAGATAAGAAAGCTTTTAAGAATCATCAGATGTGTTTTTATTTTTCAGAAAAAAAGATTAATGTGAAGATAAAAAGGATTTATTTAAAATTAATCGTCAAATTTACGAGCAATCTCTGGTTGAAAATTCCTGCACCAAAAAAAGTTTCTACAGCATTATTATTATTAGTATTTTTTGGCAGTGTACTTTAATGTGTTTCACAATTTTTACTTAAGTGGTCTGCCTGCTGAACAACTTTGAGGACCTCCGCTGTACACAAAGTTTTTCTTCTTTTATTTGATTGGATTATCATACAGTGACAGTATTCTATAATGATGTATACTCAATTTTATTATGATAGGCACAGTTGGTAAATCTGTGTCTTTCAGTGATAATGGATGAGAGGAAGAGAGGAGGGGGGGAATTAAGCTTGTGTTGTTCCTTATGTTAAGGTGATGTGTTGTTCTGCTCATTACCAATGCTTGACCATATGACATGCATCATCTGAGTGTAATGCATTATCCATGAGCTCAGCCTCTCCAAGGAGCCAATCGACTTTCTCAACCTGCTCCTTCTGGAGAAAAACAAACAACAGGTGCATGTACCCATGTCCTCCTCTCTTTCATGTCTTATTCTGTCTGCTGCCAACTTATGAGCATGAAGGGCCGCATTTTTGCAGCAGCGAGGATGATTTGGGAGCTAATTTTTCAGAATATACTATATTTTGACATGTTTGAAATGCTCATGACTGATTGTTTCACTATTTGCCTTTAATCCTTTTATCTGAGGCTTAACTACTTGATCTTAACAAATTTCCTTCCCCTTCCATTTCCGTACACCTGATTTATGGACTTGCAGACATAAATTTTGCTCAGGTATAAAAGGAGACCCCCAAACCATAAAGCTGCATCCTTCGTTAAAGCTCTTAAAGACTTCCTAAAGGGAAAAAGTGATCATTTCTGCTATAAATCATGGCAGCACATGAGTGGAGGGCAGTGCACACCTTGTCTGTGCACCACTGTGAAGCGTTAAGTAAACCATAACATCCTGCATATTGTGTGTCAGAGCCAGGAGAGGTCACTTCCGTTCGTCTGAGTGCGTTTGCACGTGTCTATGCTCTGTCTTCAAATGGGTCTGTCCACTTAGGCTATTTTGAGGAAGAGCTTTTTTCTCTCTCTTATAGTGACTACTTCCTGTCTGAAGAGCTAAATAGGGGAAGTGGTCATTTAACAGAAATATGGGCTTCTCAATGTCTAATTTTGCGGTGCTTTGTCTGGAGCAGCACTGGTACCTGGGGACTAATTTTGGCTTGAAAAATAGTCCCTGCAGGCAAGTCTTGTGTTTTTGGAACAGAAAATACGTGAAATCTCCCTAATTACTACAGTATGCTCTGATGCCTTATTCTGTGCGTAAAGAGGTGTCACAAATTGTCTCAAGTTTTTTGATGGATGAAAGTGAAAAGTCACCGCAAGCGTTATTTAACTTTAAAAAAGTTCCATGAGCCAGAACACTTTAATGTTTTGATTAAAAATCACACCCAAAACCCATGTGATATCTTTTGTTATAAGGTAATAGGGCTAGAGTTTTTAAGAAATGTTGTTGAAAAAAACTAGAGGTCAGTTAAAGGTCAGAAAAAAACTCAAGGTCAGTTAATTATTTTCGCACATGTAGGAACAATGAACTAAAATACTCTGAAAGAGTTTCTTGTATTATTTATTTATTTTAAAAATTGTATTATCAATAATGGCGTTGTAACAGCTGAATCTACAGTGGGAAACACAAGAGAGAGAAGCCTGTGTAGTTTGATTTCCGAACAAATTACTCTTTTAAACCAGTTCGATTAGTGAATCAAAAACATAAAGCCCTACCTGTGATGTGCGATTCCTGAACAAGTAACTCTAATGAACCGACTCTTTTTAATAAACACAAAAACATACACAAGCACGATTGTGAGGGAAATCAATCCTGAGATTCTCGAACGAATGACTCTTAAGAGTTGGTTTTTGAGCTAATCATTAGCAAAAGTCTGATTCTCGAATTAATGACTCCTATGAGTCAAGCATATTTGTGTTGTTGCACATAAGACTTGTGAGAGTAAAATAATTGTAGTTTCTGAAAGGTTGTTCATATGACATTGTGTAGTTAAAGATTACGAGTTTGATAGTAGTAGGCCTGTTTTATAAATAAATAAGTGATTTTTTCCCCTTGTTAGTGTAATATTATTATGTAATATAGGCCAACATATAAGACATAGAATTATATTTGTTTCTTTTAAAAACTGATTGATTATAAAAAAATTTTTTATAAAAAAATTGTGTGTGTACTAAAATATACCCAGTCTTTTCTAAATGAGGTCTGATTCTCACCCATCCCCCCGTTTATTTAACCTATTTCCTTGTTGGTAGTATTGAAAGGATCATTGACAAAAGAGTTATAAAAACAGGATTTTTTTTAACAAATCTCGCAGAACCATCACAGCATCTAACTGGGAAAATGCATGCTGACACAACAACTGAGTTGAAAAAATAAATAAATCTTTATCACTGAGTAGATCAAACTTTTGCAAGAGAGAGAATGATTTCACATTGTCCCCAAAGAGGAGATTTTCCCTTGATCCTTAACTATGGGTTGAGGACAGTCACTTATGTATGAAGTTGTGACAAGCCATAATCCCTGGTGATCATATCTCATAAAATAGAACAGAGAGAAGAGGAATCAGTTTGGAGCATTGGCCCATCTGCCACAATCACCCCACTCCAAATGACTTGGCGTCAGCATTCCCTTTCAGCTCACAAAGACACAGAAGTGCCCGATATCTTGACCCACTTCATTGGTTTGGCCTCTATGAGGATGTCAGCTTAAATGCACCAAAGAACCGATCACTGTTTGACTAAGGAGAGCCCGTTTTTGTTTCATACTTTGTTTTAAGACTCTGTGGAGAGGATGCAAGTGGAATGAAGAGAGGACAGGAAGGATGTTAAAGGGGATTATGTATGTGTGGCATAATGGGCTAGCTTACTGAAACAGACACTAGCTTCTTTGGGTTCAGTCAGTCATGTATAATGGGGATGACATGCAGTTTATTTTGGATGATGAGGTAATTTCGAGTGGTGGTTTAAGAAAAGAACTGATAGATTGTGTAGTGATAACCTTTTTGTTCATCCTATTATGGGGAAGTGTTAGGCAGTAAACACAGAGGAAGAACCGTGTGTCTCCCGATTGTCGTCAACCGGCTATAATTGCCTATGTTATGTCATGAGAAAATAAAAGGTTGAAAGAACTAATAAACATGGTAATCTTTTATATAAAAAAATTAATTCCGTCCAAGTCTTCATCTCATATTCTGTACTTACTGACCACAGAATGTTTTATAATTCAACAGATAACATTTCAATATTTGGGTGACCTCCCGAGCCTGACAGTAAATTTCGCTATACATATTTGTGTGGTTAAGCACAAGCTAGTTTTAATAGTCATGTTTTGATATAATAAGCAAACAGCTGTCACATCAAAATCATTAAATGGCACCAGGGAGGCTCAGTGCATATGCCTCACATAATGCATCTAAATGACACAACAAACATGCCTTATTGTATTTTCAACTTTTAGTCCCATATTGCATGCAATTTGTTGCTTCTTTCAGCAAACAATGCTTTAGGAATTCTCTTCTGTTCTGATTAAATGTGTATGTGAAAATGGTTAAATATGCATTATAAGGAATATTATTTTAATCAATAAATTAAATATGTTAAACATGCTAAAGTGTATGATGCTTGTTTTTGTCAAAAAAAGTTCACTGACCAAAATAAATGCATATATAGTGCATAAATCAAAACTTTATTGACATCATTTGTAATGAATTTGGCATTTATACAGAGACATCTTCAACCTTTATTTTCCTAATGTAAAATCAAGTGTGCACTATGTAAGATACCTCCAAATATTATTTAACATAATATTTTTCTCCATTTGATAAATTCTGTAAAATCTGTGTCAAGGATGCAAAGGATCTCTTGAGCAGAGCCAAAATGTTGCTTCTCAGCAAAGTAAATGGATTATGCCAAAAAGTGTCAATTAGTTTTAAAAGGCCCAAAAAAGCCGGCACAATGGTCCTCTTAATGTATGTGAACTACACTTACTAGATGTCCTTTTTGTTTCAAACCGTTGCCTTGTTTCATGTGAGATTGAACGGTTGGAGTGGTTTAGAGTATCTTTTCTATCCATTAGTCATGGCTAACTCATTAAAACAAATACTTGATTCTTCACCTTTAAACCCATTCTTGTTAAAATAGATGGAATAACTGAGGAGATTCAGCCATCCAGCAAGAGTCCATAGTGGGAGGAAGAGACCAGTGGCCATTTCTGAGAATTAGCTGGATTGCTTCCTCTTTTGCACCATATCTATTGTCTAAAGGAGAAATATGGTTTGTAAAAGCGACACACAAACTTCTTGAAATTATTTGACAGAACAAAGAAAGCACTGCGATGGAGTATTGTTACGTGTTTCGACTAATCTCTCACAGCAGACTGAACTGAAAGTGCTATGTTATCCCCATTTCTCTGTTTTGGTTTCTGAAAGGACATAATTAATACAGTTTAAGGGTCAAGCGGGTAATTTGCCACCGTCATAGACCCTTATATATATTAAACTAGAATTCACTTTCACAATTTCCTGGACAATAGAGATTTCCCATCTCCCATCATGTCCGGATGTCTGTACACACCAGTGCCTCACAATATACATGCATATATATATTTTTTTTTCATAAAACGATAATCACATAAATCCTGATTTTCAATCCCTTGGCTCACGCCGACAGTTTAAATAAAATCACTCCAATCCCACGGGTAGGAGAAATGAAAAGGACAAGGATTAAAAATGGTCAGACCTCTTTCTTCTCTCATACTCTCCCTGGCTCTGGATTGGATCACGACCCTTCTGTGTGTGCAGCTTAAGAGCAGACGGTGAGCTTTCACTTTTTTTGTGTGTGTGTGGAGCAGGAATGGGCTTACAGTATTTACTGAGGGACTGGGGGGAGTGTATGCAACATGGAGCCTTAATTCCATAATCCCACATCATTAGGGTTAATAGAAGACGGGCCTACAGGAAGCAGGAGCAGGAAATATTTTCAGACACATTGGAAATGTGTAATGGCAGTTGATTTAATATCTTAATATATACAAAAGGGAAATTAATATAGTGGAACGTGAGGTGCTAATACACACAGAACACATGATTTTGTTGTTATGACATGCATTTACATCTATTATGAAGAAATGAAAGATCTTGCATTACAGTGATTTTACCATGGGTGAGGGGTATTGGTGATTTATTGGTGATATAAATAAAATAGTTTTTTTTAAAAATTATTAATAAACAAATACTATAATTATTTCAACTTATTATAATTTCTATTATACTTTCTTCTAAGTGTATATTCGTATAATAGATAAGAAAGACGGATTTGAATTTTATTTGTTTTTTTGAAGCATCTTTCTAAAACAGATCAGTTCAGTTTAGAGAGGGAGAAAAACATTTATTTTTATGTTGATATGATGAGTATGATAATTTTTTTTGTTGTATTATTAAAAATAAGTATTTACATTATGTAATTTACTGAGTTAATAATATTTGTGAAGTATGATAATAATAATACTTATTATTATTATTATTGGTGTTATTGGTTTTATTGCAATGGTTGGCTGTTTGCAGTCGCCTACATTCTCCTAGAAATGCATTAATATATTATGGGTAACAGTATGTATTTATGATTATTTTTACAACACAGCTCACCCACAGCTCATCAGAATTTAGAGCTAGAACTATCTGATACTTTAAGGGTTAGGTCACCCAAAAATGAAAAATTAGCCCATGAATTTACTCACCCTCAAGTAATCCTAGGTGTATATGACTTTCTTCTTTCAGAGCAAATCCATGGAGTTTATAAAATGGACGTGACATGTGGCCAAGTATGGTGACCAATAATCGGAAATTAGTGCTCTTGCATTTATCCCATCCAAAGGGCACACACACACAGCAGTGAACACACACACACCGTGAACCCACACCCGGAGCAGTGGGCAGCCATTTTTTGCTGCGGCGCCCGGGGATCAGTTGGGGGTTCGGTGCCTTGCTCAAGGGCACCTCAGTCGTGGTATGGAAGGTGGAAGAGAGCACTGGTTATTCACTACCCCCACCTACAATCCCTGCCGGTACAAACCCGCAAACTTTGGGTTACGAGTCCAACTCTCTAACCACTAGGCCACAACTTCCCATGTCATCTAAATTGTCATCAATCATCACATTAACTGTCGATAAATAAAAATGACTTTGTTTCTCCAGCTGGTTTATGGCAGTTCAGCGGGTTTTGCAGTGCACTCAGGTCCAAAAAACGAAAGTAGTGACATATAACAGCGCATCATCCATAAAAAAGTGTCTCACACTGCTCTGGGGGGTGAACAAAGAAATCCGTTAGTGAATCATGCGTTTTTGTAAGAAAAATATCCATATTCAAAACAAATTAATAATCACTTTAATGTAGCTTGCTCTCGCTCACTGTTCCAAGGAAGAGATTCAGGGCGGAAAACCAGTCTCCTCTTGGCTTATTTCGAAATCCTCTGACATTCTTCTTTATAAATACTAATTTTGTACTTCTAATTCTTGAACGTAGTTTTTTTTTGATCTCTCCCCTGCGCTTCCGCGTTCTCACCAAAAGTCCTATGTAATCCTTCCGGATGCTGCTGCCGGTACACCTGGTGGCGCACGCTAGATTAATTTATTATTTAACCTTTGGGAATATGGGACTATTTTTTTACAAAAATGCCAGGAGACTTGTTTAAAAAACAGGGAGCAATATCTGGGTGAGGCACTGTTTTTATTATGGATGGATCCGTTTCATTTAACTTCTTTTTGGATGATGAAACTTGCCACACCACATGACTGCCATAAAAGCTTAGCGATTCAACGACAAATTTTTTTTATCTAAACTCCGATTCCTATGGATTTCATCTGAGAGAGAAGAAAGTCAGAAAGTATTATACACCTAGGATGGGATTGGGTGTGAGTTAAATAATGGGCTAATTCATTTGGGGTGACTACATCCCTGTAAGCATTGCTTAATTTTCCTGATACTTTCTAAAATGTGGGACTTGCGCGTTGAGGCTTTGGTGACTAAAAACTTTGTTGTTCGCATGTATATAAACAGTTAAATCAATCCAGGAGTTCACTTATTCCAAGCTGATCTTCAACAGTATGTGTTTATTTATGCATTTATTGCAGATCAGTCTAATTAAAAACTTTATCCATAATCTCCAAGCCTCATTTACATATCATATAAATAGAGCATTGTCTTAAAGCACTATCCTCATCAAGATACAATTCAAAACAACTAAGTCCTTAAGACACTCAGTATAATTACAGTAAAGGTTAATTAAATGGTTTGCATACTTTAATAATAAACTGTGTGTGTGAGAGCTACTTTACACTTAATTACTAGAACGGGACATAAATGGCCCATCGACAAGTCATTGACATACATGAATTTTGTAAAGAAATGTGCAAAATCTACCAAAGAAGTTTTACGTTATAAGTAGATAATTCAGGGAAGTAGAAATAAATGTACACTTTATGGATGTCACATGATTTGTGCTTAAAAGGTCAAAGTTGTCTACATACTGGTCCTCTCCCAGCTTAGAGAGTGGGGGAATTTCTGTGTGTGTTGGGGAGTCCCAATCTTCCAGAATCTGTCACAATTTGCAACTTGGAAGTTTTTTTTTTTTTAATAAGCTATTGATTTTTTGCATGACTGCCCAAGAACTGTGATGTTAAAATGTAGCCTACATTGCACAGGGCCACCCCTTATGAGACGAGTAATCTCCCTCTCCCTCCCTTCTTACTGTGAACTTTATCACGGCTGTATGTCGTGGCAAAATCCCTTTCATTGGATCCCCAGATTAAGGCATTATTCAATTTATAGATAATACAGTAAAACAATGAAAAAGCCCCTTCAGCACAGGCCAGTGGGTGCTTCAGGATCTAGGTCTGTCTGCTTATGAAACTTTCCCAGGACAGCCAGCCCAGGGCCTTCTCAGGGTGTGTCAGTTATATGAAGTATAGATATATAAAAAATATAATATGCCAATAAGAATATGTTCTTCTGAATTAGATATTATTTACGACGTTGTTTTAATTTTCTATTACGCACCTTGGGTAATTCTTACAAATGGTGTGTGTGGGTGTGCAGTCATCGATCATCTATCTAGCTATATATCTATGATCTATTATCTATTTCTAATCTATCTATCATCTATCAGCTATCTATCGATCTATATCCTTCTCTCGTCTCTCTCTCATCTCTCTCTCTCTCTCTCGCTCTTATATATATATTATCTATATTAAATAAATAAATTATTCCAAAACTTTATAGTAACGTATAATCATAAGAGTACTGTCAATATAATTACACTACAATACATTCAGAACACAAACACAAACACCCAACACCACAACACCAAACCACACAACACACACACACACACACACACACACACACACACACACACACACAGTATATAGTAAATACCACTAAATAAAACTAGAAACACAGTATGAGAACAGAAATCATTGACACAAAATTATATTGTTCTGTAACATTATTGAAATAGATACTAAATTTACATTTAAATGGTTCAATAAATTCACAAAAATCTCAATCACTAACATCTCAATGATTCATATGAGACAGAGACAGACAAGAGAAAGGCAAGCATGTTCCGCTGTTACCTCAGTTCATTCAAATGTGTGTGGAAATGTGTTTCGACACAAATGTGATGAAAAGGTTTCAACATGCTAAAATACTACCTGTAGCATATTGCTAATGAAAAAGTTTACTTAACCACTTCTTTTAGTTAGTTACTCCCCCAACATTGGTCAGAGGTTTCGGAAAAACAACAAAACAACCCGTGAGCACAATATAGATGCATGTGCCGTCAGAAGATTTGAGATTGCTTGCGGAATTATAGTGTGAATACGGTAAACACTATCGTCAGACCTTAAGCCTGCTTAGATACAAACATTGCTGAAATCCTTATCTCTGTCTCTCTCGGAATCTATCTCATGGCCATCTGTTCTTGTTTCTCTGAGAAGGAGCTTGGCGTTCAGAGCGTTCATTAGAAAGTAAAAGGCTTTTTCTACTCTAAATCTTCCGCCGTGGCCGGGTACGAGGGTCATGGCTTTAAAATCCTCCGCAGTGGCTCCTCTTACTCCTGGGCATATGTTAGGAGTAAGTTAGCATCTGCATCTTGAGTAAGGATCTGGGATGGCCTTCTGTGCCAAGGATTCTCACATACAGGACTGCCAGTGAAGGCTAAAATCTGTACGGCAGCCACTAGAGACGCTGCTCAACTTTTCTTTTTTTCTGATTTGACAGTACAGGTTAAGAATGTGATGTGGTTATATTATATAATGTGGTTATACTATATAAACTGAATAAATTACAGAATTTTTTTTCAAGTTATAGCATGTCAATATATTTCTGCTTTGGCCAATCCGTATATACCCCACACACACCACAGACGCACACACACACACACACACGCACACACATATGTGTAAGGATACATATGTGTGTGTGTGTGCGCGTGTATATCTATCTATCTATCTATCTATCTATCTATATATCTATCTATCTACTATCTATTCATCTATCTATACTTCTAATCGTACTATCTATCTATCTATCTATCTATCTATCTAATCAAGTGAATGTGTGTATATTATGAAAGTTTTGTTTTCTATTTTAATATATTTTAAAAAAATATATTTATTCCTACTAATATGCTGTGTTAATGCTTAAACATTTTTTTTTTTTATTATCAAGGTTTGAAAACAGTTTTGCTGCTTAAGATTTATTTGAAAACAGGGATATACATCCAATAGTAAGATTAAAAAAAAAAAAATATACAACTTTAAATTGTAGCAAAAGGCATTCAATGGATCAAAAGTGACAGTAACGATTTAGAAAGTGGCAAAGGTTTTTTTTTTATTTAAATAAATGCTGTGTTATGAACTTTATCTTCAGCAAAGAATCCTAAAAAAAAAAGTGCACGGTTTCCACAAAATATCTTTGAGCGGCAAAAATAAATTCAACATTGATAATGTTTCTGGTGGATCTGTGGAATTGAAGAAAGAAGTAATTGGCGAGTAATGGCTGCTGAAAATTCAGCTTTGCTATCACAAGAATACATTTTAAAGAAAGAATGTATTTTAAAGAAAATACATTTTCAAATATATTAAAATAGAAAACAGTTACTTTGAATTGTAATAATATTTCACAGTGTTACTCTTTTATGCATTTTTGATCAAATAATGTATGGGTATAAACAAATGATAAATAAAATCCTTCGGGTGGACATAATAAACTTCTTTCAAAAACATTTTAAAAATATTTCAAACATTTGACTGAATATGTAAATATATATATTTAGAAGGTTTTTAGAATAACATGCTTGCAGTTTCCACCTGTTATTTATTTCACCTTTTAACACCTTAAAGCAAAGCATAAAGAGTGTGAGGCAAAAGTAAATCCAACAAACATTACCCTCTGACCCGACCTTGACCTGTCAGTGGCCATTAGCAATGGTCTACAGATGAACCCAGACCTGAGGAAATGCTCTGCAGTGTGTGTGAGTCATCAAGCCGCCCCGAGGGCACGGAAGCAAGAAAAAAAACTTTGAACCATAATGTTTCTGGGAAGTTTGACTTAATAATGGCTGTTCTGAAAGAAACCAGCAAAATGGACCAAAATATACAGAAACGATGATGATAATTTTCGATTGCCCAGCTTTATCAGAAACTGTTCTTTAAGTAAAGCTATCCAAAGACTCAGGCAAAGCAGCTTTGTGCAAATAACAGGAAAACCTTGCATGTCATTGACACAAAGCATTGCTGTTATGGACAGGCTTTGAGCTCAGATGGAAAAATCACATGAAAGAAAACCGCATCTATAATTAATAAGGAAGAACTTAATTATTATGCATGTTTGAGAGAAATAAAAAAATCCATTAGAGACAAAAAGAAAAAAAACACAGTTTGAGCTGCTTTTAAAAAGTCTTATTACAAAGACGTGGAGAGGGGGCACTTGTGCTTTTAGTCTTAATTTAGAGAAGTCGGTTAAGGGTCTGCTCCTTATGTGCAGTACTTTACCATCATTGTTCAAGCCTCCATTGCTTTATGCATACATATGAATCCTGCCTGAAAACATAATCTAATTACCATAAATGGCCTTAGATTATGAAGGTCACTTTTCCCCACTATGAGCAAAAAACATTTCACATTTACCTTGCAACAAAGACGTAAGGAATAATAATTCAAAAAGGAGTGAGCGCGCTATGGTCTTGCCAAGGCCACTCAGGACTTGTTGACTGCAATTAAGTTGGTGTTTTATTCTTCATGGGGTGAATCTCAAAATATTCTGCACTTGAGGGTCTTTGGGGGAAAAAAATTAACCACTATTAAAGTGCTTATCCAGTATTCTGTGATGAAAGATTGTAGTTTAAAACTAAATGATGTGGGTTTTTGAAAATTCATTGATTTCAAAAGAATGGAACGAGCAAGCCGACGCGGAAAGTCAGGGTGACAGGTCCAAACTTTACATTACACACCAGAAAAGTGGTAAACGTGATTTGTTAACTACGGATCCCCTGTTCTCCTTATCTAAAGAAAAATCGCTCTAGTGGATGTTTGAATGTATATTTTTGTTTGAAATTAGAATTTAAAGGATAGTTCACTCAAAAGTGAAAATTCTGTCGTCATTTACTCACCCTCGTCTCTTGATTTTGATGTGATGACTTTTGACTATGATTTTCTTTATTTTGTGGAACACAAAAGATTTTCATTGTATGGACAAAAAGTATTTCAGGAAAAAATATAATTGAAAACAAACAAACTCATTGTACAAGAATGATTTAGATCATGAAGAGGTGCTGGAGCACTGTGAAAATAATACTTCTAGTATAATTTACTTATAAGTAAATGCTAGTTTTCAGCTATATCCAGATAACAAGTCAAAGTAAAAAACATGACATATGAGTGGGAATATTGCATATTTTTCTTAAATTTAATTTGACTTGTTTTGCAAAAAAAGTGGTTCAATTCAGTTCATGTGTGTCTATTTTGATCAGAAATTATTTCTCATAAAAAAAACAGTAGGTAATATTGAACAATTTGAATAAATAGTTTGCCCCAAAGTGAAAATGGTCATTTCTTGCTCACTTTCATGTTGTATTATTCACTGAAAATCTTAACACCCACCCTGGCTCTCCTTGACGTTTTCATGAGCGAAATAGTGATTCATTAACAAATCTTTTGGTTCTTAATTAAGTTGGATCTTTTCAATGAATTGGTTGATACAGTTCACAAAAATGACCTTGAATAATTTGTTCACAAGCTGACTGATTCAGGTTGAGACAGAACTCTTTGCAAGTTGATCCGACTTCAGAATTCTGTACACAATTTACAGTTATTCAATATCAGGTAACTGTTACAAAGACGGCAGACTTTAAGTCGTAGCAATCTGACGTTTTATTTAAATAACTGAATGCATTCAACTCAATAAAGTCATGCAAACTGTTGCAGTCATTCTCTGAACACTTCATTTTTACAGTGAGAACTGATGTCCTCTCTCTCCTCCAAAGTGAAGAGATTAGTGTGAATAAATAGTGGAGAAAAGGGACTCAGGTGCATGTGGTTTTGGCTATCTCACCCCGTCACACATGAGCACACATGACAAAAGTGCCCGAGTGCTGGAAGGCCATCAGACCTCTTTGTCTTGTGTGTGTGGGAGTGTGTGTTCATGAGACTTTCCAGGCTATGCCAAGTTAAGGAGGTTTGGGCCAACACCTCCTGACAAGAGCGGATCAGCATGGAGAGAAGAGAGTAGATGGGTCTTACTCTGATCTTGATGCCTTCCAAAGCATCCATGTGAATGCATTGAATTAGGTTTACTTTTCTTACCCCATTGGCTGATATTTTTTCTTGTTTTAAGCTTAAACTCACTTAATTTGTAAATATTTTTAAGCATACAAGACCTTTAGGTTCTTAAAAAATATATCTTGATTTAAAGATATCTGTACTGAAAAACAAGACAAAAATCCTGAGTAAGATTTTTTTTTTTTGCAGTGTAATGAGTCCTCGTAAGTGTTCAGTATGTTAGGTGAGAGATTAAAGGGGTCTGGGGTTCTGCAAACAGAACATGAGGGTCAATTCATCATGACCTTAAAAAGAGTCCACAGAGAGTGATGCAGCCGCAGTCACACTGTGCAAAATTGTCCGTAATGATCACACAACAGGAAATAGTGGCCTGATCCACCGGCCCAGCTGTCATAGAGCATGCACGAGATCTCTTTCACCCAAGCCAGTCATGTCAATTCCCCCAGCAACCCCAGGAATCCACGTAATGAAGTTATTACACGTTAGCATGCTTTCACACCCGCATCTGCGCACACACAATACAGATGCGCGCGAAATTACACGGCGTATCCTCGCAGGGGTGAGGCTGGAGTTGAAACACTAAACTAGGGACGCCCAAAAAAAAGCGAACCTGCAAGCCAGGCGGAGTGGTGCACTTTTGATAGGCGCTGTGTAGTTGTCAGCCTCTTTGATGTCGTCAGATTGATCTGGCAAGAGCTGGGGGCTCTTTGTTTCTCTCGGCGTCCCCGCGAGCTGTCTGATCCCACAATGCAGCGCGACACCAAATCTCTGGGGTTACCATCATCTGGGCAGGCTGGGCCGCTCGCAAGAGCCTCTCTGGATTTTTCCCACGTGAGCCGGCTTTCCAGATGGCCTCAAAGAGTCGAGCGAACAGCTCAGCCAACATTTCAGCCTCAACACACACAAAAAGGAAGCAAATGCACTCTAAATATTTTATAGATATTCCACATTCCCTCAATGAAGTAATGACAGACATTGCATATCATAAAGCGGAATAAAAGAGAGATTTTGATGAAAGATTAATCACATCTTTTGCCGTGATTTTCAGTACTAGCGCTGTTTACTCGTTCCTGATGAGTGGAGAGCACTCAGAGAGAGTAGGGAGATGAAAGAAGCACCTTGGTTGATTGTTCGAGAGCGCCTTTGGATGGCAATCTGAGAACTAGATCAAATAAATGAGCGTAGTTTGATTTAATGACTTTTGTGACCGCTGGAAAAGGGCCTTGTGAAACGCCGGCTCGATTTGGTTGGTTTCAGGAGAATTCGGGCTCTTGACCGAGAGGAAATCATGAACATTGTGGGCGTATCTTCCAGTCGGATCGTCTTCCAGCGTTGTGACCGTTGGAAAAGGGCCTTGGGAAACGCTGGCTGGATTTGGTTGTTTTTCGGGAGAATCCGGGCTCTTGCCCAAGAGGAAACCGTGAGTGGTGTGGGAGTTTCTTCCGAAGGTATGTCGCCGGCATCAACTCATCCGACTCTACTACTCATGTAGTCTCGCAATTGGACTTTTCCGCATCTGATATTTTAGCCGCACGTCAATAGTGGCACTGATGCTCAAAGTAATTGGTGCTTAATTTGTACATAAACAGCAGAGGCAGTTTCCATCACAGCCTGTGTCTTTAGAAATCATTAATCTCTAATTAGGGCCAGTTGGGACCAGCAGTTAGAAGGTTAAAGAGGTTCTGACAGCCCTAATCATTGCTCAGGAAGCTGAAAATATATGCAAAGTCTCAGCAGATGGGGCAAGATCAGCCTCTGCCAAGTGATAACTGTTATTCCTTTGCACCTCCAAAGCTGTCATCCTAATAGGCACATTTTGAATTTATTAATGCTCTAGTTACAGTGTCTGCAAGTCTCCAATGGTATGTCAGCCGGAGAGTGTAAACCAAACGATTAACTTGTATTACCTGGTAATGATAGAAATGTTTGTCATGATTACACTCCCCTCACACAAATTAGTGCAAGAACGCTCAGACCAAGAAGGAGACCCCTGAAAGTCTCTTGAGCCAAATTCGCATCTTGTGTTCGCATTTTTTTCTCCCCTTCATCTGTTTGTTGTGACATACTGCGACATGCTTATTTATTTTTAACCCGTTCTTTTCCAACAAGAGAAGAACAGCTTGGTGCTAAGTGATAGAGCGCTCCGGGCAAAAGAGACCCCGACAAATTAGCGTGCACACATTCTCCGTCTGTTACAGCATCTGATCGTAGATCGCATTCTCTTTTTTGGCTTCTCAAATGTAGCTAAGATTTTAATATCTAGCTGTCGGTGCCACAGATGTAAAATTAACAATTAACTGGGCAACAAGGAAGAAACAAGCCACTCTTTTTTCCATCAAACAGGTGGCCTTGAGCGATGAAAAATGCACTAGTTGCGCTTAACATCAGCACTATCGTTGCGACAGCAGCAATACGTATAGAATACTTTTGACTTGCGCGCATCACAAATCACACAGATGTAGGATGAAATGCTGGTGGAGTAAAACCAGATTCTCCCCCCCCCACCCCCGCCCCCCCGCCCCCAAATCACTTGAAAAAAAAATACACAAAAAAATTAAATAAAAACAACAGCAACAAAAAACACGATTAGATGAACTAGACTAACTGGTGAGAATAATTGGCATGCTAGTAAGCAGAGTGCATGCAGTGGTAATTATACACTGCAGTTCTCCGTCCACCGAGCAGGTACATTAACTGGCTAGCGGAAAGAGCAAATTACACTGAAAGCTTTCCTCACCTCAGCCAGTGAGGCTTTGAGATAATAACTTCTCTAAAATATATTCCACTCACAAATACTGCCCTCCTTTCATTCATGGTAGTGGATGCTGTCTCTAAAGATGCGTATTACTATGGCGATGGACAAACATCTAGAATATTCAGCTATCATTTTCATTTAGATTTACATAGACATTAAAAATCGGGAGCAATCTTGCTTTTGCAAGAAATTAACTAAAGAAATAAATGATGGAGTTTTAATTTTACACAACAAACCAAGAGAACACTTAAAATGAAAACAAAACAGTCTTACACGGGAGTGTTTTGTCACCTTTTTGGTGTATTTATTTATTCTAGTTTATTATTTATTTATTGAGGTGTCCCCAATGCAATAGTGACCTGCTCGGTGCCCTAACAAGATCAAACATGACCAAATGGGGAAAACACATTTTAAGTATTTATACAGTATAAATATAATATATGTAGTATTCAAATGGTAGCCTACAGGTTCGTGGTATTAGTTTATTTATTTATTTTTTAAATATAGCAAACATGAGCTGTCTTTTGGCTTTGTGTATGGAAAACTTGGATACTTGAATATATTTTGTTCCAAGAAAAAATAAATAAATCAAAGAACTTTGAAGATGACGTAAACTTCTGAACTTGAATGAAAGGATGTAAAATGATTTGAAATTTAAATAAATTAATATTATTGTAATTTTTTAGAAAAGCTACAAAAAGCAAAGTTTGTTAAAAATGACTTTCAGTGTTGACTTGACAAAAATTGGTACCTATATAAATTTGTATTTTAATTTAATCATATACAATTAATCAACTTTTGTAGAATAACCATTCATTTTCCAGGATGCTTTCCCTGTGTTTAATTCTATAAATGTAGTAAATTCCTCTTCCTGTCATTCTAATTCAACTTCCTGTTAGATGTGATCAATTCAATTCAAATTCCAATTGAAAAATTGAAAAGGAACCAGTTGTTCAATTCTGAATTGTGTGGTTTGATTACTGACCCCATTTTGGTTCTGCCACAATGTGTTAAACAAAAAACATTTTTTAACCTACAGTAATCCTTAAATAATTGTAAAAGACACCCAATAAATAATTATTTGGGGAATAAAAAATACACCCAAAACGCTTTTGGTCACAGACAATTACCAGAGTGAATGTGTGCGTTTTGTAACAGCACACCCGAAGGGTCTTCCTCCTGTTAGTGAACTCTGAATCTCTCGACCCCTCGTGGGAGGGCAGCATGAGAAAAGATCTGTAGCTCAGATGAAAGAAGAAGTCTTCTAAGGAGCTCATGTTACATGCCATCACAATAACAAGAAGCTACTGTTTCCCTCCTTCACTTCTTGCGCATTGTCTTGCATTTTGACACCTCTATTGACGATCGAGACAGGATGTGTCCCGGCACAATAGGGACTATGCTGAAACTGTTGATTATCTTTATTTGAAATCTTGTTTCGTGTTACTGTACGGTCCTCATACGGCTCCTCCGCACAGGCTTGCCCTCGACCCTGACACGCCGGTGACTTTCTCACTCTCTCAACTTATCCACAATGATTAAGAGAACAATGTCTCACATTATCAGCAGCTCAGAGACTCTGAAAGGCTTTCAACCGTTTTAATACTTCTGGCGGTGCATGAAGAAACCAAAGTAGACGGCCTTGTCTTCCACTCAACTTGAATGGCCTTTGTTTGGTGGGCCTGGTTTTTGTGCATGTCCGTCAACCTGTGGCCTCGCCCCGAAGAAACCTTCAGTCAGCATGTCCTGAGCTCTGAAAGATGGGATTCACATGGAGTAAAATATTTATACAAGAGGGGCAGCACTATCAGTTTGACCCTGTGACCCCTTTTCATTAGAGTACAGGTTGGGGCAACGGTAACCAACACGATTTACCTCCCTCAGCTCAGTTATAATGACACCTTTCAGCAGAAAGCACATATATATTATTTATATTTATCGTATATAATATCAGAAAAATTGCATTAAAAAATATAGTTTTGAGATACATAGTCCTCTAGTTTTGATAAATAGAAGACTAAGCATAAACCTTAAAAAAAAACTCATAGTTTTGAAGTGTGTGTGTCACGGAGTCACAGTGTGTGTGTGTGTATATATATATATATATTTTATCCAGATTTAGCAAATTAATTTTTTCTCTTGTACATATTTCACTCCTTTCATCTTGTTGGCTTAAGAAATCCTGACACTACATTGCTCAAAATCCCCATAATGCAAAACCATAAAAGATTTCTTATAAAAAAATCTTTTCAAGGTTTCTGGACAAAGCATTATTGTGTGTTTCTGGCACTTGAGAAATGCATCCATACAAATACTTACAAGGATATGCTTAAGGCATTTTCAAAAGCATCTCTGTTTTGTTTTGATATGTATCGTACTTGAGTGTCGTCTTATTTTACGAATAAAAGATTCCAAGGACAGTCTCAAAGGAGCAGGGTGAAACGACACATTTCAATTAAATAGCATAACTTTTAATTAACTTCTTTATCCTTCTGTATTTACCTTCTCATATTTTCTCCTGTTTTGTTTCAAGATAAGATTGCTTATTAAAGATATGTAGAAAGTAATTCACATTAATAGTGAACTGGTGAATGTGTGTGTCTCTCCAACAAGTTTGACCTTACTGACCTTTATTTCTCAAGATCAACTTCCTTCAAACACAGTTGTACTAAAATATCACTTGTTCAATTGAAATAGAAGGTCCAATGGAGGTAAATTGAGAGTTTGGTGATGCCTCATCATTTTTAACATCGGAATCCAGATTTTTTCATCTTAACTTTTTTTCAGCTCTAATTTGCAGCATTGTTCCATATTCCCCCAAGGCAAAGGTAAATGAAGGTTAGCTGTGGCTGATGGCTGAGCAGACAGAGAGAGAGAGAGAGAGACCTGTTCACTGTGCCTTTGCGATTGTTCTAGCCCTCATCCCAGCATGCAAGAGCGCAGTATGAGTCTGCTACAGCAGGTTTTAAGTTCCACTTCTTGTGTAATTTATCCATCAAACTGTCTACCCCATGTCCCTGTACTCCTGATTTCCAGTTGCGAGTCCACTGAAGGAGAGCCGAAACTGTTCAGGGAAACACCTGCTGCCTCTTTTTCTCATGTTTTAGATCTTCCTTTTTTTTTAGTACTGACCACCTCCACATTATAGCTCACAAAAAAAACTAACAAAAAAACAATTAAGGAGGCAAAGTCATGGAAAGTCATGAAAACAAGTCACTAACAGTAGAAGTAAATAGGGCCAATTTTTGGAGCATTTAGAAGTGAAAAATGAGATGGTTATAATTTTATAAAAGCACTAACATTAATTCTTCTGTTAAAATGTCTGTATTATTTGAGCTATGAAGTCATTCTTTTTATGGATGTTTTAGGCCTTACGTTGTCATGGCAACCAAGAAAAAATTAATATAACTTTACACAGAAAAGGTTAATAAGCACTTTTTTCAGATTAAAATCATGTTGGCACACATTTTGTTTATGCCTTGTTGCAACAACATTGAAACAGTAAGTATTTTAACATTTATGGATTGCCCCAATTACCTCTATTGTAAGTGCCTTAACACTGTGCAAATTGTTTATTTATTTATTTTTTTAATTGTACTAGGTTTGTACGGATGCAAGTACAAATGCAAATTCTCAGTCAGTAATCAAATGAAATTGTGTTGAAAACGTAAATAATGAAAAATAAAAAAAGGCCATTTAAGTGACAGATATCATATCTAAAATATGACTTGGGAAAAATAAGGCAGTGAAAATTTGCAAAAAGTGAATCTAGGACAGAAAAAGAGCTGTAGCTCATACACTATTCTAAAACATAAATCAAATTCATTACATCTTTAATTAACAGGGTATTAAATACAAATATGTGAATGGTCTTTGATCCACCATCCTTTAAACATTCAAAATTGAGTTAGGACTTACAACTTGCAGCTTTTGCTGTTATTATCTAACCTAGAAAGTCTTTACAATAAATTAAAATCCATTAGTTATTACAGTGAGAAAAATAAAGCTTGTAAATAACATGACATTTCAATGTCTTTAACCCTCAAAGTAGGTAAGAATGCTAATAGCGCATTTGATTAGAAGACATGCTAATTCGTTTAATGTATATTCATAAGGGGGTTTATATTAAGCACATTACATACAGCACAAGTGCCTCACGTTTCTTTATGACTGAAAGCATTCTTCCACTTAGAGGATGAGAAAGGTCCTCAGATAAATGTGGAGACAGCAAACGTAGTCCATAGCTAATTAATTCATCATTAGCCTTTCTTTGGTAAACACAAAGCCACAATTGCAGTGCTCCTTTAACCTTGAAGTTCAGGAGCGGCCAACTGTGATAATCTTTCCCACTGTCATTATTATTATCAAAGGGCTCAAAGAGTGGCGAGCATGTTTGTGAGTGTGCACACACAGACACACAGACACACACACATGTGGAGCAGGAGTGTGCAAGTAAGAGGAAATGGAAAAAAGTGAGAGAGACATTTCAGGCTGTCCTTAGCGTGGCCCTTTTGTCACAGCAGAATCAGATCTGCATTACCCGTACTCATCAGATAGTGAGCGTTTAGAAACAGGAGGGGGATATTGACTTTTCCTTACTTTTTTTGGGGAATTTTTTTATTTTTTATTTTTATTTTTTTTAATCACTGGCGAGGCATTTAGTGCCTGCAGGAATGTCAAATCTCCAACCTGCATTTTGATGTCTGTGCCCCAGGTTAGTTCTGCTCTGGCATGCTTGGAGCTCCGTTGTTTGTGCTTTAGCATCCATTAAGCGTCCTTGACTCAATGTTACCCAGGGCTTTTATGGTCAGCTCAGGGCGTCGTGGCTACAGCAGGTCTGAGCGCAAGGTGCACAGATCGGGCAGGAAGGTAGAGTTTCCTTTAATGGCGTTGAGATGAAGTAATTACTTTTGACTTTTCAGATCTTGCCACAATAAAGATCACTATTAAAGTGAGTATCAAGGGTAAGTGGCGTCAAAAGAATGTGCAGTTCGGCTGAATGGAGGCTGGTATAATGTGTGTCTTTAATTAATTTTACAGTCACTTCCCAGTGCTAGCGCTGTTAAAATATGCAGGACATTTACTTTGGTGGAATATGTGGATTCATGCTTCTTTGAAACAGAATTAGTGTTGATATTCAAAAAGATTTCATTTAATCTCTCTAAACATTTCTTTTTCTGTATGTTAGATTTTATTAAAGGGGTCATATGATGTTGCTAAAAAGAACATTATTTTGTGTATTTAGTGTAATGAAATGTGTTTATGCGGTTTAAGGTTCAAAAAACATTTTCCACATACTGTACATTATTGTTTCTTCTCTATGCCCCGCCTTTCTGAAGCACATCGATTTTTACAAAGCTCATCGGTCTGAAAAGCGTGGTGTGATTGGCCAGCTATCCAGTGCGTTGTGATTGGCCGAATACCTCAAGCGTGTGACGGAAATGTTACGCCCCTTACCATACTGTGATGCCCTGTCCGGCCGGAGCGACGAGACAAAAACAATAAAACCCATTATAAGCGAGGCATTTGTTGCATCCAGTGGGGACATTATAACGGATTATAATGACTTATACTGTCTTTTTACGCATTGCATCGCGCCGCGTAAATAAAACCATGTCTGCATTTGTGATCGGAGAAATGAACAACAAGCGCTACTCTACACTGCCCAAAAAACTCACTTTGAATCGTCAGTGGCAAATTCTTTTAAATATGAAACAAAGTATGCAGTCTGTGAGTCAGAACAGCCGGCATTGTAGTCTACTCTACCAGGATCAGGAAACAGTCCTCCATAAAATGTGCTGCACATCTGAATATTTGGGTTGAACTGTTCTGGAACAGTGTTGTAAATACAACTTAACCACTGATTTCTAGTCATGTCCTTCTTTTGGAAGGCCAAACAAGTAGTTTCGCTTTCACAAACGAAACACAGCGTCACACACGGCGGCGGCCTAGAGTGAGCGGAGGCCAGCTTGAGAGAGCGGTGGCGGGCGGGCTTGAGAACAGCACGACCAGCGGATTCAACGAAGGAGCGTCCAGCGGGCTTGCAGCAACCACATGTAACGACCCCGGGCTGGACTCCGCTTCTTCCACGATGAAAGCCGATCCGGTGATCCACAGCACGAAGTCGATGTATTCCTCAGCGCCAGCAAGGGATCGCTCAGGCATGACGAAGCGGATATCGTCCTCTTTTGGAAGGCCAAACAAAGTAGTTTCGCTTTCACAACGAAACACACAGCGTCTCCACGACATGGCGGCGGCGGCAACAACAATACTACAGCGAGAATAAAAGTTACGCCTTCTTTCTTTGCGTGAACATTTGGGCGGCGTTATGCAAATCTTCCCACATCGTGAAGTAGACATGTGGGGGGTGTTAGAACGAGCCATTTTTGATAGGCGTGGCTGACTCTTAACTTTTATAAAAATATCTCTTTGGATTTGAGACTTTAATCTATGCAACTTTACAGATCTTCTTTATGCACCAAGAGCTTGTAACACTTCAAAGAGAAAGGAAAAATTTAAATAGCATCATATGACCCCTTTAAGCAAAAGTCATTTGTGAAATTATTAACTTTAGGGTATCTTAACTAGCATATATAATTCCATCTGTGCAATGTTTATCACTAGAAAGACCTATTGACCTAATCTGAAAAAATTTCATTTACACAACTGTGACAACATTAAAGAGTCATAATTCTGTGGAACACAAAATGAAAAATATAGCAAAAAGGTTTTTTTTTTTTAAATCACACTCAAAATAACCATTACTGTAAAAGTACACAAACATAACTGACTGTTGATCAGCACTTCCTGCATACTGGTGTGTTTTTATCGCTGTCTTTTTTACGGAATTAAAAAAAAAAATTGTGGTCAGTAACTTTCATTGTAAGAAAAGAGCAGCGTGACATTGTGTTAACATTTCTCATTTTGTGTTCCACTGAAAAAGCAAAAAAGTTTTGAAAGACACGAGTATGAGTAAATGATGACAGAATTTTTATTTTTGGATGAACTTTGCCCATTAAAGTGTACTCAGTTTAAGTACAGCAGATACAAACTCACAGTTTGCGACACACCGACAGCAGTTATTAGCACTATATGGTCGAGGCAGCGAGAAGAAAGCATGTCATTCCATTATTTTTTTTCCTCTGCCATTTTCCTCAGTCATTTACAAATGCGCCATCCCGTACTTGTTTTTGGCAGACACACCCCTATCGGTTTCTGTCTCTATTATCCTTACAACTGTGTATGCATTAGCCCACTGGCCCCATATTCAAAACCCTCATTATGCCCGACCGCTATCTGATGTTACAAAAACGGTAATGGCACACAACTCTAAAGATGGCAGAGAAGCGGTCGCACAAAAAAAAAAAAAAATAAATATCCCCTCTAAGATGATGAGAGTGAAATCAAGCCACCGGAGCGTCCTTCTTCCTTTTACCTCAATCATCCAACCCGCGTCCCTGCGCCCTCTTGGCCCTTACTGCCAACACCCTACCGTCGTCCCCCTTCCATACCTATTTCATGTTGTTTAATGCCACCCTCCTCTTTTGAAGTTTTAAAGCAAGGTTCAAAAGAGCCAGGTGCTGAATCATAATATTAAAGCAGAGGAGGGGGGTGGAGGCTTCATAAAAGCAGGAAGATCTGAGCGGGCCAAGGCAACAAACATGGCTTTCAACTGCCTTTCTGTCGGCCCCTTCTGCAGATGTCACCAGTTGTTATCCCCAGCAGAGACTTCAAGCGTGGAGCAGCGCCCCTGGCTCCGTCCGCGCACACGTTTCAAGTGTCAATCACGCGGGGGAGGGCTTCCTGGTCACTGTCCTCTGAAAAGTGCCAACATTTTGCCATTGATTTAACTCACTCAATACACAAAGATGGAGCCAGCTTTGTGCAGCGAGGGATGGGGGAAAGACCCTTTGGCAAGGTTATTTTACTGAACGGCGAATTTGCACTCAGCGCTCCTTGGTTTGACTGCCACATAACAGCCGTCTATGCCTGATCTGAGCAACGGGAAAAAATGAAAGGGGAAGGAAAATTGTTTGGAGGCAAAAGAACATGCAAACTGAAAGGGAAATCATGTATTGAGACAGATAGCAACATTGTCTGAGATAACAAAACTTCCTTTTAACCTCGTTTAGCCTCGAAATACCTCCTGGGAAGCCGCATTGTGGAGGTTTCTTTAAACATGTTTAGCACTTCAATGCCTCGCAAAAATGAAACAAATACTTCTTATGCTCGGTCATCGCTGAGAGAGGTTTTGCTTGTTGATTGTTTGATGTTACTGCTAGGAGAAACATCAAACAGGAAAGCGTCAATAGTCTGACTAACGTCGAGGCAAATGCCTCAGAATAGATGCTTTTTTCAGGGCTGTTTTAGGCTGCGCTTGTGGAGCTACTAGAACAGAAAGAAAAGAGGTGAGACAAAATTCAACAGTATAAAAACCTTTTACACATCAGTTAACTGGCTTGTTTATAATCTGTAAACACCTGTCAACGCCATTCATGTTCCCACTGAATTATCCAGTAACTTTGACCCCTAGGACCTTTAAGATACAAGTAACAATCTGACTTTTTTTCTCTTTCTCGTTTGCGATCGACGCAGCCATCTGGTTGGAGCATGTTTTCCTCTCACAAAAGAGGAAGAAAATAAGAGCATAGACACATTTGACCTTGGCACGTCCTTTCACCTCCTTGTACCTCCCACTCCCCCCTCAGGGGTCCCGCCAGTGAGGACACTGTCACTGTTAGAATGGGACATCCTGGATACATAATCGTGGGGAGCCGTTATGGATTTCCCCCATTGCATTATCTTTCAACAGCCAGACTTTGGGAAAAATTACTTCAAGACTCCATTCAGTCTACTGCAGACAAACAAGTTAGCAAAGTCTTGCTGTACTTTTAACTCTTTAGCTGCTGAAAGATGTTCTGACCCCTGAAATTAAAATAATATACTATGCCCATTGCAAAAACATATATATTTCTAATAATACTATATAATGACTTTATGTCTTAAAGACTTTATTGTGTAAATATGTACACACACACACACCACACACGCACAACACACACACACACACACACACACACACACACACACACACACACACACACACACACACACACACACACTTAAACATGGAAAAATTAACTCCTATATTATATTTCTTTCTCAATTTTTAAGGGGGCAATTAAAGAGCAACTGATTCCAGCGATATACGTCATAAACATTAATATCTCCTCCACACCTCGTCCACCTTTTGAAAACCTTTCTTGCAAAGATCATCTGGCTAATTCTGGACAGTTAATGTGAATTCCACAGGAAATTAGTTGTTTTCAAAAGGGGTCAAATTAAACTTTGGCAGAGCAACACATGCTGACAGACACAGGAATTTACGTCATTAACCATATTTGGCGATGCCCTTTCAACTTTACGGGTCACAATGAAAGCGTGTTTGTAATGACACTGGACGCCTGTGATGAAAAATTTTACAATTCTTAATTTGCGAGATTGACTCTTCAACACAGACCGAGCACATGAAGGGGTTCCTGTAGATCTTGCGTTCCCTGACAAGCGTGCACTTTCCTGAACCCTGTTTGAACCGTGCCAAGCTGCCCAAACACAGAGAAACAGAGCAATCCCATGGGCCCGGCTTTTACAGGAGGGCAGTTGCTATGTCACGTACCTCAAACAGAGATGATTGGCCCGAGGAGTGATGCAAAGGATCTTGGGGGCTGCTTCGGGCTCCGCCGTTCTGTAAAATAGCAGGAAGCATATATCTGTCAGTCTCCATTTAAAAGTTCACCTGTAAGGAAATGTTCTGGCCAGCAGTGCTGACACAATCACGGCGCCTAGCAACACATCCTCCTGATCCCTGCCTTTTGTGATATGACATACTTCTGAACCACAAAGTTTCCTGCTTTGTGCACAGATCATCTCAGCCAAGCCTCTTGCCTTTGTTCAGCACGTAGAAGAGGAAAATAGACGACAGAACGAGGCATAAGCAAGAGACAGAATGAGGCAGAGAAAAAAGAATGGAAGAGATACCGGTGTCCGTCACTGTCCGGCACAGTGTCCTCTTTTTTCCACAGTCACATGAGGATGTCTACAGAAAATCACATGGCTCTTTTTGTTTGACGGCCAAGAATACTGAAGGTTGTGATATAACGATTCTATTCTTCTGCCAACAGCACATATTGAGTGGCTCTTCTAAACACTGGGAGGACACTACTAATGCCCTCTCTTTGTTTGCCGAGAGGTAGATTTCAATTACAGGGGTGGAGAACTAGAACTAGTAGTATAATCGTTTTTTTTTTTTTCTCAGTTCCCTCACATAATTTCATGATCAGAAGGCTGTTATTGTCTGACACCGGCGCATATGGCGTTGAGTTAATACTGCGGGCGTGCTGAGCTGTGTAAGAGTGACAAAATTGTTAGGTGACTTGGGGGCCTTGCAGTGTCCACCTGGCTCAATTTGCTGCCAAAGTTTCTATCACACCTCTGAGATTGCTAAGCCCACCTCCTCACCTCGCTCCCTTGGCACACTCCTTGTTTTCAGTGTTGTTTTATTCCCTGTAGAAAAGGTCAGCCAATGAAATGACCTCTATGGTCCTCCAATTCCTAATCCACACCAGAGTGATTTGCATAAAAGATGGGAGAGACTGAAAAAGTAAAAAATAAAAAATAGAACGTGTAAAAACAACAACATTGCTAGGATTTCCCAAATGCGGGTTCATCTACAAGAAGTTGAGAATGTGGTAGAAGTGCTAATGATGCATTGAATGAACTAAATACAAATATTTTTGTAAAGTGTGAAAATAAAAATTAAATATGTAGTAATTAAAATATAATACATGTGAACAGTAAAAAGATGTTTGCTGAAATTTAATTTTAAAAAAGTGAAAATAACTCATTATAAATGAAACAGTACATTTTTAAGGTCAAAGGATTTTACTTCCAAAAGTTTGGAAACCCCTTGCTTTGACATGACTGTTCTGACAAACTTATTCCCATTTGTATCCTTGCAAATAAAGTGAAAAGGCAACAACAGTCCTAGGATTTCCCAAATGGGGGTACAAGAAGTTGAGATTGTGGTAGAAGTGCTCATGATTCATTAAATTAACTAAATACAAATATTTATGTAAAATGTAAAAAAAAGTAATTAAAATATAATAACAGTTAACAGTAAAAAGAGTTTAGATTAAAAAAAAAAGTTTAGATTAAAAAAAGTTTCATTAAAAAAGGGAAAATAAGATGATTTAAAATTCATTATAAATGAAAAGAGTAAATTTTTAAGGTCAAAGGGTTCTACTTTACACACACAAACACACACACACACAAACACAAAATAATACAATTAAAAAAAAGGTGAAAGTTGAAAGGAGAAAAAATAACAACACTAGAGTTTCTAGAGTTTTCCAAATAGGAGTCATACAAGAAGCAGTTTGGAAACTCCTTGCTTTAAGGTATTAACAATTGTTTTGTACAAGTGACTTTTGACATGACTGTAAAACGTATTCCCATTTGTACCCTTGCAAATAATAAGTGTATTTTTGAAGTGTTTGAACTGAGGAAACAACCCTAAATGGGCTATAAATATCATTAAACACAGGCTGTATGAATCAGAGCCATACGGCTCTTTTCGTCTTCTTAACTGACCATGTATTTTGCATAATGGCAAGCGCTCCTTGTGTGTGGGTGTGTGAGAGTCTGCATCTGCCTTTACACAATAAGAGTTATTAGGTTGCAAGCCTAGTTCAAACAAAGACTCTTCTGAAGTACCTAAAAACATCTGAGTATACACATTCAAAGGCCACCGCAATGGATCAAGCAGGCCTTTTCTTAAGAACCACACATAGAGGAATATGAGCTTTGTCCCAAAAATGTCTCAGTCCACTCCCTACTACACTATGCAGTGAATCAGTAGATTGTGAACACATATTAGCAAGGACTAGCAAGGTCCTTAAGACTTTAGTCCTTAGACTTTATTAGACTAAACACTGGATGATGTTCTGCGAAACATTTATATGGCCACTCATTAAGCATTGCTAACAAAATTGCTACTTTCCATGACTTATCCTTCTAGTAAAATGTATTTTGTTTATCATGCATCTTCATTGTACCTGTTAATTAAGAAAAGTGCAGTAGTATCATGCGCTTGTATTCCATTTTTGCCAACATGAACTTGTTTGTGTTGCATTGTGGGGACTTTTTAGAGAGCAAATGTTTTAGCACACTGGATAGATGATGTTGACAATTAGATCAAGAAGTAACTGGCACCCTGGGAAGTGCACTACTAAACTATGGAGCTTCTTACTAAGCCAGCATGCTAACCATTACGAATCTCATAACAGCAACTTAACCCGACTCAATTTCAATAGAATTTGCTGTTAGCATTTTGTGAACACTGTAATTCTCTAAACATAAAAAACTTAGCATTTATAAATAGGTACATTGTCACTGCGGCAGTACCCTTTCAAAAGGTTCACCTTTGTACCTTTATCCCAAAAGGGTTCATATTAGTAACTTAATGGTACATATCAGTGCCTACATTGTACATTTTAGTACTTTCTGAAATAGTACTGCCCCAGTTACAGCTTTTATGCCTTTTTTTCTGAGAGTGTACAAATATAGGGTAAAATAATAACTATTTTGCAATTTTTTTGCTTACTTAACTTTTTATTATTACATTTTTTACTATTTTTGTAAAACTTGTGGTAAAAAGTGGTAAATGAAATATAAGCATTTAAATAATCAACATTTCTCTTGTCTCAATGTATTGCAATGCACTCTGGGATTACTTTCACCATGAATGATACATGGGATGCTGCCAGAGAATTACTAAAATGTGGTGGCATAATTAAGTTTCCTACCTTTGAGATTAGCTTTCACATTTGAAGAATTGGAGCTCAAATAGGTCTTACTAGATTTTAAAATATAAGATAGTACAATAACCTGGATGTCTTGATGAAAAAATGGCCAAGTGTCCCTTTTAGTGCGGCATGTATAATGGACAGTACTCCCCTCAGGATCACTGGTTTGCTAAACAGCTGATGGTCATGGGCTAAAGGCATGGTGCTGGCTGCATCTGTGTGTGTGAGCTTTTTTTCTCCTTCCAGTCTCAGCTGTCATGTCTATTCAACCCCTAAATCACGACAAGCATGTGAGAGGACCTTTACAGCTATTCTTTCAATAATAAGCACTTGTTTTTTCCTCCTTTACAGCCATACAAGGATTTTAGTTAGCATTTTAAAATTATATGATTACATTTATACTTTGTTCTTTTTTATCAATAAAAATCATCTGTTTTTTTGTGTGATTAAATGTGCACAAAGAGTCGTGGCAAAGAAAGCAGGCATTTTTATCTTACTCTAACATCATCAAGTCATACATCTCCACCTGGAAAAAAGAAATGAATAAAACCTAATTGCATGCCAACTATTTTTCCACCTCTCTTACCTCCTTCCTAAAATTTCCTGTTTGGAATCACATGAAAGTTGGAAAAAGAATCTCCTTTTTTCCATTCAGGTTTAGGGGGGTCAAGGGCAGGTGGCACAGTGGCACACAGCTGCATCCAAGAGTTGTTTTCCATCTCTGCTTCACTAGAAAAACAGCCCTATCCCATCTCCGTCTCAGCTTGGAGATCTGACCCAGATTGATGCATCGCCTGCGTACTGGCGGAGAACATTTGGACAAACACAGGACGTGAGATCTGCCCTGGTAACTTTAGTTTGATTATAAACTTGATGACATTTTAAGGGCCGCTTTTGTTTTTGCTGAGCTGTTTTTGTTATCACTATTAACATATATAAAATAAGCAGCATCAACCAAAACAAAATTTAAAAAGGACACTTATGCTCTCTTGACCCATCATCCTACATTGACCCTCCATTATCTGCTTTTATCTCTGCTTAAGTCCAGCTCATCTCGGGGTATTGTCATTCTCAAGTGTTTAAGATACTCTTTCCAACCCAAATGCACAAAGCAGATGTGAGTGCCATAAGCTCCAGACTCTCTCTCTTCCATCTCTGTGGCTGATGTCTTCTGGATGAGTTAGGTATTAAATATGAGAATGTTAACAGCTGGTTGTTCATCCTTACTTGAGTGCATTAACCTCTTTAGCTGCTTTTTGATTCCGGGAGAAGGGACCCTGGAAGCGCCTGGGCTTTGGCAGGGAGACAGGACACTAAAGTCCAGAGGCAAGAGAATGACAGCGCCGAGGAAGGTAAACACGGGCGAACCCGGAGGAGGTGATTGACTTGGGCAGCGGTCACCTGCTTGCTCACTTGCACAAGAAAAAGCAAAGGTCGGGTTCGTCCAGGCAGAAAAACACTGCACTTTCTTCTGCTTATTTGGCTAGCAGGGTGGCAAAGCCACTTTTGGAAGGGTTCCAGGGACAAACATGGATAAGACACACAAACACACACGCGTGCGGAGGATGGGTGATATCATGCCTGCTGTGGCCGGCCTAATCAGGGCTCCGCTGGAGCACTGATGGGTAATGAGGAAGAAAGAGCACATCTGCACAGGGATGTCGTGCCCTTGGAGCTTTTAGTGTATTACCACACCATAAAGACACTGCGCATGTACAACTCTCGCATAAGAATCACCGTTGCGGAGGATGACAGATGATCATTATGGTTATGGACTGTACATTTGTGATATGCTTCATTTATGATGGGATATCTGGTTTGGATTTTCTGTTGGCCATTAAAAGCCCTAAAATCATTGTATTTGCATTGGTTTTCTGACGCAGATTAAGGGAGTAGTTCAGTAAATAAATTAAATTTGGATATTATTTACTCACTGTTATATTGTTCCAAACCTGTACATTTCAACAAAACTAGAAATTGTCTTTCTATGCAATAATGAGGTCCAAAAAACACCACAAAAGTAGTCCATATGATGTGTATGCTTGATTCTAAGTCTTCTGAAGTCATGTAATGGCTTTTTGTGACTGAAATTTAAAGGGTTAGTTCACCTAAACATGGAAATTCTGTCATTTTGTCATCTTTATGCCATTCCAAATCCATACAACTTTCACTTATATTTGAAATACAAACCAAGATATTTTTAATGAAATCTTAGAGATTTCTGTCTCTCCATTTAAAGTACACACTACTTTTATTCACTTATGAACACGGATCGCATCAAATATGGTAAACAGAATCTCAACCGTACTTGCTTGATGCATACAAAAAATAAAACGAATTAGACTTTTAATGGTGGGACAGAAATCTCTTAGATTTCATTTAAAATATCTTTGTGTTTTAAAGATGAATGCAAGTATGGGTTTCAAAATAGTAGTTTCATTTTTGGGTGAACTGTCCAGACTGTCCTGACAAAAAGGTGTCAATTTCAATGATACTAAAATGATTTTAACCAAATATGACAAGCCATTTTTTAACTGACTTAAGTATTGGCATAGGGTCACGTGACAACACAACAAGACAAAGGCAAATTTCAGTTTTGAAGTGAACTCTTCCTCTGTGTCATGCGCTGGACTAAGTCACACCCTCACTGTTGTATCTTTATTTGTTTAAGACAAAGCTAAACTGTGCCCTGGAACAAAGCTAAACTGTGCCCTGGAAATAGGATTTATATGAGAGATCTCATCAACATCACAATAACTCATGTTCTAGGCTGAATAGATATAGACAAATATGCAAACTATAATGGTTCACACAGACGTCAAGCTCCTAAGGCCACTGAGGAAAAAAAGATCTTTTGAATAACCACAGAACAACTCAGCAAAAACACCTGCCAGTCTCAATGTCCTCAGCTTCAAGACCAGGGTTAAAAAGCATGGTCTCTTTGAACTTGTTCCTCCTGAGTAAATATTGTCTTATCAACGTGTCCCTAATGGACTATCCCCTGTCTTCTAGTGAGGTAGTTGTAAAGAAAACAGGGCTTGAACAGAAAGCTCCTTTGTATTAATTTTTCTTTATCTATTGTCTCTATAGTGCATGCATTATCATTTGTGGTTAAGGTCTCTCTATTGAATATGACTTGGCAGGTGGTCATGTTTGCCAACATAAGAAAAGTGAGCTTCTGTCTTAAGTGAGTCAACAACCTGAGAATTTTATGAGAACAGACAGCGGGGAGGGGAACATAGAGAAAGAGAGAGAGAGAGAGAGCGAGAGAGAGAGAGAGAGAGAGAGAGAGAGCGAGAGAAGAGAGAGAGAGAGAGAGAGAGAGAGAGAGAGAGAGAGAGAGAGAGACAGAGAGAGAGAAAGTTATGCTGGCCAGTAACATGCAGGCCTTTTTTTTTGTTTTTTTTGTTATGTCTATGAAGAGTAATGTTTTACATTTCTAGATTTACAAGTAATTTTGAATTTATATTTATTTATTTAATTATTGATTCATTGATTGATTGTAGTGTTTAAAGTAAAAAAATGTCTAGTGGTGTCACTGTCTGAGAAAATAAAAAAAATGTTTTACCTTTTCGGTATAACTTTTTTGGCATATATTTTCCTTATTATTTAGTTAAAAATAAGCAAGTAACGCGGTTTTTTTTATGACAAGGAACGATTACTTCAAGTCACTGCAGGAACCCTGAAAAACCGTCATGATTAAATTCATTTGAATTTTTTATTATTTATTTATTTATTAAAATGATAATGTGTATTCAAAGTGTAATATTTGATCACTTATTTCATTATGGCTACACCACATGACATTTTTTGAATCATTTTACTACAATACAATTTATTTATTTATTTTTTATAACTATAAAATCAACATAAGTGCTAAGATTACATTCATAATAACCTGGGCACTTGCATCCTGAACAAAAAAGCAAAAAAAAAAAAAAAAAAAAAAAAAAAGAAAAAAAAAAAAACAAAAAAAAAAAAAAAAAAAAAAAAAAAAAAAAAAAAAAAAACAAAAAAAAAAAAAAAAAAAAAAAAAAAAAAAAAAGAAAAAAAAAAAAAAAAAAAAAAAAAAAAAAAAAAAAAAAAAACAAAAAAAAAAAAACACAAAAAAAAAAAAAAAAAAAAAAAAAAAACAAAAAAAAAAAAAAAAAAAAAAAAAAAAGGGGAGATTTTTAAATGATTGCTCCTTTCATCATCTCGGACATCTTTATTTGTCATTGACCCTTACATGTAGAGGGACATCACGGTATTCTCTTTAAATCATTACTTTTCCTTGTCACTGTACAGACAATGAACACAGGCTCACAGGGTCGAATCACACCAGGGCCGTTTCACATGGCAACCCAGAGAGAAATTAATTAGTGAAGAGACGTTTACATGACACAATGCCCGCGTGTGACATCCCCGCCACCTTCAACTGAAGCCAGCGGAGCCCATAGAGACCCCGTCCGCGCTCCCGCTCTCTCTCTCCTTGCCCCGCTGAGAGACACGGCAAACTCAGCCCTTTTCTTTCCACTTTTGCTTTTTAGCACTGAAAAGAAAGCACTTTTACAAACGTGGTTCACAATGGGGAAAAAAATTACATTTGGCCAGGAAAACCACATGACTGCAGCTGTCTCGACCCAATTGGCTTTTGATCAATGCGGTCCTCCACATCAAGTTTGTCTGCTGTAGACAAGAACGCCTCCAAATTGTTTTACCCCCTCAATGGCTGGAATTAATACAGCAATGTAAAGAGCTTACGATAAGTGTCTATCTGCCTCCAGCACTTGCACACAGAGGAAGGCTCGCACGCTTTGCCTTAATTTGTGTTAATTCATTTGGTCACAGACTGAAATGTGTGAAACATGGATCCTATGAAGAGGGAAATTACAAAAAGAAAACATTACGAATAGAAGCACAATGAAAAACTGTACGACTAAAGTCAAGGGTGGGTTTGCATGAATGCGGCAACATTTCTAAGTGGATGTAATTCCATGGTGATTATAATAAGCGGGTTAAGATAAACCCTGAGGACGATAGCATAATGCACATGCATCTATTTGTCATGTTTTCCCTTGTATTCTTTGTATTCACAAACTTTAGCAGCACTCTCTTACTTATCAAAAGAATGACCAAACGCGTATTATCCTCATGATAATTTGCAGAGAAAAGAGAGTAAGGATGATGGACGGAGAAAAAATAATGTCTTTGACATTTTTGTCCCAGAACATCCTCCGCAAATGACCTTCTGTACAAGACACGGTGAAAAGAAATGCTTCTCAAAAGATGAGCTGGCCGTGGAGGAAGAGGAGAGAGGAGGAAACAGAGACTTTTTCACCTCTTGCATGTCGCTGGTTTCCTCATTGGAGAGGCCGGCTCCTCACCAGCTGTCATCCTGTAGGAGAGCAGAGAGTCCGGAACACCTCCTTCATAGCTCAGCAGACTCTACAAGATAAACACACACACACACACACACACAATGCACCCTCAAATATGAGAAGGCCTTTGCATTTAACAGTAGTAAAACCATACATTTTACACAGATTCTGTTCAAATTCTGTTTCAGATAAATGCAGTTCTTTTGGACTTTTCAACATTATTCTTTTCAACATTAAAAAAGGAAGAAAAGTTCCTTGAGCACCAAATCAGTATAAAGTGGCTGGACAAATGACTGCTGAAAATTCAGCTTTTCCATCACAGGAATAAATTACATCTTAAAATATATAAAAAAAAAAAAAAAAAAAAAAAAAAAAAAAAAAAAAGAAAAAAAAAAAAAACAAAAAAAAAAAAAAAAAAAAAAAAAAAAAAAAAAAAAAAAAAAAAAAAAAAAAAAAAAAAAAAAAAAAAAAAAAAAAAAAAAAAAAAAAAAAAAAAAAAAAAAAAAAAAAAAAAAAAAAAAAAAAAAAAAAAAAAAAAAAAAAAAAAAAAAAAAAAAAAAAAAAAAAAAAAAAAAAAAAAAAAAAAAAAACTAACAAGAAAACAGATTATTTTTTTAAACTGTAATATTTTCAGAATAATAATATTACTGTTTTTACTGTATTTTTGATCAAATAAATGCAACCTTAGTGAGCAAGAGAGACTCACCTTAAACAAAACACAAACTTTTGAACAGTAATTGATAATAATAATAAATAATATTAACTTCATATTAAATACATGATATTCCAATCATTATTGTGAGAAAATGAAATACATTGTTTGTTTTATTTCCATATTCTGGCTGCAATAATGGTCTGTTTACAGTAATGATGATGATGCCTTTAACCTAACAGACTTACAAATTATTATTTAGTCTTAAAAAGCATTTGCAGTTTCAGTTTGTGAAACACAACATAGTTTCCACATGGACAAAGAAGCGCCACTTTTTTTTCCTCAATCCAATCAATTCCCATCCTACATTTTTCCCGAGTGAATATGGCCTTTCACTCTAAAACTTCACTTTTTCTTACAAAATACTAACCCAAATGATACACAAACACTCCTTAATAAGTATGAAATGATGGTGGAAGTGTAGTTTGCTAATACAAGACAGGACAGAGAAGTCTGTCAGAGAACTCATGATGACAAGACTTTCACAAACCTGTCAGGTATGAATGATTAATGTGTTTTGTGTATTCAGGGTTCAGCTGGTCAATCTATCTCAAACTCAATTGCAAAATGGATTGATAAAAACAAACAAGCAAAAACTATTAAATAGAAATGTAATAAAAAATATATACACTTTTGTAATTTTTAATGCTTTTATAGCTTTGTATAATAATGTCAATAGCATCTGGCATACAAATACTGTATATTGATAATCTGCGATTGATTAAATTTATTAATGATATCAGGCATATAACGTAATCATTTTTTTAATTGATTGACAGATTCAGTCGTTGGGTTTTAAACTATTTTAAGAGATGAAATAACCTGAAAAACAGCTTATTCAAGTACAATAATTAACCAAACTGCACTGTGTGAACTGTCTGGGTGTTCCCTCTCTCAAGGGATAGACCAACAGAGACGAGAAGAGATTGATAGTGAGCAGAAAAAAAGAATGAGAGTGTGTGTGAGAGAGAGAGAGAGTAGCTGCACTAATCTGTGCAAACTGCTCTTGAGAGTGTGGAGCTCGAGGGAAGAAGTCTCAAAACACAAGCTGAGACATATGGCAGCCATCATCTTGATTAAACTCTGGCAGCACTTGCCGTAGGATTACAGTGAAACCCTCACAAGACAATTTAATGAAGTGAGAGACATGCATCAGGATCGGTCAACCCTCTCCTGTGAAAATGTGTCACTGCTGTTTAGCATGGAATAATTTAATAATGGATTGTTGAAAGGAACGTATTTGCTGAGTTATCTGCAGTCCATCAATTTCCAGCAGTCATTACTCCAGTCTTCTGTGTAACACGATACTTGAGAAATCATTCTAATATGCTAATTTGGTGCTCAAGAAACCTTCCTTATTATCGCAATTGAAAATGATTGTACTGCTTAATGAAGTGTGGGAACTGTGGTACAATGTCTTTTTTAGGATTCTGGATAAAAAGAAAGAACAGCATTTATTTGAAAAGGAAATCTTTTGTATAATCATAAAAGTCATTACTGTAATTTTTGATAAATGTAATGGGTCCTTGGCTGAATAAAAATCAATCAATCAATCAGATTTATCTCAAACATTTGACCCGTAGTGTAGCTTCAAATATTTCTTATATTTTTATGGTCATGTTATTATATTTTTGCAACATTTACAGTATTTTATCTGAATAAATTATGACAAATAAAGTTTCTGGGCTATATTCCAGGGCATCCCTGTAGCTCAAACAATAACGTATGGTGCTTGCAACACCAGAATCATCGGTTTTATTCCCAGGGAATTTGTAAACTGCTAAAATATGCACATCACAGGTAAAAGCCTTTACAGTTACGTGCTTACAACAGAAGTCTATGGGATAAAAAATAACACAACAAATGCCCTACAGACTTGAATTGCTCTGAAAGACTGCTGAACTAAGTAATACATTAAGAAATTGCTATTTTTAGCTTTTTTGTATCACTTACATAATTCGTATGTTTACAATATGTAGATATGATGCCAAACTGGGAGGTCTGTTTAATTTTTTTTATTTAAAATAGGTCTCAGTCAGTAAAGATGACCATTTGCTGTGTCCATCTTGCTGACGGCAAAAGCAGTCTCCTCTGTGTGAATGTTAAGGAGCAGATGCCCACCTGGCCCACAGAGAAGCCTTTTGGACCAGGAGACACCCATATGTTAGAGGAGATGATTCCTGCCGTGGATCACATACTTTACTGCCACAAATCTTACTGCTAAAAGAGATAACAGAGAAAAATAAATTTAGGATACACTCATTATGTACTGTATATTCTGAGAATGCATGTTCACTGTTAACCGATAGAATAAGAATAAGGGAAAACCAATTAAAACAAACAAGCAAACAGCAAGCATCCAAGCGATGTGAAAGTCATTTTGCTAATAGGCTATAGGATTTTATCCAGGACAGAAGGACAGTTATTTAATCTAACAAGACATTAATAGGTCACAATTTGTTTATACAGAGCAAAAAAGGAGTTGTTTTTCAACAACAGTGTTCTTGATGTCTTAAAAAATGCTGTGGAGACAACATTTTCGCCTGAGGCAAGATTTCAGAGGAGAAATTGCTGTAGTCTTCAAAACACCATTGTTTGCTCTCATCTACCATCAGCAATGATCTTAGCTTTGACTTACAATTAAAGACATAATGACAGAATTTAGGAAAATAAACATGTAAATAGTGGGACAGATTCTATTTATATCAGCACACTGGCTTGTAGTGTGGTATCAGCTGAGCAAACAAACCTCAATTCATCACAACTGGAAATATAGCTCTCTCTGTTTTCGTTGTTGCCAATGATATTCTGAGCAGTTCATCTTACACTTACGTGTGCATCATGCCTCAAACAACACTGGCATAAAATCAGACACAGTGGGGGGAAAATTTCTTAGAAAACTATTTTAACCTCAAAGAGGATAAATGAATCTAGTCAGGATCCAAAATTAACTTTTGGCCACACCTTTCAATAGCAGGTGGATTAGAATATTTACTGTCCATAAATATTTCTTAAGGCCAGAATACATATTTTGCTCCGATTTGCAGTCTGGACAAGTCAACCCCAATGTTGCTTAAAGTCATTGCCAGTTTTCAGATTTTGGTCACTTGGAGTTTTCACAGAAATGAGGGCCAGTGTCCGATTTTTAAGCTTTTGACTATGATTCCAGTCTGAGGATATTAGACATGTTTGATATTTTGAGCTGATTTTATAACAAATATTGTTTTGATTTGTCATCCTAGCAATGAGGTGCATGCTTCTGTGTGAGTTTATTGTGTTCGGAACAACTTGAAAGTCTGGTAGTGTGTGATCTTCAGTCGTTTTGTTTATGATGCCCTGTTTTTCTCTGTTACTATTTACAAAGTTGGCAAATGTATGATCCCTAGTGTTGTAAAATCTGTTCAGATTTTCTGTTCTGTCATGTAGTGTATTTCAGCCTTTACTAGCCACTGTATGTATAAATGAATGAATGAATCAATTAATTCATCAATTAATTATACCGATTACTCTTATTATACACAATGTATTTACGTTTGAGAAAAAATATATTTTTTTTTACTTATATATATAGAATATATATATATATATATTTATTGCTGCTGCTGCAAGCACGTACAGGAACTTGCTACTGCCAATGCATATGGAGATACGGTGCTGTGAGTATTTAAGACATACTGCTGCGGCACAAATAGCATATAAAATAACCCACAGCAGATCTATACAGGTGGAGCTGGGAAAGGTGGAGAGTTTCAGAGAAACTCTGAAAGCGCACTGCAGGAATCTCAGGTGAATGCTAGCCAGCCATATAAATGCAAGGCTAAGCTATTGAAGCATGAACTAATCTGCTTGTGCCAAGTCTTTTAACTCTCTGAATATCATCGGTTACATTAACAACCCGTCGCCTGCGCCATCTAGAATTTCATGACTAAACTATATATATTGAATGGAGTAAATTACCAGTAAAAAAAAATCTGTGAGTAATAATAATAATAATAATAATACCAATACTATACATTTCTTTTTCTTTGGATAAATGTGGTATAAATCTAAAAACAATACATAATTTAAAAGTAAACTTGGCCAAACAGAACAAAATACAGGCTCATTTATTTATGTTAAAGGTGCAACATTATGTTAATGCATGTGTGATTAAACATGTAAAAGATTTTAATTTGGTTGCTGCACTTCAGATGCACTTCAGGTAAACAATGGCGCAAACCTTGTCCACTAAATCAAAGGGTTTGAAGAGTAACATATTAACCCTGTCACTGCATCAGGAACCCCCAGTTTTTCCATATGAATATGAAAGGGTTATATCTGCTCCATGACTCTAATTCCCTCTGTCTGTTTGACTGATCCCTAGAGACAAGTTGTTGACCTGTGGTAACATTGTGATACATGGCCACTAAGCCACGTGGCTCCAGCAGTCTTTCCATACTTACTGGATGATGAGAGATGGGGAAGGCAAAGAGAGAGAGAGAGAAGAGGTTGGGGATAGAGAGGAAGAGAGTGACATCGTTTTATAAGCAAGTTACCATGAAAAAAATTTGTTAGCAAAATATTTGCTCAGGAGTGCGCTCTGGGCTGGGTAGATAACCTATCTGTGTTTGACTTTAGCTTCCCATGCTCTAAATACTCATCTTCTGCCTGTTTGGCTTATTGATTAGTTTGGCAAGAAACTAGGCCTCTCTAGCAGTGACCAAGGTCAAATGACACACACATTTAACTCGCTAATGCTCAAACTTCTGTTCTCACACACACACATACACACTCACACTAACCCGCATATACACGCACAAGAGCAGCATTAATGCTAACGACACAAAAATAGCTATTTTAAAGCAACATTATCTAGAGCGTTAATGCATTTCTCGACACCATCAACTTGATGTCTCCGACTTTGAATCAAATATCTTTCAAACTATCTGACCCCGTCAATTCGATGGCCTCCCTTTTCTCAAGCCATGCAGACTAATGCGATGTGCAATTAAAAAAGATCATTCGAATCTTTCTGCCGGCAGTAGCTTTGGTTCATAGCGCAGTCCCGCACCCAGAGTGCACCGTGTGGGTAGAAAAAAATAAATAAAAACCGCGCTAACTTCGACCTCAAACTTCCTTCTGATCGCTCTGGGGCGGCAGCAGAGGGAAGTTAGGGTTGACATGTTAGCCTGTACGCGCCGCTCACACAATTAGCTGGCTATCCTTTAATTAGTCCTGGTGGAGAATGCGGGCAGAAGGCACTCATTCCTCCCCCTGATCAATGGTATTGAAATCTGAAGGTTATTTCGGGGACATTGGGCCTCAGATTGTCGATGTCATTCCCATCACATGTGCATTGCCCCTAAGCCTTGTTCTGAACTGGAAGCGTTTGCAGGCAACAATGTGAAAAAAAGGTCCTTAATTCTAAGCACTTTGATTAACCTCTGCCAGCAAGGACTTGTCCGAACTGACTTGACGTACCCATGTGACACCCTATTATTAGCCCGCATCGAGCCACAGCACACTCCCAACCCCTCATCCGGCACTCCCTCCCATCAACTACCCCCCAACCTCTAAGTTTGTCCTTATGTAGTTGTATACATATCTGCCTACTTGCAGTAGGGGAGCGGGCACATGACCTCCCATTGTGAGGAATACTTGGCACGTGGCCCCACTCCTCAGTTAGAAGTATTGTTCTGTTGCAGAGGAGAGTGACACTGCTGGAGAAGATACTCGCTGACATTTTCGACTTTTTAACCACCATCAGCCCATTAATAAATGGCCGCATCTGTTTCGGAGGGAACGGGAGCGAGGGAGAAAGACAGAGGGCGAGAAAAAGAAAGGGAAATGGGGAGAGTGTGAGAGAGATGCCCGTGTAAATACACTAGCGCTAATCCAGCCAGACAAATGTGTGGAGGAGCCGAGAGAGAGAGAGGGTTTGACTTTGACTTGCGCTGTGAGGGGGCTTGTGTCAGTTCCACCTTTGCTTTATCTCATCAGCTCAGTATTAGCACATTGCATTTGCCACTCAAGTGTTTAGCATATATGTAAATTTTATAGCCCTCGACATGTTTGTCCCTGCTGACAGCCATGAAAATGTTTGCCCATGAGTTTGTGTGTCTGTCTGTGTGTGTGTGTTGGACATTCACTTTTTGGGGATGTGCATCTGAATGATGCTCTGCAAGGTGTGAATGTACGTGTGCATACATGTGTATCCGCTCTTGGGTGTTAGTTTCCGTATGCACTTTGATGATAAGCGAATGAGAGCTCCCTACAATAGAATACTTGAGTATCTGAAGAAAAGGGAATTGTGTTGGACACAAGATGGCATGAACAAAAATCTGAAGACACCTTCTTTTGCTTTGAAAGGAATCTGCATTCATTCAAAGGCTTCTTTCTTCTTTAGGTACAATGATTTGAAATTTCCTGAGCAAGTAGGCCTCTTCTTTACCCTTCAGTTGTAGAAGCAAGAGTGTTTTGTAGGTGCGAGACACGGGCAACCTTTCTTTGATAGTTGCTATGATATACGATGGGCCTAAAAGAATAGTCTGTCCCATGCTTTGCATTCAGCTGGCATGAGGGCTTTTTTTCCTGCTGCAAAAGCTACCTCATAATGTTTTCTAATTCTGTTCTATTTTAAGAGCATTACAGCATTCTATTTTAACAGCGTCTGAGGATCGCACCACACATTCTCTGTTAATGACCTTCACTGAAGGGCCACAGGAAACATTCTTATAAAACTTCTTTCATGTTCACAGAAGATTTGTTAGATACTGTATACTTAGCATTATTAATGTATAAATAATGCAACTTGAAGTGTTGAATTGTCTGAGTAATAGTTTTTAAAGAAAACTTTAAATAAAATGTTCCCCTCAAAAACACAAGTTATTTAAATAATTTGGTCTCCATAATGCTTTTTAACTGTCAATATAATGTTTTTCAATTTAAAGCATAATTTTAAATTTGGGAGTAAAAGAAGTAGTCCTGCACTTAATATTTTGTAGCAAGCACAGTCTTTGATCAAAATAACTCTAAGAAGTCTGTGTAAACCTAAATTTGGCAAAATTCAGAGTTAAATTAAATAGGTTATACCTCACAAGAAGTTGAATTATAATTGACAGGAAGAGGAATTTACTTGGATACAATTCTGGGAAATTCTAGGAAACAGGTCTGTCTTTCCTTTCATCCATTCATCTAGTTCTCCAGTGTCTCCAGCCATTTAGTCATCTTATGTCTCAAAAAAAGAAAACAAGAAAAAAGGTTAGCAGCGGATGCTATGAGTTGTGGTCATATGTGGTGGAAATAGGCACATTAACGTCTCTGGAGATGGACGTCCAGCCTTGAGATTGTCCATGCTCCACAATCCTCTCTTAAACCTCCCAAGATAATGGTACACTCTAAAAAAAGAAGGTTCTTTAAAGGTTATTTTCATGCAGTAATGGTTTTATTTAGAACCATAGCATTCTGAAGAACCCTTTTATGCTGAAATGGTTCTTTGTGTTAGAGATTAGGGTTCTTTATTCCCGCCCTTTTGCTTTTCAAATCTGTAACTGTCAAAGCATTTCATTACTGATTTTTTCTGGAGCTCAGTGATGCAACTACAGACTGTTAACACACTCTCAACAGGTAAATGATTTCATTCTTAAATTTAAATGCAAATTTAACTTTAAAAATGTAACTGGTTTCCAAACAAACATGTCCTTATCTTTTTTGTTTGTTTGTTTTTGGGCACATATAAGTGTGTGCAGCTCTGCTAAGCTGTGCAAACTTCTCTCATCTTCTCCACTAAGTAAAAGAGACAATTGATTTATAATTCATATTGTTAGATTTTTTTAAATTATTACTTGGGTTTATGTATAAACATACCCAGTCACAAAAATATATCTATATATTTGATCTTTTATCTATAATAACTATCCCATGACTTTATATAACTTTTTTCTTTTAGGATTATCAAGGGCTCATATACTATCCATTTTTGCTTTTGGCCTTCATAAACAATTTTTTTTTACATAAACACATGGACACACTGTAACTCTAAACTCAATTGTGTATTTCAGATATATTACATCCCACAACCTCATCATCTGCAGAGAAAAATCACCATTTAATCACCAAAATGTTGGACATAAAGGCATCATATGGATTGGATTATGATTGTTTCACTGAAACTTGGTCTTCATCACCTATTTTTTGTTCTCATTTTGTGTTTTAGTTCTTTATGTATTTATTCATGTCCAATGTCAATGCCGTCATTATGCGGTATGTATTAATGTTTATTGTCATTAATGTATTCAGCTAATAACTGTTGTTAAGAGCACTGACACTTTTGCATGTTAATAAAAACATACTTAATTCACACAACATGCTGCTGTTGTGGTTATTTTTGTTGTTGTTGTTTTAATGTAAAACCCTAACTGAGGCTACACTCTTAGATGCCTCATTACTGATTTTCTGGAGCTCAGCCATCCAACTACACAGACTGTCAACACACTCTAATCAGGTAAATAATTTATTTCTTAAATGTCTATAAATTATAACTTTCAAATCCTAATTGGTTTCCTATGTATTTTCTCTTTTTAGTTTAAGAGAACATGTAAGTGTTACCAACTCTATTCAGTTAAGGAGACTCTCCTCTTCTTCACTACTAATTACAAAGAATTAATTTATGGTCATTTTGTTTAGATATTTTTTATTACTTGGGTTTATGCATAAACATACCCAGCTATCCCATGACTTTATATTACTTTTTCCTTTTAACATTGTGAAGTGCTCACATACTACCTTTGGCCTTCATAAACAATTGTTTTCACATAAACAAATGAAAGGAGACAAACTGTATATCTAAACTCATTTGTGCTTTTCAGATGCTGTCACATCCTACAACCTCATCATCTGCAGAGAGAAATTGCCATTCAATCACACCAAAATACAGATAATGATTAACTTAGAGGTATCATAGAGGAGTGTGAAGATATTTTACTGGAGCTTGGTCTTCAATACACTATTTTATGTTCTATTTTGTTTTACTTCTTTAAGCATTTATTTATGTTCAATGTCCATTGTCATTCCTTAATGTATTCTGCTAAATAACGTGATTAGAAACAATTCATTTTTTGCTACAATTCTCACGATTTCATTAAAAATAAAAATAAAAGTACCTAACTGCCACGTTGTTGTTGTTGTTGTTGATGCTGTTGTTGATTTTATGTAAAACCCTAATAGACACTTCAAGATATTATAAAACCTGGCAGATAGAGGGGTAAAAACAATATTAATAAATAATATATACAAATATTACTAATATTAATGATATTAACATTCTAATATTAATGAAAAACTATCATTAAAAAGGTTATTTATAACACCATTAAGGTCATATATAGCATTTTCAAAGCATGGTTCTATATGGAACCCTATAAAAAGGTTCTATTTAGCACTAAAAAAATGGTTCTGCTATTGTTACAAGCCGAATAACCCTTTTCTGGTACTGTTTAGAACAATTTTTTTAAGAGTGTAGCATATAAAATGTCACATAAAGAAACAAGGCTTTTTTTTATTCAGACTAGCTGGATAAGTGATTTCTTTTTTCTTTTTTTTTTTAAATAGGCAACTGATTTCTTCCTGGCTTTTTAAGCATGAAAAACCAAAATAACTTTTAATTTGAACCATATTCTTTGGAGAAATGTCATATTATCTGAAAAGTGCACACATACAAATTAACTGTGGACCCTTCAATGTATTGAGCAAAGCTGAAAGAAGATTTGAGTTAGTTGAAAGAAATGGTACTGAGAGACATGTTTCAAAACTAATGTACAAGACCATTTGAATGTGACATTCCACCTTTACAAGCTGCTAAAGAGACAAAATGCCTGGGATTTGGTGCCTTCTCAGAAAGGCAGGCTACTAAATGGGTCTCAAGAACACAACACTGTTAGTACTATCCTTGTGAAAATCTGCACAAAAAACACTTAAGCACCTTTTCAGTTGCAAAGTCTCTACTTACTCTGCAAAGAAAAAATTGCATCGTCAGTGATGCATCGGCAAGAGACTGAAACATTTAAATGAGTTTGGACATTACTACCCTAGCTGATATTTTTAAAAAGTTATTTATGGGGAAAATAATGACTGTGCTCAAACAGATTTCCAAACTCTCTGTCTTCCATTGGTCAGAGAAACAGATAGCCGTGCCCTAATCTCATGCCACTGGTTAAGCCAATGTTGCTATTTCAAGCTTGTTTGGGATATTCAAACACACAGAGCAATATTTTGATACAGCCACAGTGTTTATACTCACTTTTTTTAAAGGGAATTTAATCTAAAAAATCTTTTACTTTACACCTTTTATAAAACAAAAAGTTACGTAAATAAATGTAGATAAAATTGATATAAATCACAGTATTAACAGTTACATTTTCTTTGGGGTCCTCTGGTGGGTGTTGAGCTGGAAGCATACACAGAAACCTGCAAGCTTTGGTTGCTAATACATCATTGCTAATTGCCTAAACAAATCAGTGCCAAACATATTGAATGCAATCAGACTGAAGCACTGGGATTCAAAACATCCTCATCAGGCACCCTTATCTGAATTTCCCTTCATGAGCAAAAGCTCAACAGTGTGTGTGTAGAGTCGTGTAGGTGCGCATGTTCATTCTTCCTAATTTCTTTTGGAGGTTTAGAGGATCATGATCAAGTGAGATGAGGACGAACAGAAGGACTGATTACTGGAGATCACAGGCCCAGTGTAGAAGAAGGATTATGGCTCAAAGAGCAGTTTACACTCCTTTGCTCTCGACTCAATTTCTCAAGGCGCTGCTTTCTAACGATTGGACTTACACTCAAGGCCACGCGTTGGCAGTCACACTATCCAAACAAACACACACAGACACGTGCACGCACACGCCACTTTTATTAATAGCCGAAACAGCTGCGGATCCTCTGGCTCACACTCGAGGAGAGGAATTCCCAGCATTCAATGGACAGAAGTGTGTTAATCTGCGATTCTTCACCATAGGCAGAAGACAGATGGATTCCTTCACTCTTTGACTTTTCTCTGCGCGTATGATGGGATCAGCTAGCGAGAGGTATGGGTATCCACCGCTAATTAAAGGTGGTGGGTGGGAATTGGAAGGATCGCTGGACAGATGGACTGCCTTCACCAAGGAGCCAGGGATCTTTGAACCCGGACTACGGAGCATATTTAATTAAATCTCCAATTGTCCCAAAAGCTTTGTCTTTCTCAAGTTTCGGTATGAGCTCAGAGGTGTTGGCTTTTCTGAATGTGATGTTTGGAATATTCAAATATTTTTTATAAAGATCTGACATGCATATAAAACAGGCCCGCTGTATGCATCCAATAGTCTTTTAACCCTGGGGTAACATCCTCTAAACCCTGGGTTAAGGACCATTTTAACCCTGGGTAAAGGAATATGCAGACATATTGAAAGCAGGTTAGCATCGCTTTTTAAGGTGCTAACCTGACATTTGTTAGTCTGGTTGTTTGTTGAGAGAGAGATGAAATGGAGTTGTAATAAAGGCTTTAACTATAGCAGCGTAGGACTATTATTCTGTTGCGTGGAACTGAAGAAAGGGGCATTTCATTCCAGCCCACATGTGGAAATCGAACATTCAAGCTGTTCATCCATTTTCTACCCCTGAATGTAAAAATGAAAAATCAAGGTTAATTCTTGTTTTTTCATTTAAAAAAAAAAAAAACGTACAATGATAATGGTGCAGTTTTCTCATGTCTCTTTTTTCAATACTAAATAAACAAAATGAATGAATGCAATGTACACGGACCAGTTTTCACAAGCTGTGTATGTTTCAGCATCTGATGGAAACATGTTAAAGATTTTGAATATTGACTGTAAGTGAAACTAAAAGTGAAAGTGACTTGATGTGTAGCCAAGTATGGTGTCCCATACTTGGAATTTGTGCTCTGCATTTAACCCATCCAAGGGCACACACACAGCAGTGAGTAGTGAACACACACACACACACACACAAAAACAGTGAACACAAACCTGGAGTAGTGGGCAGCTATTTTTGCTGCAAGCGCCCGGGGAGCAGTCGGGGGTTCGGTGCCTTGCTCAAGGGTTTCACCTCAGTTATGGTATTGAAGGTGGAAGAGAGAGCTGTACATTCACTCCCCCCACCTATAATCCCTGCCGGTCCGAGACTCAAACCTTTGGGTTACAGGTGGGTTACAATTCCGTTAGCCATGACTACTCTAATGGTTACAATGGGTACAATGCCTGCATGTTATTGGTCAAACTACTTTTCGATCATTGCCTTCACCAGGTATGAAAACATGAAAACAAAGCCAAACCTGCAATATAGCAATCCTGGTCAGGATGTGTCTGGGAAAAAGAGCACGTATGGTCACCCTAGTTAATTGGAGCAATAAATAGACAGTCCATTATTAAAAAAAGTCCCTTATTAAATCAACCTAAGATGATTTGCTGATATAAGATGATCGTAACTGGTTTGAGTTGGTCTCCAGACCTGGCCAAGCTGGATTAATGCTGTTTATTTAGGCAGCCAGCTTCTTGCCCAGCCTGGCCAGCTGAAAATTGCCCAAAACTCCTCTAAAAATATATCAATCAGCTTATTTTTTTTTTAATCCAGAAAAATTAAAGTTCTCAACCAGACTAGATTTTCATGCTTGTCACATGTTGTATTTGTCCATTCAGTGTTTTAAAAACTGTTACGACCCTATAGTTTTTTTTTATTAGTTCCTGCAGACTCATTGCTGTCATTCTCTGATTGGTCTTCTCTCCCTTAAAAGAGATGACAGCATTTCGTACCCCATTTGTATGCTTAGAGAGTTTGTTTCGATATTTGTTGTTTTGTAACAAATGCGTTGAAAGAGAGAGATTAAGGCGGCACTGCGCACGGAGCTTGACAAACAGAACATTTTACCTGGTGAGAGTTGGTTCAGGTTTGCAATAACTTTGGCTATCGAAGAGTTTGGAACTCGAGGCATAATTCAATCCCCAAGATGCGTGCTCGCAATAGATCCTTTGATCCTTCTCTGTAAAGACCCCTTACTGGCCATCTTTTGAAGAACTGGAGTGGATCTAATCCGAGCCAATACCAAGTCACTGTTCCATGTCCGAGCGTGGCGCGTGGACACAGCGAACAATCGGTTGAAAGAGAGAAGCTTGAATTAAAAGTTTGGGCAGCTAAGCAGTTACAATCCCGTGTTATGGGAAATACTCCTGTGCAGACGCCGGTACTCACTGCTCCTCCTCTCTTCCCTGCAACGTTGCCTGTGTCTACAGTAAGTCCTGACGCTGATGTTGATATTACTAAACAAATTTCATTAGTCCCTACGTTTAGAGAAAGTGAAGTTGACACTTATTTCACTGTGTTCGAGCGCATTGCAGCCACGTTAAAGTGGCCGAGAAATATTTGGCCTTTATTGTTGCAGTGTAAACATGTTGGGAAGGTTGCAAGAGGTATGTTCGGCGTTGACACTTGTACAAAGCATGAATTATAATTCGGTTAAAGCGGCTGTATTAAGAGCGTACAAACTTATTCCAGAAGTGTACCCTCAAAAATGTAGGGCTCATTTGAAAAACCCCAGTCAAACATTTGTGGAGTTTGCGTGTGAGAAGACTACATTGTTTGAGAAATGGTGTGTAGAGAGCAAAGTGACTACTTTTGAGCAGTTAAAATAACAAATTTTGATGGAAGAGTTAAAAAAACTGTGTTTTAGAAAAGGTGGTAGTTTATCTCAACGAACAAAAAGTTTCATCCTTAACTGAAGCTGCTGTAAATACACAAATAAGAGTGTAAACTTAAGAGTTTACAAATACAGTGTAATATCTCATGATATGAACACTGGCAAACCCAAAATAAAATAAAAAATTATACAACGCAGTAAAAATCTTTGCATCTACTGTAGCTAATTGTTGCTTGCTAAGGACCCTGCTATTTCATTTATTCATCTTTAGGAAAATGCTAGAAATTAAAATGACATTTTAAAAAAATCCCTGAGGAACCAATTTTTCACTGAATTGACATTGACAACTTTCACCTGTCCTAACTGGTGTTTGGTTGCACAGTACCTGGTAACAGTAAACCTGCCAAACCGGTTTTAAACGAGCCCCTTCTGTTTACTGCACCACGAATGACAACCAACATATCTAAGTGGCACAACTCTGGTTACTATTAGCTCAGATGTTCAGCTAGTGGAAAGGAAGTTAAAGTTTTCTGCAATGGGCTAAGAGCTTTTCAAACTAAACCCATTTACTTCTGACCACTCCATTACAGGTGTAGATAGGGTAAAGAAAAGCAGAACACCAGGGGTTGACATCCAACCTTTAGATACCAGGCTAATCCATCTATTCCAACCCCTTTCTCTCCCTGAATTATCACCTTTTGACATCATTTTTTAAAATCTGCTGTCAAAGGAGTGTGGGATGTACAATACGGGGAGGATGGGGAGTAGAAGATGAAGAAAGAGCAACAGAGAGAGGGTGAGAATGGGTAGAGGAATCTCCTCTTAAGTCCTCAGCCTCAGTTATGATTAATGACCCAATACACCTCAAAGTTCATAAACTTCCCAACCCGCTGATAGTTTATACAAGCTAAATGATTTATTTCCAGCGCATGCCAAACTGCTCATTCCATGTGACGGATATTTCCAGAGTCCTTGCTTGAGGTTGCATCTTGGCGTGAGATAGCAAGCCTTATGAGGGTAATATAGTAATAGAAACCCCCCAATACATCTCTTAAGAGAACTTGTTAGAAGTCAGCTCAGATTTCACCTGATGTATGTGACGATTCCATGAAAAGATGGCACCATGCCACAGTTATGTGATAGACATAGTGTATGTAAAATAAAAGTATCCTATGACTAGTTATTAACTTTAGGTTGGGTGGCTTCAAACTATCAGAGCTATCTTCAGACTTGGAAATATCCTATCAGCCTTTACATAACTCATAGATACTTTGTGCTCCGAATGCAGCCCCTCACCCCTCCCCTCCTCTCCTCTCCTCTCCTCTCCCATTCAATGACTGTTGGAGGAATCTGGCTCCTTTCCTTTTAAATGCATCCGATCGCACCTCTCCATGCTGGAACCTGCGTCTGAGGGATCTCTCCAACACCTGTCACCCCAAACAGCAGCGTTTTCTGAGTGCGTTCTCCATCACTGTCACCCTCCCATCACCTGCCTACTTTACCTTATCCCCCTCTCCTTTCATTCATCAACATTTTAGGTGCTGCCTTTGACAAGGTCACATCTATTGCTTACCTCGTACATCATATTTATACTAGGGCACTGACAAACCCTGTGATATTGGACACCGTTTATTTGTCTATTTACATTCTAAGGTTGTACGTGGTCTAAGGAACATTGTTCAAAGGAAAGCACAGATGTATGAGGTGATTTTAAGGGAGAGTTTTACAGAGTTGAATGACTCTTGAAGGAAAAGGTTAACTGCCTGGTCAGATGGTGTTATGGTCTGACAAAGACTTTGACAGGCTATTTGTGTTTGGAAGTAGACTGACCTTCAGATACTTTTAGGCACAATTATCCAACTATTTGGATTTAGCTAACTCAATTAAGTAATCTTTACAGCTTCAACTTGGCCATTAAAGGTATAATTTTACAGTTCTGTACTCATTCTAACAGTTGTTTCCATTCGTGTGTTGAATTTATGCAGAAAATACAAATTACATAAAGGGCTTTCAAGGTCAAAAGCTAACTGGTAGCTTTAAAGCTATAAAAAAGACCACTCAGTTTGAAGAGTTAAACTTCAAAATGGCTTTGAACATCATTTGGTCGTTTTATATTATAATTATTGTGCATGATGTTTTTATGATAACATAATAGACTACATGGAATATTTGTATCATACCATTTAAACCATAATTGACTTAAAAACTGAAGAAACCAGGTACAGCATCTAACTCAAACACTTTCCCTCATAGAAATACATATAAATCTTAACCTAATGTGTTCATTGTGTAGTATTTGTCTTCCTAATCACTGCTGAGCTGTCAACTTGCTGCACAAAACACATATAATCTAAGACTAAAGGGATGGCCACAAGTACATGTTTAATTCCATTGACTTTCATTCACACGTATGCGAATGTGGGAGACCAGAAATGCAGGCTCATGGTAAGAAGTTTTGTATATCACTGCATTCCAAAGTTCAAGTTTGGTGAACTGTGCACTGTGAATTTGTATCACACAATGTTTATCACAGACATAATGTATCAAATGGAAGGACAATAGCTGTTCATCTCCTTTGCTGAATTAAAGGAAACTTTAAACCTGAAACTTTGCATTCTCTAAGTTTAGTGTGACTGTGGCTTAAGTGTTACTGAATGCATTTTAAACAGATGCCCACTTGCAGCTGCCTGAAGAGTGACCTGACTATACAGCGCGGTACAATGAGTGGAATAATTAAATTGTAGAATATAATTCTGCAAAATGTTTGGTTCTAACAAAAGATTCAATAGCTAACATGACATATCAGGGCACTCTTTAATTATTGTCTTAATGAAGTCTCCACTTAAAATAATTGGCTTGGCATGAATCACTTAGTGCTGATAGCATGAGCCTTTGTCCTAGTTATGATTTCCATTTTTGTTTTTTGATGCGTGTCGGAGGTCTGTGTGTAAAATAAGATTCCATGAGCCAATCATTTGCTCTCTGTGGAAAATATATGTACATGTAACTCAGCTCTGACAATGTATCTGAATAATAAACATTGTCGATTATATTTTTTGCCTTTATAGGACTGTCTGTGTTTTGGACTTGATTTTCCTTGTTTTACCCCTGTCGTAGCTCCCGGATTTCCTTATATGGTCATTTTCCTGTTCTTGTTTAGTTTGATTGCCTTATCCTATGCACCTGTGTTTCCCCAATTATCCCATGTATTTTAGTTCCTGTCTGTATCATTCCTCGCTCCTGTGTTTGGATTACCCTTGTGTTTCGAGAATTAAAGGACTGTTGATTGTACTCCTTGTCTCCATCATTCCTCCGACAGTGTAAGTGTGACAAGCACATTAAACTGGAGACAAAAAAGTAGGGGTATGGGGCACTGGGACATGACCCAGGCTGGCCGTATATAATACAATAATTATAATAATATAATACTGTAAATATACAGTAAAAACATTATTACTTTGAAATATTATTACAATTTAAAATATATTCTATTTTAATATCTTTTTTTTTTGTGTGATGAACAACTGGCATTGTTCAGCCTCATACTACAAGTCTTTAGTGTCACATGATCACCCAAGGAACACATCCCCCCCAGGATTCTTTGATGAATACAAAGTTCAAGAACAGCATAAAGGTGTAGTTACAGCATCTACCAGCAGGTGCTAACTGACCAATGCTAACCAGAAAAGCCTTGACCCTTTGGCAGTCTCTATCTAGAAATAACAAGTAACAGATCATGGTAAACGTATGGTTAAAGATGCATGCCTTTAGCAATTTTGTAGGATTTTTAATTTATAAAGACTGTAAAATTACTTTCATACAATATTCATTTTGGTGGCCAGTTTTTCTATAATGTTCTGACACATACCACTGAAAAGTTTGCAGATTATCTTTAAGCATTTTTTAAAGCATTACTGTGGCTTTGTACACACACATTACTCAGACCCTAAGCAGAATCACAAAACAGCAAGAACCTCAGGTAGGAAATAGCCATTTTCATTCTCTCCCGGTCATCAAGGTCGAAACTTTTCACTCTTGCTTACTGAGACAGTAAATGTTTATGACTTTTAGAGGTTGCACAAGTGTGGTTAACGCTTTAGATTACAACCCGCAACATACTGCGTAAGTAAACATAATGTACAGCGTAACTTTTTTTAATTATAGTGTACCTATTCAGTACCGCCATGTAGGTATAAGAGAATAATATGCTAAGTTTGGGAAATAAAGGGGTAATAATCTATAAAATTGCAAATTATTTCTACTGTAAATATTTTGAAACTAAGGGGTACATATTCTAATATTATGTGGTATGTATGACTTAACAATCTTATATTTGGATACGATTTAGCAAAAACATACACTGTGTACTTTTTTATAGCCTACACATATAAAACACGCTGGTAATTGTTTCAATCCAAACAATCGGTTGAGACAGTTGGGTTAAGAAGCTGACTTGATTTGACTCAATTTGGGTTGATATCAGTAATAACTAAACCAACGGTGCTGGGTTATGAATGTGGAGGACGTGAATGAGAGCATGCAGCGAGTCACGTGAGTTCAAATGTGAACCGTTCTGTGTGCGACGAAATCCGTGACTGCAGTGCTTAAGACGGGAACATGTGTGGAAAATAGGAGAAAACTAATCGAAGCGCAGACAAGTGACAACTTTGAAACTGTCTGAAATGTGTTCCTTTAAAACTGGACCAGTGAATTTGGTGAGTGCGAACTGGAAACAGAATGGCACTCGAGACGATCGAGTCGGTGTTTGCGGCACTTACGACAGGAATATGTGTTGAAAATACAAGAAAACGAATCGAAGCGAAGAGGAGAGAGATTTTTGAAACTGACTGGAATGTGTTCCTCTCAGTAAGAGCGCGTACGCCGGGGGTTCGCATCGTAACTGGCAGAGGGAATGGAGACGGGCAAGTCCCTATCTTCTTCCTCACCCGCCAGATCCAGTGCTCGCTCACTGGGATCGGAAGCCCGTTCTGCGGTTATTTCCCCCCGGGGAGCGAGCTTGGCGCTCCGCCTGTCTTCCTCCGAGGAGGTTGATGTGGTGGGTGTCGATGAGGAATCGCCCCCTCAGTCACACCAGTATGAGGAGCTTTTGGAGGTGGTAACTCGTGCCGTGGCCAAACTGAATATCGAATGGCCCACCGAGAAAATGGCTGAACCACAAAAAAGTAAATTAGATGAGCGGTTTTTGCGTACTAAGCCACCACCTCCACGCCGGAGCCTGCCATTTTTTCCCGATCTCCACATTCTCGGCCCGCTCTTTATTATTCCCGCCTCTGATTATTATGGCAATGTGGCGGGGGTGAAAGAGCGCGGTTATAAGACGATGTCCCGGGTAGAGCAGACGCTTGCGAGCAATCTGTCTCCCGGCGCGGCATCGTCTCTAAAGGCCACTGCATTGCCCTCCAAGCCGTGAGCACTGACTATTCAGCGCTGGTGGGCAAATGGACTGCGGCGGCGGGTCAGGCTTGTGTGTCTGCACACCATGGCGTGTACTAGCCGGTACCAATGCGACCTACTGAAAGAGCTAGCTGAGGGTGAGCAGGTAAAATCTGATGATTACGAGCTCAGGTAGGCCTTGATTTGTCTCTCCGGTGCCACTAAGGATACCCGCCCGTGCCATTGGCAGGTCTAGGAGCTTGGTGGCACGGAGAGGCATCATGGCTGAACCTTGTCAGACCTGAAAGAGAGGACAATGTCTGCCTAATGGACGCACCCACTTGCGCCTTCTGGCCTGTTATGACGCCGTCAATTCGTTCGGCGACAGGTACCAGGCGGCCCGTACCAGGCGCGGCATTCCAGCGGTCTCTCCCCAGCCGTCTCCTAACTCCGGGTCTCTAGAGACTGATTCCCTAGTAGACTTTTTGGCAGCGTGAAACTACTGCCAATGTTTCCTCAGTTGCGGGGGGTCCTGCGACTGTAGAGAGAGGCTACGACTCCATCTTTTGTTCCCTCCGCCTCTTTTCAACGGATTTACGCCCACCCGCTGGTGGGTTCCGAGCAGGCTCTGGTCATGGAACAGATGTAGTTACTCTTTTGAGGAAGGAGGCTATCGAGGTGGTCCCTCCTCATGTGAGGTAGTCCGGGTTCTACAGCCGGTACTTCATCGTTCTGAAGAAGGATGGGGGGTTGTGTCCAATTTTAGATCTACGTCAGTTGAACCGCTCAGTCATGTGACTGAAGTTCAGGATGCTTACTATCAAGCAGGTCGTGTCTCAGATCAGGTCCGAGGACTGGTTTGGTTTGGACTGATACTTCCATGTATCCATCCTTCCCAGTCACAGGGAGTTCCTGAGGTTTGCTTTGGGGGGCAAAGCGTATCAATATCGTGTTCTTCCTTTCGGCCTTGCACTCTCAACCCACACTTTCACAAAGTGTGTGTATGCAGCCCTTGCCTCCGTGCGACTTATCTCTTAGCTCATTCAGCGATGGTGGTTCGACATCGAGATGTCGTTCTTGCTCACACGAAAGAGCTGGGGTTAAGAATTAACGCCAAGAAAAGTGTGCTTTCTCCATTATAGAGGACCACTTATCTGGGCGTGTTGTGGGATTCGACCACGATGCAGGCACTAATGTGCCCCTTCTCGTATCGAGTCGATCCTCGCCGCAGTCGCGCGAGCGTTTAAGAAGACTGGTCACTCACTGTCAAGCGTTTCAAGACTTGCGGGTCTATGCTAGCTGCGTCAACGTATACCTATTGCCTGCTGGACTAGGCCCCTAGATGGTTGGATCAACGAAACCAATGTTTTCTCCCCTAGGAACCCACTTGCAATGTTCAGTCATCGCGGCGATGCCTACTGCCTTGGACATGTGAGGAACCTGGTTCTTGGCTCCGGGCCCCGTGCTGGTAGCTCCTTGTCACCGAGCATAATGCTAGCGGACATGACGCTCCGCTCACCGGTTGGGGAGCGTCATGAGTGGCCACCCTGGCCGTGGTCTATGGAGTTGTCGCCAGTCTTCTGTGGCACAATCAACTGCCCTGTATATGTGGTCCGTGCTGCATGCCTGACTACTTCTCCACCTGATAGGTCCCAATGTTTTGCGCGTACCGACAACACAGCGAGGTGTCTTACCACCACCAGGAGGATCTGCGTTCACGAGGCCGTTTGGTACAACTACGTACCAGATACTTGTGGGGTCCCAGGCAACTTCTCTTGCTTAGAGCACGTTTACATCCCGTGCACTCAATTTTGTGCCGACATCCTGTCGAGCAGGGGCCCGAGGGAGAGTCTTCGGCCAAGCTCTGGTGGATTTGTTTGCGACTCGCATGACATCGCACTGTCCCCTCTGGTTCTCTCTAAGTCCTCCAGCTCCACTGGGGCTGAATGCCACGGTACAGACGTGGCCGAGGCTTCATCTGTACACCTTTCCCCCGATCGCTCTGCTCCCGAGAGTTCTGGAGAGAGTGCGCCAGGACGGAGTCCGCTTACTGTTAGTAGTCCTGTTCTGGCCGGGCCGAGTATGGTCTCGGACCTGATTTCTCTCCTCGACGGCGCTCCGTGGGAGATTCCCCCCCCCCCCACAAGGCGAAGGACCTCCTCCCACAGGCGGAGGGTATGATCTTCCACCCCCGCACGGAGCTGTGGAAGTTGTGGGTGTGGCCCTTGAGGGGGCACAACTCATAGCTTCCGTTCTCTATATCGAGGTTGTTGAGACCATTCTCCAATCCAGAGCTCCCTCCACGAGGAAAATGTACGCCTTGAAGTGGAAACTTTTCACTTCTGGGTGCGGAGACCGCCAGTTCGACCCAGTTAACTGCCCGGTTGGTATAGTGCTGGAGTTCTTGCAGGCCCGTTTATCCGCAGGTTGGACCCACTCCATCCTGAAGGTCTATGTGGCGGCTATTGCGGCCTACCACGCCCCTCTTGGTGGCCAGTCAGTGGGAAGACACCCCCTGGTTACACGTTCCTCCGCGGTGCACTGAGGCTGAGCCTCTCGTACGATCACGTGTCCCCAACGTGGGACCTAGCAGTGGTGCTAGAAACTCTCTGTAAGCCTCCATTCGAACCTATCAAAGAGATTTCTGATCGCCACCTCACGATAAAAACTACCTTTCTTCTGGCGATATCCTCCCTCAAGAGAGTTGGGGATCTGCAGGCCCTCTCAATGGCCCCTTCCTTCCTAGACTTTGTGCCCGGTCTGGCCAAAGCATTTCTGTACCACTAGAGGGGCTATGTCCCTTAGTCCCCTCCTCTGCACCGGGCGGCCTGTCACTCCAGGCCGCCCCCACCCTTCAGTCCTCCTCCCTTTGAGGATCCAGACCAGCAGAGGCTAAACGACATGTGTCCCCCCCCCCCCCCCCCAAAACCCCCCCCCCCCCCCCCCCCCCCGTCGTGCCTGGTGCATACTTTCCACAGACTCTGTGGAGGAGGGCGGACCAGTTGCTTGTTTGTTACGGTCCCCTTAAGAGAGGTCTGCCGGCAACTAAACAGAACCTCAGTCGGTGGATAGTGGATGCCATCTCCATCTTTTATGAGTCCTCTGATCTCCCCTCGCCGCTAGGTTTCAAGGCTCATTCTACTCTAAGTGTGGCGGCATCTAAGGCTTTTTTAGCAGGTGTGTCTATGCTGGACATCTGCAACGCTGTGGGTTGGTCCACGCCCCTTACCTTTGTTAGGTTTTATGGTCTAGACTTTCGAGCCACTCCTGGCTCTTCTGTCCTCTCGCCCTAGTTGTGCAATCTTCCACACTCGGCAGAGACCTAGAAGTCTGGCTGCGTGGGCATTCTCTTTCCCTAGCGTTTTCGACGCAGCTCGAGTTTCTGAAGAGGAACGTCTCAGGTTACGTACGTAACCATGGTTCCTCGAGGGAACGAGACGCTGCGTCTCGGTGCCATACTTCCGGCGTCCCTGCCAGCGCTTGCTTCATTCCTAGGAGCTGACACTGATCTCACCGCACATGCTTTTATAGCCTCCTGGTCATTACGTCACCCGCCGTGGCGTCTCGCCCATCTATTGGTCTGATTACACACGGGGTTCAGAGCCCGTCATGGTGAAGGTGTTCCCCTAGATTTTCGACGCAGCGTCTCGTCCATCGAGGAACTAGGGTTACCTACGTCACCTTAGGCGTTTCTTTAAACTGGAGGGTTTTGTCCGAGTATGTTCTCACAACATTGAGCAGCTACTGATGAGTGGTAAAACTGTGGGACTCTACTAGTTCACAGTCTCACACTGGGAACTGGGAACTAGTCAAAATGGTGCTTGAGGATGTGGATCAAAACAGTAAAACCAAAGACCTGACAGGTAAAATCCTGTCAGGTACACAGTTTAATCTTGACTTTTAGTGTTTATTGGCGTGATGGTTTGGTTTAGTTTATGGTTTAGTTTAACTTTGTCAGTGGGTGAAAAACATGAACAAATTGAACAAAATCTTAATTTTGTTCTTAATCAGGCTTTTCAAAAGAATTTGGTTTAACTGTAGAAGCTGTATAAGTATGGTGTTGCTTTGCTTTTTTCTGAACTGGTATAATACATTTTTATATTTTCTGTTGCCTGTGTTGTTACTGTTGTAATATTGTGTGTGATTTTAATTTAAAAACCCATTTTGGGTTCATTTAACCCAGCAGTAGGCCTATAGTAAATTTCAAACAATATTTTAATTTAATAAAACAGTCCACCATGTTTATTGATATATTACCTGATATATAATGTATATATGTATTACCTACTGTATAAACAATCGTTTCAGAGCAATTTGTTGTAGCCATTTACCCTGTAACTACATGGAACAATGGGGGAACAAAGGACCACTTTAATTTACAGCCCGCAGATGTTGTATTTACACTGTAACTACATGGAACAAGAGGGGAACAAAGCACCACTTTAATGTACAGCCCGCAAATGTTGTATTTACCCTGTAACTACATGGAACAAGGGGGGAACAAGCACCACTTTAATTTACAGCCCGCAAATTTTGTATTTACCCTGTAACTACATGGAGCAAAGGGGGAACAAAGCATCTCTTTAATTTACAGCCCGCAAATGTTGCATTTACCCTGTAACTACATAGAACAATGGGGGAACAAGTGTAATATTTGCCACTGTAATCACAGAGAAAAATATGTACTAAGTTTAATTTAATTGTTCGATGGCCAATTAAACCTCTCTCGAAAAATTTTTGTGCTATAAAAAATCACAGCACAACGTCTACTGAAGCAATGTTGATCATGTAATTTTTTTTCTGTGAACAGCGGAAAGAGGTAAGCTTGTTTTACAGCTTCATGAACCTTTGATGGTATATCATTGCAAAGTTTTTGTGTAGTGTGTTGAGAAGTTGCTGGTGTGAAGTGCTGAAATCGACCATAAGCTTTCATAGTAAGTATCTCGTGAACTATATCTAGCACAAACTCATTAACTCCATTTCACTAATTCCAGTTTTGTTGTGCAGAATCTCCCGCACACCATATATCCTTTCATAATATCTATGTACCCCTAGTTAAAAATACCTATAGGCGATATAACTAACAATAATAATTATACAAAGTATATCGTCTTTCTAAATCATTCCCAAACATAAGATTGTTGTTTAGGCCATACATACCACGTATAATTAGAATAAGCACCTCATAGTTTCAAAATACTTACAGTATAAATGATTTGTAATTTTATAGGTTGTTACCCCTTAATTCCGCAAACGTTGCATATTATTCCCCTACCTACACAGAGGTACTGAATAGGTACATTATAATTACAAAAAAGTTACGCTGTAACTTCAGTTTACTTTCGCAGTTCTTTGCAGGTTGCATATCTGGTTGTTACCCCCTTATTACCCAAACGTAACACATTGTTCCCTTATATCTACACGTGTTCTTTATAGATATACTATAATTACAGAAATGTACACTGTAAATTTTGTATACTTTGCGGGTTGTAATTTAAAGCGTTACCCAAGTGTGTGACAAAAAGAAAGAAAGGATAGAGTGCTGAGCAGATGTGTTTATCATCCAACAAAAACCTACAAGAAACCATTATTTATTTGTTTGCTGTAATAGCATAGAGCTAAGCTGATGGCACGACAGTGTGCTAAAGCATATGGATAACAGAAATGTCTCATGGAAATGGTTTTCAACAGTTGGACTGAACCTTTCATGCTGGCAGCATTCCAATTCTAACTGCTGCTCTTTAATCACAGGGGAGTTTTGTCCTCATTGTCAACGACCTGACAGCACACACCCTAAAACAGCAGCCACGTCTCAAGAAAGGATGCAGCTGCTTGCGAAGGAATTGCAGGCTTCACTAAACACAACCTCACCAGTACTTCACAGGAAATCTGTCGAGCACAGGACAAACAGAGCTTCACCAAAAGTAGTAATGCGCGTTCTATCAACTAGAAATGATGGACCAACACTGAGCTGAAGTATACCTCTTTCCATCAGTTTAACTCTTAATCTAGAACTGTTAAGAAAGTTTCCATTGAAAAAAAGGTGGTTCTGGTCTGGAAAAACCTGCTGGTCCAAGACCTGGTTATAGTAACGACTGGTACAATGTCCTAACAAAGTACAGCAAGGTCTTGGATGCTTAGCTTTAGGCTGCATTGCCAAATTAAGCCCAAAGTATACTTTGCTTTTTAAACGTACACTAGGGTATGTGTGCAGTGCACTCTGGATTGTTGTTTCACTGTCAAAAAAGAAACAGGTGAGACAGAACAACAAACTACTGGAGATTGCAACAACAACCATGCTGGTGTGAGGGGGTTAAATAGAATACATTGTAATAATAATAATTACTTTATAATTGTTATAATATGTTTCATATATTGGGTCATTGGTTACTGCAATGAAATATTTTTTTGTCTGATACACAATTTCAAACTAGGAGTAGACTTAAAAAAAAAAAAAAAAATCCTCAAAGACAGCTATGTTTCTGTAGCAACATAGTCAGTTACATTGTCATATGGCTGTCAAGTCTGAAAGAGTTTCATAGATATCCTGGCAGAGCACCAGCTCCAGCACCAACATCATTACAGTGGAAAAGTGGTACTTGTATTTCTCTGTGATGGGCTATGATGTGTTTTAATGTGAGATACTACATCTTATTAAACGAGACCGTCGTTACTTATGATGTGAGTGACTGCTCTTGGAGCAGCTGGGGGAGGAGAAGGTGTGTGCCGCAGGAGTGATGGTACAGCCCCAGCTGTAGTGACCTGTCTGTGCTGATCGCCTGCAGCTAGCCTGAGGGCGGTGAACGCCTGAAGGAGGTCCTCACTAAACAACAAGTAAATAAAAGATATGAGGGATGTCAGAGCCACAAAGGCCATGGCCATCGGGTAGGAGACTGAGACTCCCTGTGAGACAACACAAGCATCTGCAACACAAACCAACAACTCTTTGCTTCATAAAGAGACCCTTTTCTTCTGGCCCATCAAGTACAATGCTGGATTACAGCTGCACTGTGATACTGGGTTCAGGCAAAAAACATCACATATTTATCTTTAATTACGACCAGAAACATCAAAAGCATATCAAAGCGGCTTTTCATTGAAGTATCCTACCAGCAAGCTGAATGTGTGCTAAAAACTGTAGCAAGTTATTTGGTTAAAGGAAGGATAATGTACAGTCAGCCGATCAAAATCAAAAAACCCATTAGGGTGATCAAGACCCCGACATGGCTACTTATCCATAAATACATGGACAGAAAATTGAAAAATTTATTATCTTACTTCCATCAAAATCCAAAAATTGAAGATCGATTAAAATCGAAGAATCAATATTTTTTACCCAGCCCTAGTTAATGCTCTATTGTGTTTGAAAAGAATGTACCACTGACACTAAACCTAGCCAATAAGCAAAAGTCAAATAAAAATGCATTCGCTGAAGCAACCATGCCATTTTTGCTTGTTCCTACAAGTCTTTGAACTCTTTTATCATGATCTGTGTGAATGCTGTACCAGGTAAGCAAACAAGCATGTTTACTATGTTACAAAAGCCATACATAAGGACTGGTTATGTAATGCAAACGTCAAAATGGCTTAGTTACAAATCATACACTGTGGTAAAATGTCTTGAGGTCATTATATAGTATTGGCTAAGGAACCATGTCTTTATTAAAAGATAATCTGCCCCTTAATCATAATTTGTGTGAAAAAGAATACAAGTTACTGCCAATGTGTTCATTTCAGCTGGAGACTGCAATGAATTGAATGTTTAGGTACTTTGACATCCAGTCATGGCCCTTACACAATCTATAGGACCACGATTGCCCAATCTGAATTAAGTAATTTAGAGACCTCATAATAACAGCCTTTAGTCATACTATATCCTTCTGAAAATGACTAACGGCGGTAGTCACGTTCTTAGCCATGCCTTAGTGTTCAAAAACAACTTAGCATATGCTCAGTCGTGCCCTATCATCTCTGATCTACACTTCAGAGGAGCGAGGCGTGAGGTTTTGCATTTACTTGGTCCCTCCCCCATTAACTTCAGTTAAGTAACTGCGTCAGTCCTGGCAACTTAATTACTCTTGTCCTTTACAAATTAACAAACTCATTTCTTTCCCAGTATAATAACCAGATGCCCTGTAAGAGCTTCTGTCACCTCAATTCGGTTCTAATTACCTCAATTTCCTTGTAAATCATTTTTATAGGGGCAGTAAAGCAGTGTTGGCAAGCCAAGACAAGGCATTTGATGGAACAGATCATGTGACAGGTGTGTCAGCCCTGCTCCTGGAAATCAAACTGCAAAATTTAGTTCCAGCTCTAATCAAACACACCTGAATGAACTATCAAAATCTTTGGGTTCACTTGAAAATGACAAGCAGGTGTGTTAAAGCAAAGTTGTAACTAAACTGCAGTAAGATACAGTAAAGCTGAAAGTATAATAACCTTGTTTTGCTTTTCTTGGTCTTCCAGATATAGAAAATTGGATTTCAAATATATATTCAGCAAGTACATAAAATAAGCTAGTATTCCATTCCCAAAATAGCCTTGCATTTCAATCCACGAAGAACATGAAATAAAGTGAGAGTTCCTTCTTTCACCACAGGGAGGTTTCCTGCACTCAGAACTTAGATTGGAATCCCTCTCACTGTCAGTCTAGCAAGTAGTTCCAGTGTCCCGAAACACACGTAGGGCCTTGTAAAACATCACAGAGCCAATTCTCATGCAATAAAAACCATTTACAGAATGCTTGGTCATGTCTGTATGTGCTTTTCACAACAGAAAATTAGTTACAAAACAACTAAGTGAAGTCCACATAACTTCACAGTATGAAATAATACAAATAAATTATGAATTAAATATAAATATTTAAATAATCAAAGTAAATTAATGTATTTTTCATTTTGTTTGCATAACACACTGATCCATAATGCTACAAGTGTCATACTTAGGTTTAACTTAATTTTAAATGCATGCACTTAAAATTGCAATACAGCCTGCCCTATACTGTACATGGCATTACAGCTTCAAGTTAAGACAATTTTTTATGTGACAATTTGTGACAACTTCACAAAAATCAATATTTCGGCCCTAGAAAGTATGTAGACACCTAATCCACACTTTAAAAAATACATGAATGTCATTGCATTCTATTAAAATAACAAACCAAATGGCATTTATTAAAAATAAATAAATAAATACCACAAGCACACGTTTGAAGCTATACAGTGTGTCTTAAGTGTCTTAAAATGTCTTGGGGCCCTTGAATATGAAAATTTCCATTTTGCAAATAAATATAGTCTAACCCACAGTAGTACAGGCTACTTTGAAAGGATTAAATTATATTTATTGTCTTGAAATATTTGCATGTCTACCAAATTAAGTTATTCTTCTTTTACCTTAAATGTCTTAATGAGACCGTTTTGCATCAATGAATGTAAAAACCAATAACAGAGGGACAAAGCAAATTCAATTGTGTCCGGGTCACTGATCTGCCCCTTTCTGCAGGTTGGGGGGTTTTGCACTAAAAAGGATGAAGGCTGCAAATATGAAAATAAAAACCATTTGATCAAGCTTATTACAAAAGAGTGCACTGCTTACATTCATGGATGGGCCTTTTGTCATAATTATTACCCTTCTCTCTCTCTCCCAATATCTTGGGTTGCAGCTCTTCAGCCCCAATTCTCCCTGGTGACCATTTGAACTAATTACAATGGCTTCTTCAGTAAGCATCTCTAAGACATGCTAAGGAGAATCCTCTTCCAGCCTCCAGCAAGATACTCTCTTCCATTCAAACGCTTCAAATGCTTTCTGCAAGTAATTGTCTGTCCTTAGCAATCCCCTAATGACATTAAAAGTCTCATTATATGCCCTCTCGAAGGGGCGTTTAGCTGGAAAATCTTAAGCAACAGACAGCTTAGCTCCAGGGCTTTGAATAAGCCCTTATGTGAATCAAGTGTCATTTACTAATCCAAACTGTAATCTCATAAGTATTCTCACATTCCATGCTGGTATGTCCTCATTTCCTTTTTAGGAATTACATGTTTGGATTGTTCTTGTGTTCTTCTAAATGAATTGTTCTGGCTGTCTTAAAACAACTTCAAATTGCAACTTAACTTGTATTTATAAAGTCTGGAATTATTGAATTATTTATTATTATTATATATTTTTTAATGAAGATTTGTGAAAACTTTCCAGAACACATCATAATACTATAGAAGCCTGTTTGGCCATGAAAATAATTCTGAACAACAATTCAGAATTTTGTTTCCACAGCTGGGAGTTTCTATCTCCCAATAACTTGTTTGCACATGACGTCACGTCACTGCGTTGGAGGCTTCACAAAACACAACACTAAACACAGGGCAGGAAGTGATTTTCTACATAGGAACCACTATCACAAAATGTGTATGTTTTGTGCCTTTTATTGTGTACCAAAAGTTGATGTTCATATGGGGGTAAAAAAGCTAGAAATTGACTGAAAAATGCAGGAAAATGTGTTTTGTTAACCTGTGTCTGCTGTCGGGAGGAGCCGAGTCCAACGCACATGTACACACGATAAATAAGAGATTCACTGATTATAACAGAACATTGTGAGATTGCAATGAAGTGAAGAGAGTGGCAGCTTTTTAGTGATTATAAAGGGAGCGCGCTTTGCGAGCTTTTTAGGCTATAATCAATTCGAAATTTGAATAAAAGTTGTTTTTCATGCTGCTTAACAGGACCACCATCCACATACTACATACGCTTCCTCCTCCTAAACAGTTCTCATCATTTCATACTAACAGTGCTATTGACACTCTTTGCTCACTCATACGTCTTGTTTAGACACTGTCTGCCCCCTCTCTTCCAGGCCAGCTCGTACCACCCTTCTGCCCCTTGGCTGTCTGATGCTCTCCACGAGCATCGTTCTAAGCTCAAGGCTGCTGAAAGGGTGTTGCGCAAATCCAAAAATCCTACTGACCTTAATGTGTATCAGTCACTCCTCTCTTCCTTCTCGCTAATGCTACCATAACAAAATTAACAAATCGTCTAACACTCGCATGCTCTTTAAAACATTTTCCTACCTCCTTTGTCCTTCTCCTCCTCTTGATGATGAGCTGAATTTTTCAGATCACATTGCTAAAACTGCCCGGTACTGCAGATTTGCCTTATTCAACATCAAGAAAATCAGGCCCTTTCTTTCGGAACATGCTTCACAACTCCTTGTTCAAGCTCTTGTTCTGTCCAGGCTGGACTATTGCAATGCTCTCTTGGCAGGTCTTACAGCCAATTCTATCAAACCTTTACAATTAATCCAGAACGCTGCAAGGGGGGGGAACCATTTTGTTTTTTTTTTTTAGTTGCCTTTAACGAGCCATAAAGAACGCATGTCACACCTCTGTTCATCCATTTACACTGGCTACCAATAGCTACTCGTATAAAATTCAAGGCATTGATGTTTGCCTACAAAACCATCACTGGCTCTGCACCCCTTTACCTAAATTCACTACTTCAGAATTATGTGCCCTCTAGAAGCTTGTGTTCTGCAAGTGAACGGCACATTATAGTGCCATCCAAGAGAGGCACAAAATCACTTTCATGGACTTTTTCATGAACTGTTACCTCCTGGTGGAATGACCTGCCCAACTCAATCTGAGCAGCTGAGTGCTTAGCCATCTTCAAGAAATGACTAATAAGACATCTCTTCCATCTTCATTCGACCCTCTAACACTTGCACACTCTATTCTATTTAAATTTTTACTACTTACTTTAAAAAGAGAGAGAGCCTCTGACACTAGCATTCTCTATTCTTTTCTATTCTATCTTCTTGTTTTCTTTTTATTCATTATAAAAAATGACCCTCTAAAACGTCTCTGGTACGTAGGTAAACAGGGTTACTCGAGGGAAGAGGACACTGAGGCGAGTCGCTTGACCTTGAGTGACGCGTCGGAAAGATGTCACATCAGTCCAATGGAGCAGCGAGACGTCACCAGCGGGGGGACGAAGCACCAGAAAGTATAAAAGCACATCCAGCAGAGCGCAAACCAGCTTCGATGAAGTAGCACCTGCAGGGATACAGGGAGTATGGCAAAGAGACGCAGCGTAACCTAGAGACGTTCCCCTTCAGAAACTCGAGCTGCGTCGAGTCGCTTTGGGAACGAGAATACACACTGCGCCATACTACCAAGTCCCTGACTGTGTGTGTATCTTGCGAGCACATCACGAAGAGAGAAATTGGGAACCTGGGGTAGATGCCAGGTCTAGGTTGGAAAAGCGGACAAAAGTGTGAGTAAACAAAACGACACACAAATCGTGTGTATTCCGCCGCCAGATATCGTGGGCAGGGAGAACACAGCGTTTGTAATGCCGTTCGCTCTCCATAGACTTTTCATGATTGTTTTTTATATATGCTTGTGCGACAGACAACAGTAAATTCCCACCGATGGTGATGTCTCGCTGCTCCTGGACTGATTTGACACGGTGCTCAGAACGCGGTCACGCAAGGGCAATTCAAAAGCGGACTCGACGCAAGCTCGAGTTCCTGATAGGGGAACTAGCATCACTATCTTTTAACTTGTTTTAATGTTATTTTAAAATGACCCTGAACAATAGCAGTTTCTATTCTTTTGAATTTTATTTTATTTTAAAAACACCCTCTCAAACTAGCAGGTCCAGTTTGTTCTATTCGATCTAGTTGTTTTTTTATTATTATATGAAAAAAAAGTGCCGTGTACTGCGTTAGGCTAACTGAGACTTGGAAAGGAAAGTGAAGTGGGTACGGGTGGCCAAGTATGGTGGCCCAATACTCGGAATTCGTGCTCTGCAATTTAACCCATCCAAAAGCACCACACACAACAGTGAAACCACAACATGGAGCAAATGGGCAGCCTATTGTGTGCTGGGAGCAGTTGGGGGTTCAGTGCCTGCTCAAGGGTTTGACCTCAGTCGTGGTATTGAGGGTGGAAAAGAGAGCTGGTTATTCACTCCCCCCACTGACAATTCCTGCCGGTACGAGACTCAAACCCATAACCTTTGGGTTATGAGTCCGACTCTATAACCATTAGGCCATGACTGCCCCCAGCACTTACATAATATTGCCCATTTGTTGGTTTTGATTGCTTCTATTGTCCTCATTTGTAAGTCACTCTGGATAAAAGCATCTGCTAATTGACTAAATGTAAATGTAAATATTAAAAGTCATTTATACATTCTGTAAATTAAGAATCTATATATATTATATATATATTCTTAATTTATATAATTATAAACTCCCTGCATAGATTGAAATTACTCTATGTTATGGGTTCAGTTTTTCAAATTAATTTGACCACTACTCACTCTGATTGTCAGCGTGTACCCACAGTGCTTCAGAGTGTAAACAAACTTGTTGGCTAATGTTTCCTGCCAAATCATGACATTCAAAGTATGCAAAAGATTCTTTTGAATTTAAGAAGGCTCCGAATGTCAAAGAACCGACAAGCATTCAGGCCGACTTTCAGTGGAATGCTGTTGAAAATGAAATCTTTGTCTTTAGTTATGGATTTTTGGTCATATATTTTGAAGGCCACGTACAGGCTTCTTTGCCTGCAAGAGCACATCTGACATCTCATGCTTACCTTGACACTGATATCTAACTCAAAGCACAGGCATTACTGCAACACTTCTTGTTTTTATGTCTAATTTATTTTCTGTACAATTTCTGAACTGTGACACAATTCTTCACAATTCACCCAAATGATTATGTGCCTGAACCAAGAAGCTGTTCTGTAGACACAGGACTGACAGAGTAAACAAGGGCAATGACCGGGTCCAAACAGCTGTCATCAACATGACCTGTAGAGGTCAAATCATGTGGTCTATTTACAGAGCAGTAAAACTTAACTCTTCTGTGCTACCGTCATTCTGTCAATCCAATTTGTCAATCCCAGATGCCCATCAAGTGCCTATAGCTTTCAATAGTGCTGCTGACCTCCTAAAATGAATAAATGACCAAAAAACTCTAGACATCTCAAGCTTTTGAGCTTTCAACAGATTATTTCAGATTTGTCTAATTCGTATCTACTTTCTTTTCCACCAGAAGATCAGTCGGATTGACATAATATAATGCATCACGACCTCCCATAGTTGAAACATGCTAAATAGTCCAAGATGCCTTCCAATAACAGATTATCTGTCTATCCAGGGCCTTAGCACCCTCTTATTGTACATATTAGCGTTTAGCGTGTATTTTAACAGATAATGTAACCAGGACTGTCCTCCCCCACAGAACAGAGACAGAAAGAAAGGAAGCTGTACTCAAAAAAAGGGCACTGCTCAAGGAGGGTGTTCACTTGCTAACGTTTGCATTAGTTTTGACCTTAAAAGATGCAAGATGTCCCAATGCCTGTCAGGGGAGATTTATATATCGCCAACCTCTTAATAGCTCAGTACATCACATAGTGCAAAACTTTAGGATAGTATACATCAGCCTCAAAAAATACATGGTCACACTACACAAGGGTCTCCTGGCGAAAAAAAAAAAAGAGCATACTTTTTCAAAAAGGTACTTCTGGAAATAATACACTTAATATAATGTAATTTTATGAACTCTTTGGGCACTGTTATTAAATTATCATTATTATTATTATTACTATACTGAATGTGTTTTAAGTGATTTTAAAGCATTCAAGTGCAGGAAGAAGTGGAAAAACTCAATTCAGCATTTGCGCGCTGTTTTCTATGCGCACAGCGCACACACAGAGAGCCGCATCTCAGTGCGCAAACACCGAATTGAGTTTTCTTTTGCATCTTGGTGTGCTTGTTGTGAATATTCAAGCTGTTTTAAAACATCAGCTCAAGAAGACGCAAAATAACTCAATTTAGCACTCGTTGCCCTGTTTTTCTGTGACAACGTGCGAACTAGGGGTGAGTACCGAAAGCCGGTATTAAATGGGTCCCAGGGCTAAATTATGAAACACCGGAGTATCGATAAGCTCTGAAATTAACGGTTCTGCTGTCGGTACTGGAGAGATTAAGAAAACGCACATTTGTTATTGCTATATAGACATTACTTTGCAAATTATATCTCACCAGAGTCACCAGCTGTTTTTATATGCAATAATATTCATACATTTGTCTATGATGCATTTTTGCTATTCGCAGTTCAGAAGAGAGATCGTGCTCACGCGGAGGAGCTTCAGCACGTACAACATGAAAAGCCCTGTTTAATTATGATAGAAGAGAGAACTAAACATTCAAACGTCTGCTTACACTTTAGGTCTGTGGCTGTGATATTAAGCTAATTTTATTTTTTATTTTTATTTTGGCTTCTAAGGATTATATAAAAAACCTATATGAGGTAAAACTATTAAAAATAGCCACATTTTGTCTAGGCTAGCGCAACTTCCTTCCCTTAACAGTGGTGCGCATTCGTTCCTCCCTATAACCCAAACTTAACGTCAGAATCAGCACAATCGGTGATTGTTGTAAAATGCAGTCTTTACTGCTGCTAATTTGCGGGACTAATAAAAACGTGAACAAGCGACAATAAACAGGGAAGAAGATGCTGCTCACAGGCTGACTTTATGTTGACAGAGCAGAACTAGTTCCAAGGCACTTAGGCTTCGGGTGCACGTCCAAGCGATTAAATACATACAAAATATGTCAAAATAGCCAGCTTGGAGAGTATTCACTTAAACACAGCTTATGTCTTAAGTAGACGTGAACAGTTGGGAGAAAATCCGATGTGTGTCAATTATATGTCTTAAAGGACAGCAGGGATGGGCTTGGCCATCAATGCTAATCAAAACCAAATGCAAAGAGCAAATCACTACCAGCTTCAATCTGAATACCGTAGCTTATAAGCATTAATCAATCATACATTGAAAACTAGCAGGTTCTTTTACATTTGATTACTTTATTAGATTTATTTTGTAGGCCAATTTTCTTACCTGAACAGACCTTCATGGAAAACTTAAGGCACTGTTTATTTCATTTGTATCTTTGTTTTATTGTATTGGTCAGTGTGTACTTATTTCTTCAGGTTCTTATTGTTCTTATGTATATAAAACACAAAACAATGCCTGCACACTGGGCATTTACAACTTGATGGTTATATTTATTTAAGTAAATATTTATTTACATTTCAGAATATAAAAGCAAATGTTAATTCGGCTCTCAAATTTTTCTCAATAAACAAAAAGTACAGATAAGAATACTGTTAAAGTACTGGATCGATAAGCAGTATCGGTAAGAGTATTAGTACCGTTAAAACCTTAACGATACCCATCCCTAGCCCGAACACAGAAGTAAGTTCTCTTTGACATCTTCTTGTGCTTGAGGTGACAAATACACACAAAACTATGTCAAAAGACCCCCCCACATGATTGTAAAGCGCTTTGGGTGTACAAAAATACAAAATAAAGCGCTATATAAATGCATCATTCATTCAAAATACTAATCTTGGCGAGTATCCTCGAAAAAACAGTCGGTTATGTCTTAACTGAATGTAAACATTTGAGAAAGCAATCTGATGTGTATCATTATATTGGATCCATGCATTTTCTCTTAAAGTGACCGTGCTTAATTTACTACAGTATCTGCTGTCAATGTCCTCAATGTTAATCCAAGAAAAAAAAAGACACAGAGTGAATGAATAACCTTTCAAGCTTTAACAAGAATTAATCTATATTTAATGTATGCAATGACTAATATGCAGTGTTATTTTACATTTGGCTATTCTATTTCTGTACCTGTAAAACCTACAAACCAAAAAAAAATCTGGACAGAACCAGCGGAGATTCAGGAGACTCAGGAGAGCTGGACGTTTTTTTCATGTGGTTATGAAAAAAGATTACATTACTCTTATATTTTCAGGATTGCGTTAATATTTCCAGTGAGAGATAAAGCGTAAGTGAAGGTTTGGCTAGTCAATCTTCATAAGGATGTTCCTATCAGAGCAGAGAGCATTTTGTACATATTTTAACCAAGTGTCTTCATCACTTTCCATATTAATCTGAATTCAGATCTCAGTACATCCTCTCTTCTCCTTCACTTCACTCTCCCATGAAAATTCTTAAGAAAATCTATACTTGTTTTGGAGAGGGAGGGAAGTAGATAAGATCTTCATTGACAACTAAATGACATTGTGTGTCCCTTGATAAGAGATTGCATCTGAGTGATCTAATCGTTTGAAATTCACTGTTGTTAATTATGGGCAAGTAGAATAGAAAGACATAGGCACGGTGTGAAGTAACATAAAGGTCTTGTTATTGGCCTTTGTTTGAGTAATTTGCGGATATTGATCTACGAGGACGTCTGGCCAACTCAGACTGCAATTTATCTATGAGTGGATGTTATGGCTCCCTCATCAAGCCATCTAAAAAGACACAATTACAGTCCATGCATTCATATAGTAGAATAAACTCTTGTAAATTATGGCTTTACTTTATGCAATTGGAATCCTCCTGTTTCAGTGTGAAACAGACCACAATGAAAAAGAGAAAGCCCTGCTTATGACAATGTTTATCAGCTATTATTTCATTAATTGCACATTTGACAAGTGGTTAATTGAAAATAATTATTACTGAGACTGATTTTGGTTTACACCATTGTCTCCTTTATGAGGACCAGTAAGGTTAAGGTTGTAGAGGTGTGTTTGTGGGATTTGTGTAAGCATGTTTTCACAGGTTACATTAACTGTAAATTAAAGCTATTATTCACTGGAGTATGTGAAAAGTAGACTAAATTAGCATTCGCCTCAAATCAGATAGTGGTAATTCACAATGTTTAAATTTTGTCATCATTTACTCAACCTCATGTTGTCTAAACAGGAGAAGCTTTATTTTACAGTGACCACAATCATGAGAACTTTTGAAGAATGTTCTTGCTGCTCTTTTCCATACAATGAATGTGAATGGTGATCAAGTACTTCCACTCCAAAATGGAATCCAGATAATCTAATCAATCACCAAATCCAAACAAATAAATAAATAAACGTATCATGAAAGTAGTCCACTGACTTGTGCACTAGTCATTTGAAGTAATTTGAAATGTGCACCATTATTCAAAAAAGCTCTCAAGTCCCATTCATGCTCTTGTATGTTGTATAAAATGTAGCCTATCACGCAAGGGCGTAGTGTCTGGGTATGCAGGGTACGCAGGTGCATAGGGGCCCCAGGTGCGTATGCGGGGCCCCTCCGAGCCGAGGGGGAACCTTTAATTGAAACGAGGGAACGAATAGAGCCCTGCACGGGCCCGGCCCTTCCTTCTCTCTCTCTCTTTCTTCCCCTTTGTACAACAGAATGCTGTGCAGCAAATAGGCTACTCCAGTTTTGGTTTTTAATGGGAAAGTGGTTATATTTGTTTTTGTTTCTTTATTAAGTTAATTTAGAAATATGTTGGAACCTTTGATGGTTGTTAAAATTAAGTGTTGTTTTTTTTTTAAGTACGACCAAGCGGCAGCGGCGGACTGGTGAGCATTATGCTTGATCAATTTAGCCTTCTCAAATCATCACGACTTGATTAAAATAAAATCTATAGACATAAAACACTTCATGCAATTCACAATATTAATAAAAAAAATGTAACCTAGATAAATGTGTGAGTGGAAGCTGAAGCGTGCTTTGCAAGACATGGAGGCGCCAGCATGATCACTTGCATTTTTTCTAACATTGGAAACAACTTAAAATACGCCGTCATTTTTGCTCATAAAGGTAAGAGAAATACATCATTCGTATTGTAAAAGGGTATACTTGATATTGTGTGCACTCACAATATCAACAAAACGTTGTGCTTTTATAAAATGAAGAAGAAGAAGAAACGGGATGCTTTCTGCAGTTTCGGTTTTGAGCAGGAGCGCTTCACAATGATGAACCAGAAACTCAGCGAATACTTGTCTCATCACAGACATGATAAATATATCTAATAGAATGCTTTAAATACTTTGAAACGAAATAATTCAAATCGAAAACAAAAACTCTTTCATTATGTAGGCTAATCCATAAAGATGTATTTCTCTCTAAAGGCACGCATCCTGAGGAGACGGCGAGTCAGGATCGTCAACTTCATCTTTGCAACACTGACTTGGAAAACACTAGTTTATTAATAAATCATTCAAATATCTCCTTAGTATTTTATTTATTTATTTTGTGTTTGTTTTTGGGGGCTTCGGTGCAGATTGTGTGTGCATGCAGTCCAAATGCCTATGGCGGCATGTGAGTATCATGTTGAAAAAATACACTAAATAACTAAAACAAATAAACTAAATAAGATTAACGTCATAATATTTTTAAGAATAAAGTAAAAATTATGATAATAAAATCATGTTATATTGCTTGAAGTTAATGTGAAAATTCCACCTATACTCGGCCAAAAAAATAAAATAAATAAAAATAAAATTAAAAGTTTGTGGCATCCAACGTGTCATTCTTCACATTTAACATGAAAAACAGCAATAAAACTTAGGCTTATTGACGTTTTTTGAAACTCTAATTGATCGATTTCATGAAACATTAGTTTGTATTAAATTGTTCTGATTTTCTTCAACATGCATTCAAATATTCGTGTTTATTTCGTGCTGCAAATATTAAAGAGAAAAATATAATTGATTCACATGCTGCTTGAACTGAGACAAATACAGTTATCTCACTACAAATTTAAGAGCGTAAAAACACATTTATTGTTTGTAGTATCTTATTATAAAGTTGACAGAAGGCTGACACTTTGTGTTTTAATATAAGTAACAAAGCACAAAGCTTATTGAGATTTTTGGGTGGCTTGCGTGCTACAAATGATTAATGGACTTGAAAACGTTAAATATTATTTCCAAGCATTTATAATGTAAATAAAACAGCTTGTGAATACACCTAACGTTAATCACTTCAGAAAAATCAACAATAAGTCAACCGAGTTGGAGCCAGTAACGTTTGGGGGGGCCCAATAAAATTTTTTGCATATGGGCCCGGGGCTGACTTTTTTGCTACGCCCTGGTATCACGAAGGTTTAACATCAATGCAAAGCAAACATGGTTGGTGTGTGATTGTGACGAATTTAAGTGATGCCCATTAAGTTTTATTATGAAATATTATCAAATAAATATATTGAATACAGATAATTCATAACATATATTAAGAACTATATATTCAATTACAATATATTTGGAATAGCCACATTCAAATCTTTCAAATTAGATTTGAGAGCTTTGATGAAGATTTTTGGTAAATAATGTAAAATTCACTTTTGTTGCACGAATCATTCGTGATCGAGCTTCATCTACACAAGAAGTGAGTATAAGGTTTTTTATGAATCTTTGCAAAGCGCCTTTCCTAATATGTGCTAGTTAGCAAGTTTCACGGGTAAAGTAAACAGTATTGCTCGTCACCCTATGGAAGAGAGGGGCGGTGTGAGCAGAGCTCATTAGCATTTAAAGCAAAACAGCTTGCTAAAAACAGAGCTCATTTTGACAGGGTAAAAAATATGTTTTTTACACTACCATTGAGAAGTATGTTATAGACTTTTCATTAAGACCCTAAATAATCATATCAACTTATATCAAATGGGCATCCGATGACCCCTTTAAATGTTAATTAATGTGACTTTGTGTAATTTTTTGTCATTTCCATGTGATAATGTATCATACGACTTAAAAGATAGCTGGAATTTTAATAAGGTATTTTTCTGTCATTTTTGTCAACATTCACTTTAATTACATGGAACAGACAAGCGTGAACATTCTTACTAACAACATTAGTGTTTCACTGAAGAAAAAAGGTCATATAAGTGCGGAACAACATGAGAGTGAGTAAATGATGGCAATTATAATTTTTGGGTGAACTTTAAACTGCAAACACAAAAACATGAACATCAGAGAAGAACACTGAAGTACCTTTTCTAATTCAATGATTAATCAATCCTTTGGTAAAAATTTATTGTAGACCTATTCTTTATCCTCTGTTGTATTTGGCAAAGAAGATACTAACTACCTCAATCACTTTTTGGCACCACAAAAAAGAAAAGGATGCAAAAACAAGGTGCCAAATGTTAGAATATTAGATAATTTTGCTGTTTCCTCTCTTCCATCCTAAAAGCACTTGAAAACCAGTTCTTTTTTTCAACAGAACACACTTATAAGCATGACCATGGTTTACAGCAGTGAGGAAAAAAATTACGAAAAAGAAAAAAAGAATAGGAAAATGGAACAATCTGTGTTTAAGTAAATAATTGAATAAACTCAATTTGGGAAAGTTGGCAAACTGGGTCTAGGTAATGTTTTCACCCTGGTGCTGAAATAGTTTGAGACTGCATCGCACAACATCAGCCTCATCTTGTCAGCTCTGGAGAGCCCTTGAGCATGTTATTAGCTTGGTGTTCGCCTTGCCATTTTCCACCCGAGGCAGATGGGTAATTACCGAACTAATACTCTGATTGAGAGGAATCAGATGCAGTGGCTCACCCAATTAGATGATACATTAGCTTTTTTCTTTGTAAGCAGCTAATGTGTGAAGCAAAGTGGCATTTCTAAGGGGGTCAGAGTCTCAAACAAGCGGCGAGTTGCAGACTGTGGCGCTCCTCTCTTTCTCGCTCTCTCTCAGTCTTACTTTCTCTTTCCCTCTCTCCCTCTCTCTCTAATGGACTAATAGAGTGAAGTCTTCATCATCCGAAAAGCACACAGAATGCAAATCAGGCCCCCCACTCCCAAACAAAAGGAGGCAGAGGATATTCATGTCTGACGTGTCAGCTACAACATCAATTACACTGGAATACACTGGAGTTAATAAGAGAGACACTGTAATTGTAATAATTGTGTTCTTTTGTCAAACACATTGCGGTGCTTGTTGTTTTGGACAGTTGAAGGGTTCACTCTTTATTTTTGATCAAGGAAAAAAAAGTTAGGTGAGTAAAAAAAAAAGAACATCGGATTTTTCTCTATCATTTCACAAAGTGTCGGATGAGCTCAAATACATACTTCAAAAACAGAATGTGTCAAGTATGCAAAAACCTCAAAATCTCCAGTCACTCATACAATATGTTGGTAACACATGCGGCACTTTCATGTCTAAAATAGTCTCATAACCCTTTTGTAGCAGGAGTTATTAGTGTCTCTGAATGATGCTTGCAGAAGAATTACCACATCTTTATCTTTGTTTTAGCTCGGCTCTGGGTGTAGCCATGCGCTTGATCTCCAGCCAAAACACATTAGAGCACATCTGTCCACTCACGCACGCCACTGCGGCCAACTCTTTCTCGCCATATTTCTGAAGAGCCCTCATTGCTGTCATTGTTCACTTTGTCTGACTATTTGCTCTATTCTCTTCTCTTCAGTTCCCCTCCTTGTTGATGCTCGGTGACAGCTTTCAAAAAACAGCATATGAATGCAAAGAGCTAAAAAGCTGCATTTTTGGTTGTTTTCTCCAGTTGCTGAAATTGTTTTGTACTTTGTCAGTTTCAGTCGAGCGAGGTGATTCTGTGAAACTGATCTGTATTTGTTACTTGTGCTTTCATTTGCTTAAAATAGTACATCTAATCAGTGAAATTCACCTTTGCGTGTATTTTAGAGTATAGTAAAAACTGATTCACTGTATCTGCATTAAGTGAGTCATTTCTGAAATGAGGGCTGGAAAATAAGCAGAAATTTATATGTTTTTGAATGTATGCAGTATGACGAGTAGTTTTGGATGTATCTGGCATGTTACAGAGACTGTGGCATCTGGATCTGAACAGCAGACGATGCTCTTACCAGCTATTAGAGAAAGAGTTGATTGTATGGTCACTGCAGAGAGCAGTTAGAGCCCTATACCACCTGTCACACTGGATAGTGAGGGCTGAGGTTATTCTAGCATATACAGACACGGTACATGACAAGATACAGAACAAATGACAAGATATTTACAAATATTAGCAAAGTGATTGTCTTATTAGTGGAGTGATTGTATAAAGGTTTTATCTCAGTAACTGTATAGTTTTTACTGTTTACTTTTTGCCAAAAATCATAAAAATAGGCTGTTAGGTCCCAATTATGACAATGTACACAGTATCGTGAGACAACATGCCCCACTACTGACTTTCAATACGCAGCTATTGGCATGTCCCTACATAGAAAGTGACATTCAAAAAAATTTCATTAGAGCAAAAAAGTTTGACAACCAGCCCCGGTCTTGCTTATACAGAGACACATTTCCTCAGAGCATCCTTTTAGCTGATAGCTTAAACCAAATGACGCTAAATTTTATGAATTAGTTCATTTTTGGAGTGATTGACACCTCACAGTGTTAATATCTCAACTAGGCTTGTGTTCAACAAGGGGTATGTAATACAGTGAATGCCACTCGTCCTAGCATTAGTGAACCTTACTTGCTTTTTATCATAAAAAATTAACAGGCTCTCAGACACAAAAGGGGTGTAGTTGAGACTTCAAGTGTAAAAAAAAAAAAGTTATTAGAGGGAGAAAGTGCATTGGAGGTGTCATTATGTGGCCAAATGGCCTTCGCGGAAAATTGTTCAGCACAAAAGAGAAAAACCCCTGAGGGCATACTCAAATATTGTTACCAAACAATGACCCTGAGTGGCTCCTCGCCATGCAAATGTCAACATTCACACTTGGAAACATATGTGTGTTTTATTCCCGACATCGAGTGCTACCTAAAGAACAATTATTCCTGTAATCTCGTCTGGCGGGATGGCAAAATAGGACGTATTCCTCCCTGGCGGGTAAAAGGAGCGCTTATTATGAAATACAAAGGCTCTGTTACAGATATAATAGAGGCTTATAAAAAAAAGAAGAACTTGGTTTTGTGTTCCATGGTCATGTTTTATTTTTTCATTAATATGTGTGTTGCTTTGATAAAGATCACAGTCAATATTTTGCCATCAGAGTGAGAAGCATGCTGTCAGCAAGAACTTTTGTTTGGTTAACATAATCACTCGTGGTAATATTGATGTATTCACAGTAGCCTACATCCTTGCATATGCTATATAATTAAATAAAATATTCATAATGTTTCTTTACTTCATTGAAAAAGACTAGACAGGTCAAACATGTTTTTTTTCTTTAATAAATATTTAAAGACTAAGAAAAGTGACATACAGCAATTACATACATGCTGAAGAATCCATTTGACATCAAAGACGAGGGGTGCTTACTCACGACATGACACAGTAGTATTCTGTATGTGACCCGTGTTCCTGCTGTTTGCCGCGTTTTCATTCACAAAACAACCTGAGGTCAGTCTACTCATGTTCAGATCGTACTTCAGTACAGGCAGAAAATCAATAAACACTATTGCCCCCTTTAGCGAAATGTGGTTGTAGAGCATAGGGACACTTCATGTCCGTGAATCGGAGAAAAAAAAAAACCTTGTCCAGACAGCTCGTAAGTGCCTGGTTTGTTGCTATTGATTTTTCTGTTTATTCTATCACAATAACTTAACTTATCTTCTGTGATTCCACAGCAGAGAAACCTGTTACTCCTTTATTATATTGTAATGAGGGCACAACGAAGATTTTGAAAACAAACCAAACGGCAAATTAAAAAATTGAGAGTACTTCTCATGCAGTTATATAACTGTATTACAATAAAAACCTGTTGCACTGACTAGAGTTGGGGTACTTGGATTCAGACTTGGACTCGGACTGCAATTATGAATGAACTGGGATGCATTTGGCTCGACTTGTGCTCGAAATTGTCACGGACTCTGACATTTCGGATTTTTTATTTTTTTTATTTTTACAGAGTACAACTGAATCTCTTTCATGTGTAACAAGACAAATAAACAAAATAGTAACAAAAATTCCACTCAAACTCAATTGGGTAAGGACTTGAACTCGACTCAGACCCAACACTAGCAGTGACTTTAATAGACTGCCATTGTAGCCACACTTCCTCAAAGAAAATTTGAAGCAAATTACTTTACTACAGAAGACACTGAAGTCAAAATATTATTTTAAGAATTACTGAATATTTTTGTTAGTAAAAACTCCATGAAATCACTCAGCAAACGTCATTTTATTGACATAATTCCCGCTAAAACAGGAAGTTAGGGCAGGATGTATTTAAATCCATTTTTAAACAGCATATATACTTTAGTTTGCATCACCTGAACATGGTTTGCTACTTGCAATTGCTAGTTACCATCGTTTGATTGGACAAAACATTGGGCACGCCTATGAGTGCAAGATGATGTAATCAATATTTTTGGTCCATTTTCCCTGAAGAAAAAGCATATATCTGTGATATAGCATGTTCACCGTGATTTTGCGGTGATTTTGCCAAGTAAGACATGTTCCTGGATCAACATCTTTTGTTGATCCTGGATCAACATAACTGTCCAAAAATATAGACTTAACCCAATCCCTACCCCTAAACCTAACCCTACCCATAATGTATTCCTAAAAACAGTGTGAAATGATAGCTGATTAACAAGGATGTAGAAGCACCTAACCCTGATTGTAAGCCTAAAACAGATATTTCCTGAAAAGTTATCCGTCAATTCTGATTGGTTGATAGGAATGTTGTTCCAGGATCAACAAAGATGTTGATCCAGGAACATGTTGTACTTGGTGAAATCACGGTCACCACTCTAGCATACAGATGACCTCAAAGCTAGCAGATATGAGCTAAAAGCCACAAAACTGATTTCAAAGGGTCTTCTAAAGACATGCATGCTGTTAAAACGATCTTTTGTAAAATTACCAATGAATGGTATGCTCACGTATTGCCCCTCCCCATCGTCTTTAGCCCCTCCTGCAGAGAGAGGGCAGGCGGTGTAATCAGCTGTGGGGGGGCTTCCAGCGACCCTCATCTCTGTCTCACCTTGTAGAGCTCGCTGCAGGCTATCCTGCATTGACTGCTAATGTCACTAATGAAGGTGTGAAGCCCTGGATTATGACAACATGATCGACTAGCAGGTCTTAACGAGTGGCTAGGGTCTCACCTGAATTTAACAACTGTATAATCCTCCATTCAGTCTGGGTTATACAACATAATGATAAAAAATATAACTGTCCTTCTAACATTCATAGCGCTGCTAATCAATGAAAGCCCATATCAAACTGACATTTGTTCTGACAATTTCCATTTGCTGTCAGTCAAAGAGTCTGAATGTCTGAAGAGTGTCTTTGTTTTAGAGCTTGCTTAAAAACCCTTTCCTCATCAGTCCAAGGCATAAGAGGTTAACAAAGACAGAGGAACATTCTTATTGTTTTAATGATTATTAATTTGTTTTATTATGTCGATTTTGTTTTTTATAATAGACCACCATTATGTGCTCTTAATGACTAGGGCATTTTTATCCTTTACATACACCTGTAATTGCATCTGCAAGAGACGATAATAGAAAATAAACTAAATTAAGGGGTGTATTTATAGAATTTGCTTAATTAAAGAAGTTGGTATCTTTTGTCCATTCGCATTAGGAAACTGTATTATTGGCAATCTTTCTGATTCTTGTGATAGGTGTGAGGTTCTAAATTAATTAATGACCTCAACTGCGAATTCAAAAGATGGCCATCACAAAAGCTCCTTCCATCGTAAGTGCAGCTTGGGTAACTGAGTATTCTGCTGCGCCTGTTGTTTCTCCTTCCATTCAAGTGTAAATTGGAAAGCGATGTTCAGCAACTCATGGATGATATAATTGTACATAATTGGTGGAAACTAAGGGCAGAAAAAAGGAAAATATTAAAAAGGAAAAACATTAAATTAAAAAGCAGTGCCCTTGTGATTTGTGCCTTCTATTGAAATTTTATAATATAAGCAGGGTGATTTAAAAAAATACACAGAATAGACGTTGCCAAGACAAATGAAGTAGCTGCAGCAGTACTGACTGGTGATGCCAAACCGGCCTAGTTGAATGTTACGAAAACAAGTTTTCCATAGTGAACATAAAATCAATCAATGATCAAAAAAGTGGCTAAATAAATAAAGTACCAGTTCTTTATATATTTAAAAGTGGATCCATTTTGCAGATCCCCCTTCTGACCCTCTTCTCCTCTGTTTCTCGTATTAATGCACTTCATATCGCTGGAAATAAAAAGCATCAACAAAAAATGCCACAAGGCCTATGGTGGTCTAACAAAAACCTTTCTTTCCATACCAAATGCAAATGCGTTAATGATTATTGTCCTAGGACAGGTAGCAATGCACATTGCTCATTGACAATAGAACAGCACTGAACATCTTGGCACAGTGGCACTGTGTCCCTAAGACCCTGCCTGAGGCGTCACACGACTCCAGAATGTCAGTATACCCTTCCCTAAACCAGTCTACCATCGACTGCTGCATTATTCAAGAGTACGCAATGCAACAAGGTACAACGTTTGTCGAATCCCCCCAGACTTTGCTTGCAAACTTATGGAAGAGGCAACTCATCATCCTTCGTCTCTCCACATAAACGGAAGCCCCTACGCTTAAAAATTACTTACAGCTAGAAAATAATTGGTCTCAAAGGGCATGTCTGCAGCTGACTATCAGGTGTGATTCGCCACTGTCACGTCTGCACTGACCCCAGCCTGTGTGCCACCGTGCCAAGAAAGGCACGTACTGTGCGTCTGCATATAAACAGACAGGAAGCACAAAGAATACGTGGATGGCTATGTTGTATTCAAAGCACATGTGGGTCTGGATGGTCTTGGTTCCTTTGTCTGATCTGAAGCTGAGTGGCTGCCAAGATAAGGAGGCTCCAAGATTATTCGTCTCTTTGTTCTTCATCTTATTGATACGTTCCAGTTTTTTTCCACCGTTTCCATTTTTTAATGGTCCCTTTGGGAAAGTCGTTCCATGCTATGAAGAACAAAAACTGAGCATTGGAAACCGCACTATCCTGTTTGAATGCTATTATAGCTGGAATTATTTGCACCCTAAAAGAAATCTGTTTTTATATTTACAACAATGTCCCTTCTGAAGCACCATTGAGCAGTTCCGACAACTTCATCTTCAGTGTCAGTGTGCACTCAGAGCGATCCTGAAAGCTCTAACGGCTCTGGTGTCGGACACTCTCACAGTGCAGAGCAACACAAAGCCCTGAAGGTGTGAGTGACACGGCTCACACATGTAAATGAGTGATGGAAGCCCTTGAATGACTGCCACTATAGGAGGAACCATTAAGGAGCCGGGCCAAAAGCATCTTCCCAAGCGCATCCCATCCCTCCCTCTGTTTTTCTGTGCTGGTTCTCCTTGCATCTTCCAGCATCCCCAGGCCTCCCCCCATTCCCCATCCTCTCTCATTGTGTGAAACTCTCCTCCCTTCCCAGACAGAAAGCACTGAAAGCTTACCCATAAGACAGTCCCATTCTCCAGTATACCCATCATTTGCTTATCTAAGTGTCATCCTCTGTTTACCAGGAGTGGCGGACAAGTGGTTCTGGGCACTGGAGGGGGTAGGTGATGGTGGGTGGGGTTGTTCAAGGAGACGTTGTGGAGAAAATGAGTCTGACAAGAAAAAACTGTCAACAATGAGCAGACAAGTACTGTGGATGCACGCATACTTCACATATGCAGGTACTTTGTGTACACAGGGCCGCCCATCTTAGTGAGCTGCTCTCTGTTTATTTTATAATACCCCCTCATTTTCTTTCTTGTGTGGAGCACTCTGTTGTTATACCCATTATTCCCTTTCCAAGAGCTTTCTCACATCCTCGCCCATCATTATGGGATTCGAGTGCTGTTTATGCGCTTTCATTTTCAGACAGAGATCTTAATAGATTGAATTGATTATCCCTCACACAGTGTTCATACTCCAGGGCCTCATCTACAAATCCAAGACATTATTCGCTCTGAGCTGTGAAGGGTTTTTGATAGAAGCTTATTGTGTACTTTTCAAGACTGTTTTATCCTTTTCAGTTCCCTTTCATTTACATGAACCTTTTTAGTAATCATGTTATGCGATCTAACTTCGGGTGTATCTTAAAAGGGGAATTCACCGAGAATGAAAATTCATTCTCACCCTCATGTCATTCCAGAATCTTATCTTTCTTTCTGGCACAATGGTCATGCTGCTCTTTTCCATGGCTTCAAATGACTTAAAATATGTTTCTTTCACTATATTGTAAGTCTTTTGAAGCCGTATAATAAGTCTCTGTGAGGAAAAGACCACTATTTAAGCAAAAATCTTCCCCTCAAAGCAATGCATATTAAAATTAGGTGTGTCATGATTGGTTACAAAGCACAAGTAAACAAGCTGTTGACATTAAATCTGGCATCACCAGTGGCTGTCAAGCCAACCTGTTCTCATAAGTATTTTATAAAGGTGCAATTTTGTACGAATTGCAATTTTGTAGAGAGTGATTCATGGGAAAACATGATTAGTAATAATAAAAAAAAAGTACCCAAAACTAACCCCAGCCTTAAACTTTACCCTCATTGGGAAATGAAAAGGTCATATGAAAAACATGCCAATGAGAATGTACTAATTCACAGGAATTTGCTACCAATTTACCAAAATGTAAATAGTTAAGAATAGTCAAAAGGCTCCAAACATTACACCTCACATACAGCATTAAATTAGTCTATATGACTAGTAAATTGCATAGCAAGTCTTGTGAGAAGATGTGTTAACCCTTGTGAAAGAAACATATCAAAATCAAAAAGTCACTATTCATTCAAAATATTTCTCTCCACCATGATGTCTTCCATGAATGAAAGGTTTGATTATTTTTATTTCTGAGTGAACCATACCTTTAAACAAGAAATGTAATATAAAATTTCATGAGGTTGCTGTGGAGGCGTTTCGATTATATTGCAGCATTCTCAACACACTGGGATCCATAATGCACAATCACCAAATGTATTCATGATGGACCTGAACAATGAACGCAAATCCTACATGTATCTTTTTTTAATTGGGTGGACCTGCAAGCTGCGGGGCCACACGTGATCTCATGGCTCATGAATGGGTGAGACGGACCCCGTGTCACTGGCCTGACCCCTCCCTCCTAAGTGGGCAGGGCCATGAACTTTCCAATTACAGCTCGAAATCCAAGCGTCTCCGTGTCAATACTTTCTCAGGTGGTACACAAACTACACTTCCCTCTTCGACCGTCTTCCAGCAGCATAGAAGACCACAAATCCAGATTGATTTTAAAACAACAGGAATATAGCAAAGTCTTCTGTTTGTCTGTGTTTCTCCAAAAGTCTCCTTTGTGAACTTCGCATCAAAGCCCTGATGAACAAAAGCGGCCAGCCGTCTGACAAAGACAAGAGCGGATGGTATGTGGAGCCATCTGTTTTGGAGGACACCCAAAATCTTGTGTATGGGCCATACTTAGCTATCCCACAATTCCATTCCAGGAGTGCACTAGCCTCCTATTCACGCACTGGGCCATATACTGCCCATCTCTTGGCTGGCATTTTTTTCCCTGTTACAATTAAGTAATTTATTCCTTTCTTCGCCCTCCTTTTTAATGAATCCAAGCCACAAACAAGCCCCAGTTGCTCCTATTCAAGGCTTGTGATTGCATCTGGCAGTAATTGCTGCAAAAGCTGAAGTGGGAGCAGGATGGAAGCACATTGTTTTGGGGGTAATAGGTGAAGACCTGCCTCTCTTGACCTGTAATACATTAGTGTCAGTGAACATTTGGCAGCCCTCAAATGATTAGCAATGAAGATGAATTGAGAGGGAAAAAAAGAAAAAGAAAAAGAAAAAAAATAGGTAGAAAATCTGCCTCATCTGAAACACTGGAGCCCGCATACATTTGCATGCTGATTAGTTGTTCTTTTGTCTGTGCTCCTAATTATTATGACACATAATGTCTTCATCATGCAAGATTCAGATCTGTCTTGTTCAAAATTTATGTAGGGAAGGGGGGGAAAAACGTTTATTGATTCTACATGGAAGTACTTTTTGTTGTGCTTGCTTTTGTTGTGCGTTCTGCTTTTTTTTAACGTTTCCCATTAATTGAACACAAATTGGATTGCCTCCGACTAGTGCGTTTCAAGGCGAGTTTTGAAAAATCATATTTGTTTTGCTCTTGTTGACAAACACGCAGGTAACCTCCTCACTTCCTGCTTGTGTGGATATGCATTTGGCTCCTTTTTTTAGCATTTCTGGCAGGGATGGTGAAGACTAAAACATCCTGGAGCTTCCAAGAGGTGCGTGAGGTGTGCTGAAAACGAGACAAAAATGAGATCATCATTTGCAGATATGTCTTGCTGGGCACCTTGATGACACATTTTAGATTAATTTATTTTTATTATCATTTCCTAATTCTCGCAGGTCACTCCATTTACAGATATGGGGGATAAATCTCCAGATTAGAGATTACGCTGAGTGCCAGATTTTGGAATCAGGGTGTTAAGGCTGTATGTCTTCATCTGGCAGGGGTGGACGTAGACGCTTTTAGTTGCAGACAGGTCTGAGGGGTTCATGCTGTTTGCGTCATTAAGCACAGCCTCGGCGACTGTTGTTTTTCTCCCAAAATATCTCCCAGTGTGTAAGCAAAAATGGCAAATATAATATTTAACTGAGGATTCAACATTAACTTGAATAATTCAAATAAACAATATATTTTTAAAAACACTCAAATTGTGTGTCAATAATGTCATAACAAATAAGACAATAAAATATAGATATAACAACAGTTCGGTAGGTTCTCAAAATAGATTGTTGAGAACCAGTATGATTATTGTACTGGTATCGCTACGACGCACTTTCACAATTTTGTCTCACTCTGCTTGTATAGGCAGCGGTCTATGTTTTTTTTTATTCACTGAGCTAATTGTAGAGTACGTTAGTCAATATAAGAAACATCTAGCTTCGCGGCCTCTCGCTCCCATTTGAATGCACGTCTTGCCGCATTGTTTCTCTCTTATAAACTCATTATTTCTCACTAATAACCTAACTGAAGCAGCACATGCCCTTGATACGAATTCTAAAAGTGACGTGTTTAACTGTCAACTTGAGCTTTGATTCCGTGGCGGAGAGGGAGGTAGTTCCGCACAAAAGAGGGTTTTATAGGCACTCCGTTGTTTCTTGTTTAACTACACACATGTTCCCTCGAACTGTTGTATAAACGCAATATCACTCGTACTCGAGCGATACCGGCTCTATATCAGTGGCTGTGATTGCCTGCGGCCTCGTTCCTCTGGCCTAATCACAGCCGTGCTGATATAGAGCCGGTATCGCTTTCGTACTCGAGTGATATTGCTCATATAGCGTAATACTGATATAGTATAAAATAAATGTGGCTCATATTATATATGTACTAATACTGTGCATATCTGAGCAGAGTTTGAGACATTGCTGAGATCTTGACAGCTGAAGACATGATATTGGCATTTTTTTCTCAGGACAAACATTTGAAAAGCAGAAGACTCAAGTTTGTTCCCTATCTCATCTAATTTGTGTGAAATGATTGGAGGTATTAAATACCTCATTTGTGATGGGTCTTTCTGTGAGTCGCTTAGAAAAGGATAAAAAGCTCAAGAGGTCTGACATGGTAAAAAAAAATAACTCATCAACTTCAGTGCGGACAGTTCACCTTTGTTTATAATCATCAAATCCAAACGTTCCATCCTCTCCCAGCGTGTGGTTTATGCTGGAGATCTGACAGCAGCATGAATGTGTCGTGTGTGGGAAGAAACAGCAGAGGGTCAACGGACCCACCTCAGTCCCATCACATGCTAATCGATCAACACCAACACACACACACACATTTTATATATGTTTTTTTATATACGTACTTGGAAATTTAAGATTTATTATATCAATGAGGAGGAGCGAAACCATGATATAGTGTCATCTAGATGACAAACAGGAAGGTTGATGAACATAATTTATTTGAAATAGAAATCTTTTGCACTTTTGCAGTCTTTACTGTCACTTTTGGTCAATTTAATATTTTTTTGTATCAATTGCATCCTTGTTGAATAAAATTATGATAATAATAGGCCAATGACATAAAGCTGTCATACCTATTAATTTATTCAAAAATGCATTCAAATGTTTACATACAATGATTTGCACACACAATAATGAAATAAAATTCATTTTAATGTTTTTTTGGGAGAGATAAAGTAAAAAATGACAATGAAACAACTGTCCTGATATCGTTATCATAAATATAAAATAAAAGTCTCATAAATAAAAAAGCCTCATTAAAAGACTGAGATTTTTAAGAAGAAATCCTTATCAAGTACTGTTGCATAATCCTTTTTAGCAGCATTATTTATAACAAAGAAAACTGTGCCTATTAATGTTTTTAAAAAAATTGTGCAACCAACTTGCAGAAAAACAGGAAGTGATTTCATGGAGAGAACCCTGCAAATCCTCATGACTGTATGTCAATGTAAATAAGTCTAATTATTAGATCATTTACCTTTTATGGCAAGGGAAGTTTAGCTCTGGTATGTCATGTGGTGCAAAAATAAATAATAATAATTTTTACCAAAAATATTTTACCTTTTTACCTAAAAATATATAAAGTCTTTGTTAGTTTATAATTAAGGTGTGTATTTAAAGTGTAAGGAAATATGTTATTTTGGTGGTTATTCCGCATGACGTATTTTGTATCATTCAATTTAAATTTCTTGAAAATGGTAGAACTAGACTTTCTTCATTTTTTACCTTGGACTCTCTTAAATGTCATTGATCATCATGCTAAATTTAAGGATCAAACATAATATTTGAAGTTGTAATTAAAATGGTGCACTATCAATCCAACACCTTGAATATACTGTAGCAGATAATGGTTCAGCATGGTTGAATGGACGTGCATCCTAAGATCCGCACACTGCCGCTGCTTCGTCCCTGAGGAACGGTGGCTCTCAGACGTGCAGAGGCTCAGAGGTAGTGAGGAGCACTAAGTCTGCAGCTACGTCAGCCAGTTAATTTGTTTACTGCCAGCATTTAGCCATCCGACGCACTCCAGGGGCACCTGAACACTTGGTAAAGACAATAATTATCTGGCCCACTGGAGGACACACACACACACACACACACATTCACACACACACATTCTCACATCCCTGAATGCCGTTCCTTTTTTAACTAAGCTTATTAACTGTTCAATAGATTGTTATGCATGGTTTTTTCTACAACTTCAAAAACACAGCGTGCCATAGCATACTCTCAGAGGACCCACAGCGCTAACCGAGCGCATACTGCTCCTTGTTCCTCTCATGAAAAGGTCTTGTTGCAGTTGCAGTCCGTGAAATGTGCTTTATTTGATTACTCGTGCTCCACTGTACTCGTTTCACCACGTGACTCAATTTACCGTCAAGAGACTTAGCTTTCGCTAGAAAAACATGTTTCAAACTAATAGCCATTGTTTAAAATTTTCAGTATTTTATATGAGACTGGCACTTTGTATGGGCAAAATAGATTTCACAGAGTGAAAGTCAGTATATTTCAGTGTTCACCTATAAGCGGGAAAAAGTGAAAATGAAGTTTGAGCTGTAATTTAGACTTAACTGTGATAATTATCTTTGCCATTAAAAATCTTCCTACAAAGTACAAGTGTGACCCCTTTAATTAGTTATGAAAAATTCAAATAGGAAATCTGATAATGTATCAATTTTCCCTGAAACAAAAATACCCTTTTTTCAACTTGTAGAGTCTATTAAGTCATCAAGAAGTGCTGTTACATGAGTTTGAAAAAAGGGTCTAAATGAGGTTCTTCGTAATTTAATTTAATTAGGATGGATTCCTTGACTGATGCATTATCACACACACACTTGAGAATTTCAATCCATTTTCAAGCTGATAGTGAGGAAAATGTAAAGTTGTGCAATGAGAATATATTGGACAATTATGTAAAATCTCAAGATATATGTTGAATGTTTCATGACATTATGCTGAAGGAACTTTATACCAGGGCAAGATATGAAAAAAAGAGTTATGAAGCTCATAAATTGACATTTTAAATTTGGTGTTCGTAAGATTTTTAAAATGTCAAAGTCTCACAAGACGCATCATTTGATAAAAAAATACAGAAAAATAGAATTTGAAATAATAATTCAATGTAAGTATATATATATAATTATATACTATTATATCTATATATTAAATCCAGTCTTCAGGTCAGAAATCATTATAATAGGCTGGATATCAAGGAAAACATTTTATAATAATTATCAATATTGAAAACACTTGTGCTGCTTAATATTTTTGTAGAAACTATGATCCATTTTGTTCAGGAATCTTTGAGGAATAGAACCTTCAAAAGAACACTACTGAGCTTATAACGTGAAATGAACCTAAACACAAAAAGATCACACAAGCATACTGTAAAGATCACACCAGAAAGTGTGTCTGTAGTCTAATTACATTATAAACAAAATCATAAAATGCCATCTAAAACATGAATACAGAGAATATAGAGCTTTACATGCAAAGAACACCTGCTTTCAGTTAATAGCATGCTAAACAGTTGGTCAAAATGCCACAGTTCATCCTTGATGCACAAAACCAGCATACAGGGCCTTAGCAGTACTCAGAGCAAATGCACTTCCCAAGGCCTGGTCACCATTGACTTCAGCTTTTAAGTGTTCCCCACATTATCCCTGCTCAAGCAGCTCACACAACAAACAACATTGTGGCTAACCCTCAGATACTACAATGACTACATATGGAGCACGAGCGAGCACATGGGCTATGATGGAGTGAATGGATAGATATTGAAGCAATGACCTTAGAGGCATCGTTACAGTCAACGCTAATTGATACATAAAACCACCTGTACAGATCAGACCGGCGCACAATAATGTTTTCTTGAATGTCTCCATTTTGCATGTTAATCCACAACATTATAGGTCTGTGATCATTCATTTTGATGTGCTGATAATACTACTACTATTTTATAAAAAATAAATAAAAAATACTAGCCTGGTGTGTAGTGGTGCTGAGGTTGGTAACCAGAGTTTGATTCACGCTTCTGTTATTTGGTGTCCTGTATTTGTTACTGTTCTATATGGAAACCCATTTCTGCCACAAAAAAAATTGGTAAACCATGACTTTGATCATAAAATGTCATTTTAAAAGTCTTTTTTTTTTGTATAACTATATACTGGATACTATTTTTTTTTTTGGTCATAATTTTGCCTTTTTTATGTCAGATTTATGATTTCGTATTTCATTTTTATAAATTTTTTTACCATTAATTATGATTTACCAAAGCATGAATTGTTTTATTACGTGGAAGAAACTTTAATATGGAAAATTTAAAAATGCAATTAAAAAGGAAAATTAATTATTTTGTGTTTTTTAATTATTTTTTATGTGCTCAAAACATCTTCTTTTGTGTGTGTGTGTGTGTGTTCTGCGGAGGAAATTCAGACACAATGAATACATGAGGACAATCATTTTTCAGTTTTGGATTAACTGGAAGATGCCATAAAAACTACAGCTATTAAGTGAAACATATCTTATCATGAAACAATTAACAGGAATTAAACAACTGGATAAAGGTTCTGCTATTTAAAGAGCCCATAAAATAATTTAAACACTCAAAATAATAATTTGTTGTCCACTAGGATGGTTATTAAGAGATACGCCATCCCATATCCCATATCCCTTATTCATTTTTTTGTTTGTTCATTTTTTTTTTTTATTGGTAAACCTATACAGCTTTCTTTCCTTTGCCAGTCATTTGCCAGTATTAAAGTCAAGAAGATCTCTAGGGAGAAAAACTGCTTAAAAAGTTACAAAGCATTGTTAAAAGTATCGTGGAAGAGTATGTTCTTTTTGAGTCTCTCGTCTCCTCTTGCATCTCCAAGGCAGCGTAATTTGAGGTTGACGAAGGTGGAGCATAAAACATGGAAGCTGCCCATTTTCCTCAGGATGATGAAAATTGATCCAACATTTCATATCATAACTGTCATATTATTTTCATTATTCCTGCCTGCAAGAATGTGGTATTAACACTAATGCAAACTCAGGTAAGGTAATTGCCACTAATGGATGTGAAGGACTCTAAAATTGGATGTCATTAAAGCCGTCAACACATTCTCTGGATAGTTCAATTGTGTGGCTATGCACTAAGAGAGAGAGAGGGTGGTAGAGAGAAAGAGAGAGAGACAGACAGACAGTGTGAGTATTAAACATGGCAGTATTGAGAAAAGAGCAGGGTGCGAACTACGGGGGAGCTAGGGGGAGCTCGGCTCCCCTTAATAAGAATTGGGTCCCCTGCGAAAACGGGTTTGTGAAATTTGGGGGGTCTCAAACAATATGACAATGTGTTTGTTTGAGTGCATTTCAATTCGTTAATGTGATCACGTGGGCTGATTATGTGTAAAATCTTCAAAAATATTAATTTCATGCAATGACGGCGATTTCAACTAATGCCTTCAATAAAGAACTAATACAGGCTATTCTTGTCCTGAGCATCAAGTGTGGGGGCGGCGGGGCAAATTCCACTCATTGTAGTTAATGGTAACTCAAGATTCGAAGAGCAAAAATATAAACGTGGACTCGGAGGTGACGTCTTGTTAAGGTGAGGCATGTTATTGATTATGTGATGTGGCTGGGTTGTTATAGGTATGCGGGGACTCTCGATGTCTTGGCTAACGAGCGAGGAATATGGTATTCTCAGTAGTTGACGAGAGTAACTTTAACCATTGTTCAGTGAACAAATGGACAGCCTCGATGCTTGTTTATAGCTATTGTGGGGGGGCTGTTGTTGTTCACCTCTCAATTCGGGCGAATAAACGTCTAATGGGTAACTAATGTAAGGGATTATCATAGTAGTGCTTGCAGTAAGTAAGTAGTGCATACATTGTAGCTGTATGTATCTTTTGTAAGTCATGTAGCCCTCTTTTGAGAAGAGCACTGGTGTCAAAAGTATTCACATTCATTACTCAGGTAGAAGTATAGATACTAGGGTTTAAAAAGACTTCTGTAGAAGTTGAAGTATCAACTCAAGCTTTTTACTCAATTAAAAGTGCAAAAGTACTGGTTTCAAAACTACTTGAAGTATAAAAGTAAAAGTAATGTAAGGAAAAAAAATACCATTAAGGACAAAAGCTTAGGACGCGCCACAGGGGCCTATTGTGCACTACCCCACCTCCTCAAAAAAACATTTTTCTAAAGGCCATAATGACTATAATGTTATATTAAAATGTTAATGTTGAAAAATGTGGGATGCACTAGACTACCTGTTTCAGCCGCATGTATGCCCATTGAAAATTAACGCATTTTAGTACAAAGCAAATACATTAAAGAACCATATATGTGTACTACTGAGCATTAAAATGTGTTTCATGGAGCGAAAGATATGATGACTAGTTGCTTATAAGTATTGTAATGGTGCAAAAAGTCAAACTTCAGAGGCATGTCATCAATAACCTTTATTGGAATGTAAATGTACATCCAAGCTTAGCTGCAGGAATCTGTGAGGGCAACGGACAAGAAAACTGGTGTACCCAGGGCAGGCTTAGTAACAATTACCCTTGTATGGTTGTCTATATACAATAAACATTAGTGCTGTCAAAATGAATGATTAATCCAAGTGATTAATCAACAAATAAAAATTAAAAATAACTCATAATCCTGATACCTTCCTGGTATGTACTATGCTCAATTCTATAGCTAATGGCAACAATGTCACATTTAACTAGAAGATGCGTTGTCAATCGCAAACGCTAATTTATTCAAACGTCTCTCTACCGAACTACCTACTGTAGCTTAATTTGCAGAGGACGAAGAGAAAGCACCCGTTTGATAAATGAGCCAGTAGTGATGAAATAATAACTTTTAAGAAATAATCTTTTTTGAGTAACAACCCCAACACTGGCTATGTCCTTGCTGGAGTGTGAGGTGATTTGTGTCATGTGCAGGTGCGATGGATCGCGTACAAACCAATAGGGTGTCGGAATGGTATATGTTTATACTTCTCATCCAACCACAATCAAATTCACTCTATCCGGATGGCGCGATTTATCTGGATAGGTTTTTTTTAACGATGACAAGCCGGAATGAAATAGGAGTAACGAGGGTATTTTTAAAATGTAAGGAGTAGAAAGTACAGATAATTGCGTGAAAATGTAAGGAGTAGAAGTAAAAAGTCGTCTGAAAAATAATTACTCCAATAAAGTATAGATACCCAAAATTTCTACTTAAGTAAGGTAACGAAGTATTTGTACTTCGTTACTTGACACCTCTGGAGAAGAGGTACCCCCCACGTTATAAAAAAAAACACAGTAAACAAAAAAGTCCACGGTATAGTTCGAATACTGGAAAAGAGGTTATGTATTGTAAGGTTATGTATGTAAGAAACCTTCAGGCACAAATCACACGTAACAAGATTCTTACTCGCAGCTCCACAGCTCACATCTATGTGTTTCAAGGAAATTTGATGTTGTTGTTTTTTCACTTACGGGAAAGAAGAAATAACTACACTGCTATCAGCATGAAACTATATGATGTTAGCAAAACCAACAACATGGAAGAAAACAGATGATACACAGGATAAATCCGACTTATTTTTCGCTTCAAAAAGAAAGTCTGACATTCAATGGTAGATGACATAAAAACTATAGCTATTAAGTGTAATTGATATCTTATCATGAAACAATGAACAGGAATTATACAACTGGATAAACCATCTCAGTGTAATTAACAATCTAAGCATTTTAATTAGTGCCACGCCAATGTCATATATCTCCCAATTAAACTTCCCGCGATCCTGCGGGTCATGCTAATGTCATTTCTTACATGTATTTTGCTTCAGCACACATAAAAGACAAGACAGTGATCCCAAGTTTTGCTCTGCCTCTTTCAAATCACAGTATGACAGCTATAAATTAAAGCATCATCCTGAGAGAGAGAGAGGACCATAAACAATAATTTTCAGTCGCATTTGCACGTTTTTTTTCCCATAGCTTAAAAAACAAGGATGAGGTAAATGGCAGAGGAGTGAGAGTTAACCAGAGACCTCTCTAACTGCTCCTCAGAAACGACTCATGAAGGGAGATAATTGACGAGAGTGAAAGAATGGATCTCTACTCTTAAATAACAGGATTTGTGGTAACCTGCACATTAAGGTGTTCGTAGCCAGTTAGCTGCTGATGACAAAAGAGACACGAGGTGAGTATTCTACCCTGTCAGGAAGAGGCCACTGCAAAGTGTGCTCCGATATGTCTCCTATTCATCTGCGGTGGGTAATTACTTCAAACCCTATATTACCATGGTAATGAGACACTACAGCACTGTCAACCCCTGCCAAGCAAAAACAAGGCGATCTAAAAGAACTTCAGACTGATCTTTTGTCTGTTGGCAGGGACGAGCTGTCTAGTTTCAGAACAGTGTATTTTGGGAGAAAGGAAAAGATTTCCTCACGATTTCTTTTAAGTGTTAAGATGCTGTGAGCATGAATAATTATTTTGACATGACGACAAAATCAGTTGTGCATTGTTTTCAAATTTGACCTTTTTTTTGGTCTGTTTATCATGCACCATAATAGTCTACTAATTGGACCAATTGTATTTGTAATTAAATTATTCTTTTAGTGTTTTGGAACAAGTTATGAGTTCATTAAGATTCTACATATTCCAGTATTTAGTGAGGAGAGCTGATTAACCCCTACTGGTAGATTGCATAATATCTGTGCAGACTAAAAATGCCTTTCTTCATTGATGATCCTTCAAAATTAGCAATATACTTTGACTTTGACTATTGCAAAAAAAACATATAGAATCTAAACTCCATCGCGGTGAATGTGTACATTGTGTGCAATCACCCCTCGCCCTTGTCATTAGTATCTTGTTCCACTGTGAAAAAAAAAAAACTTGCAACATGTCGCTTGTATCATTCTATTCACCCTAATAGCTGCTTATTAAGCAGCAATACTGATAGTGGCTGATATTGCCCACTTAGTAAAGCGTACGCAAGACCATATTCTAGATCCCTTAACCCTACCCCATACCTAAACATAACTACTACAACCACTACCTTACTATCAATAAACAGCAAAGTATGTGAATGTGTTCCTTACTCTGAAGCGTTATTCACTAAAAAAATAATTATATGAATATATATAATTTATTTTTGTATATTTTAAACCCCACCTTGTTAACGGATGCTTTATTTATTTATATAATCATAGCGAACTTACAGCAACAATGTGGACTTCATGAAGATAAAAATTGTAACCTTTCATTTTTCACCAATATAATAAAACCTAAAAATATATTTTTAATAAATGTGGAGTTTTTCTCCTTAGTTAAATAGCTTGTGTTTTTAATTTGCCATATATTATGGCAATAACAAAAAATTTTGCAAGAAACATACATATCTGAACATTAGAATAGCGCACAAGTCATGTTTTATGATATCTTTAAAGTCATCCCTAATTGTGATATTTTAAAATAACATTTTGGATGTTTTAACAGGATGCTTTATTTTTCGCATCATAGAAAGTTACAGAACAATGTGGGCCTAATGAAGATAAAGTGGAACGTTTTATTCTCCAAAACAATGAAAACTTAAACAACATATCTTTAATGAAACAAAGTTAATAAACAAAAAATGTGCCTGAGATAAACATCACAAGGAAGTTGGAGGGCATTGAATCTCAGGTTACGATGGCTAAATAGGAAGTGAATGTTGGTCCAATAAACAATTCAGCTGAGTAAATAAAACATCAGTTTCTCCAAGCTCTGCCGGACCTTTTTCTAAGCTTGTGTATTATTCAGTCAGTTAGGGATTGGCATCCACATCACAAGCAAATCTGAATTTGCTATGTGACAGGTATTACCTGTCTCAAATGTACAGTATGTGTCCGACTGACCATATTGAGCTCCAAATGAAAATTTCAATTTAATTTCCTCAAAATCACGATAGTTATTCCTGCTGGACAAAGCATTATTTGCCTGTAGCAAAGAATGTTTTGTTAGCCATATTTAGGAAATCTATAGGCTGGAACTAAGACAGCTGGAATGAAATATGCATTTAATTAATTCTAAATGAATGGATTATCATTAAGTTGAAGGTACAATTTTGATATTAAAATCACTTTTGCAACTTTTAATTTGTTCTCTGTGGTGTAGACAGTATATTGTTTGAGTCGTCTGAAATCCTTTTCATCATTAGCATGAACAGACCAAGCTTTAGCTATGACATACCCTGAATTGTTTCACACAAGATGGCTTACAATAGCCAAATGTGTATTTTAAAAACCCATCCTTTGTGTGTCCTTTCCACACACATATAATGATATGAAAAGACATGTACCAGGTGAAGGTTAAATAAAGAATTAGATGGAAAAAACACTGTGTATAATTACTGGCCCCAGTTAATTTCTGGAGCACTAATGGAAGCACATGGAGGGGTGAAATGTCTTGGTTGTATCATTTTATCTGCTATATTTTCACTGTCTCTTTGTCAGAAACAACCCACTCTGTCCTGTCGATTGTATCACGTAATTATCACTTATTGTTGATGACATTCTACATAGCATAAGTTCAGATCTGGAACAAGACAAAGCACAGCCATTGAACCCATCAGGCTGAAAGTGGTAAACTGTGACATCAGCCAAGTTGCACAGATTTTGAAAAACAGGAAATCAGATTACATTGAACAAACAGTAAATCATGGCATAATTGTCATTTGTGGGTGAACTATCCCTTTATATTCTGGACTATTTCTCACACAAAGTAAACATACTTTTTAGAAATTTTGGATCTTTCTTGATCGAGACAGAAGCCTCTGTTCACCATTTTGCAAGATTTCATGATTAGTTTTGTTTCTGAAATGACGGCCACCACATAGTAAAGCTATTTGAGCTATGTAGCACATACATCCAGTACTCCCTTTAAATGTGCACACACAGACACACTCCTTCAAACACAAGCTGCTTATGGTTAAAACAGTTTGCCTCTCTGTGTCCACACTGGACCCGCCCTAGACAGGAATCCAATTAAGCAGCTCTGGTTTATCCTATCCGATCCTTTTTTCTCCAGAATGAGTGAGAGGAGAGAAGGGCCACTGAAGCAGGTTTCAGGCCCACCGCTCGGAGGTTCTGTTGATCGTGCACAAGGTTGCATGGCACATAAAAGAAATAGAGAGAAAGTGGTGGAAAACGATACAGATGTCGTATGGCAACCGCATAGTTGTGGCTTGTGCATGAATTGCAAACAGTTTAAGGTTGAGACCCCTGGATTATTACAAAGGGGTTTGTATGTCTTGCTCACTGATCCCAGTATTCAGTCTCTCAAATCACCCCCTGGGGCATGTATTGCTACATCACCCACGGCCCGCGCTCAGCGGGATCTCATTCATGCGCTCGCGACCCGTCAGGACCTTGTGGGCCAACCGGTAGGTAAGACCATAAGGGTGCCCACATGGTGCTGCATCTTATCTCAGGAAAAAACTGACAGGAGTGCAGCCCACAATCAGTCGAGCCGCGCTCGGTTAAAACATCTCACAGCCTCCTAGTCCACGCTAGCTAACGTAAAGTAATATTTTGTGTCATTACAAGTAAAGTCAGTAGACAGTTTGTGTGCGCTACTGCTTCGTACAAAAGTAATTCCTCTATTTTTTTTAATTATGTATATTCCGTATTTTGATGACATATTGCATTGTGTTTTTGGGTTAATAAATGTCTGTAAAATTTAATTAGGTACGTGACTGCCCCGAAACTTCCCATACTCTCAATCCCTACTTATTCTGTGGAGAAATACGGGATGGCGACACGACACAATTTTGATCGTGGATGACTAAAATGTCTCCAAGATCTTCTTTTGAAGAAATATTGTAGTATCGTCCTACAGACACATCTGTCGTGGCAATTTGGTGTATAGTTAATACAACCGACATTCAATCACATCAAATGCTAATCAGCGTTAGGTTATGTCACGTATCGGGTCCTGAACTTCCGTCGCTAGCATAAGAGGGCACCTTCCATTCAGGACTCTCGCAACACACTGTGCATATCACCGGACTAATATCGATCATCCACGGCAATGATGACCACACAATAGTTGATTGCCAGCACTGATTTGCACCCAGCTGTGTTTCACTCACCCATCCCCTATTTCACTTCACTCTGCGCCCAGCCCTAGCGATAGCGACATACAGAGGCCGTTTAGTTGGGGACTTATCCTTCCCTAGTCTGCCTTGTCGTGCTAGCTTCCTTGATTTTGCCTGTGTTCTCGGATTCCTCTCTCGTCGTGCTCTATTTTTGATTCTGTTTAACCCTGCCTGGACCTGCCTTGTACTGGACTTATCCCTCCCGTCTCGCCCTTTGCTTCGTGCGCGATAGTTACTCCTCGTAGCATAGGTTTCGCCTGTGTCTTGCCCGCTATATACCTGTTTGTCATTGTCTGACCCATGCCTGTTTTATGACCACGTCTCTGTCTTCTCCTAATAAATGGCTTGCAAGTGGATCCGCACGTGTCACGTCTCGTCAGCCCCATAACAGTTACACTGTTGGGACACTGCACTTATTCGCAATCACCCCAAAAGGCATGATTGGATGTGCTTAAAGCCTTTGCCAGTAAACCTTTCACTGAAATGAGTCACAGCGCTTGGTACTGACTCTAGTTTATCTTTTGTGTTGTGTGCGATACTGAAAAAACACCAAAAGGTTAACATTTAAACCACCCCGTGGTTATGTCTAAGTGAAGTAATGCAGGCCTGACATGACGCATGCATGCAGTCTTAAGGGACTGCAGAATAATGGTACGAACATGTTGCCCATAGTCATAAAGGGATGTTTACCCCAAACTTTTAATTTTTGCATTAGTTACCATTCTCATGTGTCTCAACTGGATTAATATATTTCTGGTGATGAACACAAAACGAAGATATTGTGAAGATGTGGGTAACCCCAAAACAGGTGTTCCCCAGACTTAGACGGGGAAAACAAAAATACTATGGAAGTCACTGGGGAACAGCAACTGTTTGGTTACCATATTATTAAAACTAAACTTTTCGCCCTGCAGAGAAGAAAGAAACTATTCAGGTTTAAAACCACTGAGAAGTGAGTCACTGAGACCATATTTTCCTTCTTGGGTGAACTATCAGTAATGTTATTACAAAACAAAACAACACACAAAGAGACAAATCACTCATGCTCTTGACTGACAAACTTTATAACAGTTGCTTTAATTTTCTTTAAATTTATACATGAAGTTGTAAATAATCTTTTATTTTTCTATTTGTTCATTCAAGTCTTGCAAGTACTTCTAAATACACCTACTGGACCAGAAAATTAAAGCACTGTTTGTTTTAATTGTATATTATGTGTATAGACATTGTATATGCAATGTCTATCTTTGTTCTAATTTTTTTTAATAACAAAGATAAAATAATGACAAAGGTTTTTATCTTCGCCCACTTCAGCCTAAATGTCTGCCATTCTCCTTTTTTATTTTATATTTTGTTACCTTGTAAAGCTTTTTTTAAGAGGGAAATTAGTTTGGCTGTATGTTGTTATGGACAACTTGCAAATAGTAAACACAACAGGCCACAGATCATGATAAAATTGTGAATCGTGATTTTCCTGAAAAAAAAATTGGATATGATATTTTTGCCATATCGCCTACCCCTAGGTAGAAATTAAATTTTTAAATTAAGTCCTAAACAAATGTTCCTGAGGAGCTTGTTCATCTAATCCTGTCAATCATATCACAAGGGTATACGAGTGTCCGGCTTTCCTCCTCCTCTCCATCATCACCACCGTGATTCTAATATCCATTAAGTACTTATTCATTAATTAAATGGTCCAGGAAAAGCTTAGAGCCTGAATCTTGCGCTCAAGCCTCTCCGTTACAGACAGTAAGCCAAATCTGTTTACTCACATCACATAAGGATTATATGGACAGGCAAACTCATGAAACATTTCATGAAATAAAATTTCAGACTGCTTTGTCTTGATTACTGCATGCATCCTACAGTAAATATACACAATTAAATAATATTTTCACACTTTTTGCAAAATTACAGCTTGATTGGAAAATACATATTCTATTATTCTGTAATACAAAACAATCCATATTAAGTGAAAAGTCATGTAAAAAAGCAATGTTCTTATGTAATGTTCGTAATATATGAAACCGTATGAAAAAGGAAATAGAAGGAAATTAATGGAAAATGGCCAAAATGTGTTCATGACATTTATTTTCAAACAAAAATATGAGTAAGTAATGCCACTATTCCAGAGCCTTGTTACTTGGTTGGCTGTGTGTGGGGATAGAGGATCAAAAATCTTGAAAGCATGAGTGAATTAGCTCTAATTTACTATAATATGTGGCCTATGTATGAGACGCTGTAAAGCATCAGAAAAATGCAAAAAGTGAGTAAATAAATTGCCCTGATAGAATGAGCACACAACAGCAACCACGTGCACACTCCATGGAATCTTTATAAATATTTGTAAAGAGTGAGCTGTTTTCCAAGCAGAATAAATGGTGTTTTATGTAACCTGTGTGGTTAGCAGAAGTTTAAATGCACCGCTGAATCTTTGTTTTTGTTTCTTTATGCTCGGGCCAAAAAAAAAGTGACTTTGAAAAGGAAAAACAAGCAGCAAGATGGTAAAAACCCACCCTTTTCTAACTATTCTGGTCTCACCTTGAACTGCGTCCACATAGACCATTTCCCCTGAATCTTATTCTGACAAACGAACGTGAGCCTCTGCGGTCCCCCTCTCCGCCACGGCGGCACAAACAAGAGCTGTCCACACATCACTCATTAACGTGCCCCCCACATCAGCCTCCATTAAAAATAACCCGACCTGACAGCCTCAGAAAGGACAGCGTACCTCCCGAACACCTTTTAGTCTCTCTCTCGGCCCGCACCCCCGCCCCTCCTTTCATTAGGCCTGTTTTTGAGTGCGCTGTGTTATCTACACCATAACTAAAGCTGTTAGCATCTGTTTTACTCCAAGCAAAGTCAAAAGGTGCAGGGCTTTGAGGAGCAACCCCCTCTCCCACAAGGATTCTCTCTCTGGGCCCCCACCTCCCCTCCCTCCCTTCCTATTACTTTGCATACCCAGAAATGTCACCTTACTCCAGCAAGCTGTTACCATGCTGCCTCTATGCCAAAACAGCCAGCCTCAGAGGACACTGATGGATCCTGCATTTTTCAGTGATGGCTCTTAAAAGGCATTAGACGCCCGAGGCACCTCAGGCTTGGGCAAGAGAAGAAGATGTGATATAATGGCGCTGGAACGAAGGACTGTGCCTCAAAGTCAAACCCAGCATGTGACACTGAGGGAGGTTTGGAGGGGTTGGAGAAAAAATGATTCCTGACTGCTGATATCTTGGCTGCATCTCTCAGCCAGTTTGGACAGTCGTGGAACAAGCATGAGCTTTTAGAAGGTAAGCATTTATTGCAGCACATGGAAGAAGATAGATCATGCTGCTTCATGACTCACAAGCATTAATAGCAACTTTGATATTAAAAGCATAACATATTTTGATGCCGACTTGGAACACTGAATCAAGATTCACCTTGATGGATGCCATTTATTAAAATAATTAACATTCATTACTGTTTCTTAACAGTTAGGTCAAATATTAATGTGCATGATATACATTTACTTAAATGTGTGTGTGTGTGTGTGTGTGTGTGTGTGTGTGTGTGTGTGTAAGTGTAAGATGTTACATGTTCAAATAATGTCTCCCGAATCCAAAATTTAAGAAGAGTAGTATAGTAACGACTCTGTAATTGTTTTTTTACTCTAAAGAGATGTGGCACTGTGCCGACAGGCCAAAAACCAGTGGAAACCAGGGATTGACATGGTCCTCTTGAATAGCCCATCAAGGAGTTTGAATCTGATGCCCGTGTTTCCACAGGCACATCTTAGGGACGGAGGAAATCCAGTGCTTGCACAGCATTTAGTACAGTCTTCCATTGCCAGCACATAGTCTTTAACTTTGAGAAGAAGTCTACCCCCCCGAATATAGTAGAAACTAAAAAAGAAACCACTGTAGAAACTCTTGAAGCAACAATAAGTGGTCCTGTCAGTGTCAAACAGTAAAAAAGAAGCAGAATATTTTGTAAAGCAGTGGGGCTTCAATTCAACTGGGGGAAATTCAAAAGAATCTGAAGGCTTTTGTATTCACATCAAAGGCAGGACTGTTTAGAGCAGAAGTCTGCAGGCCACATCACAGCCGTGACCTCAACATGAAAAATGCTGTATGAAATCGCTTGGATGGCAAAAGTCAAAATGTAAAAATCAGGATCAAAGTTCTTCATAGCGGGTGGCATTTCCAAAGGCATCATTTAGTACCTCCCACGTGTTGCAACCCCCCGATAAATTGAACTCTGTTGGTAATGACAGAACTAGTGACCATAGTTGCTTTTGGAAAACGCACACCAGGGTTAGTGCTGAAACTAACAAATGAACCCAACACCTGCCATCTTAAGAAAAGTCTATTCCTACTTTTTTAAACAATCTATATTGTACATCCATTTTGAGAGTTTTGTATGAGCAGATTTAAATCTGCCTTACACATTTAAAACAGTGAGACAGAAAATTGAGCTACTTGGCACAACGTCTTACAAAGCAGCACTCACGGCGCGAGATGCAGAAAAAAACAGCGACATGTGACACAACTGACCTATATGTACATAGATCAACAGTTTTTTTTTTTTTTTTAATGAGTGTGAATGGCCCCTTAGAAAAGTGCAGTGTATGTTTTTAAAGCATCCCTTAAAATGTAAAGAGTATCTTAATATTTTCACAGCATGCCACAAAAGCTTGACATTTTAAGACAAAGAGAAAACGACGCATTTGTTCCATCACTTCATCAATTACAGCCACAGAACAATGGCCGGCAAAATAACGGCATGTTATATTGTTTGGCTAAAGCCTCTTGTCACTGCATAATGGTGGAGAGTAGCTTGTGTGTGGGAGTTTCCTGAAGGACTGGAGGACTCTCATGCACAAATGGCGCTTCAGGCCGGCTAGAGGACTCTTTCAAAGTGAACAATCTGTCTCCTCACTAAAAGTCTCCCTCACAGTAAACAGTATGTGATACTGTAGTGAAGGACGGTCACGGAGTGGCTAATCGGATGGACACAGCGAGTCTCCACCGGCAGAGCGAGAACAATGCAGCTGCGGCTGCTTAAGAGCAGCAGGTCCTGAGGCGCAACGCTGAACTGCGACCTTGCTCTTATAGACCAGTTCCTGCCACTATCTCTTTGACAAACTTATGATTCATATAGCCCTAGTGCACTCTTTCCCTCCATCCATTTCTCTCTTTCTCACTCTCGTTCTCTCATTGCATGACCTTTACATCAGGTTGCTGATAGTTATACTTTCCCCCCACCCCTCGGATGTCCTACATATCACAATAGCCTTGCCTTAAGTGAGAGCAAAACTCTTTATGACTCTCTCGCAATCGCATGTGAAAAAACACAGCTCGCATTGTCTCCAACCTCTGGCAGTGCCTTAATTAGAACACACTAAGGCTCCTCTTCGGTATCTCTCTTTCTTTTTAGCAGTATAATTAGATTAGTGTCGGAGACCTGGTGTAATCGCTTCGAGGGAAAATGAAGGAGTGGGAGCGATGAAGGGAGACAGGTGGCCCCTCTTTGCTCTTTTTTCCCCTCTTGTGCTCTGCTGCAGGACAATACGTGGAGAAAAGACAAGGTACAGGCCCCTACCCTCCTCCCTCCCTCCCGCCTGCCCATTCCCTTGACAGGTGCTCCTTCAATGCAGGTGTTTTGTGAGAGTGGTCCGGCTTCAATATGTGTGCGTGGTGCATGAGTGTGACCTCCACCTAACGCAAACTGCTCGTGTTGAGACAAAAGAATGTTCCAAGTTACTTAAAACAAAACCTCAAGCGGACACACCTTAAATGCACCTGAAATAAAGAAATGGGTATGCCATCAATGATTTTATGACACACAAACGTGTGTCAATATGGAAATAAATAAATAAAATAATAAAAATGTATTTTGTTTATGTTGCCAATACTGATGTTGTGTGACTCCCGCACCCTCATAGCGCCCCCTAAAATGACCATTTTCCCACTCTTTTTGCTTTTCTGAAGGTATCTTGAAATCTGACATTACTGTCCAAATCTCATTTTGCCTCCAGAACTCAAAGCTATTCAAGAGACCATTGAGATATCTAAAATAGGATGAGCTGGAGATATGTGACCTCTGGGATGAATTGAGTTTTCTAAAGAGTGCCTAAAGTGGAAAGAGGAATTTCACTTTGGTTGGGGGATGTCTTAAATCATGAGTTGATGTGACCAGTGAAGGTATAAAATTCGATCTATCCAAATGGGCACTGCATTTATTGATTACCAAAGCTATGCATTCAGAAAAAGTGAAGATGTGTGGTTTCCATTTGGGCCATAAAATGTCAGCTAATAGGTTTTCAAGCGGCACTTGACAACTCAGAAAGCAGAATCTTCTATCATGCCATATTCTTTGGATTTCCCCCCCCTTACTGGAGATAATGGTACACTAGAAAATAAGTGTTTACATCCATACAAGCAAATAAATAAGTAAATCGTACTAAATTTGTAGTGGGACAGTCAGTTGCCCACCCAATGGTAGACAAGCTAATTGTTTAGAAAACCTGTTTGAACACAGTCATTTTTAATACTGTTAAAAAAAATCACTTCACCTTTAAAAAGAGCATTGTTTAATAATATAAATAAATTATAGAACACAATTTGAATTGTTTTCCGTAATGTTTAAAGCATTTTAAAATATGATTAATAAATTAATTTTTACCTAGTTCTTTTTTGAAATACAGATATTTATTATTATTATTGTTATTAATACTACTACTACTACTATTAATAACAATAAAACACATTTTGGTTGTCTGTTCTCTTGGCTATGGCAGTCACAAACGAACCAATATGAAAGTCTAAACTACGTCAAGGTGCACACAAATAATTAACCTGTGTACATCAAAGAGGTACTCAATTAATAAAATAACGTAGACATCCAGGACACACTCACCATAAATAAACCATTACTGAGGCTCATGTCACAGGGCTGATGTGGGCATCCATTATGGGCTCTGGAGAGAATATGTGTGAAGATTGCTTGCTTGTGGCAACAACAACTGCCCAAGCCAAGTGCTCTGCTCGACCACAGTGAAACAAGATGATACTATTAAAGTGCACTTGTTGAAAGACCGGAGCATCCGAGTGGCCATGATCCAAGCCAAAAATTAGACTTGCTAAAACAAACCAAAACGTAGTGTTAATTCTAACGCGTGAACTTATCAAAGACCAAATCTGAGACCATAACTGCCTTAAACTTTTACCCTAAAGACAGACTTTAAAACTTAAAACAAAATCTTAATGTGCCTTTTAATCGGACCGGTTAACACTCAACACATTCTTTATGATACCAAGCAGATGTCAACACTACTCATAAAGAACAGGAGAGTTTGTTTTCTCATGTGTTGGGTGACATGACAGTAAGACAGTCATTGGGTATTTACTCAAGGCTGTAAGGCCATTGTTATCCCTCAGCCTCTCCCTAAGGTCACAGGCATCAACTTAATTAAAGCTGACACAATGAAACATCATCCCTACAGCTGGTTCAACAAACCTGTCAAAATACAACAGCACACGTACAAGTTTAAGAAATATAGATCTGATTAACGATTTCCTTGATCTGAGAGAAGAAGACAGCTTGAACCTAAAAGGAAACTGACTCATAATGTGGCCTCTATATCTGCATAATACATGACTGATAAATGACTGAGCTTGTGTTAAAGCACATTAAAATAGCCTTTGAATTTAGACAATTTCAATGACTCTTTCTGCAGGTTATGCCAGTAGGTGGAGACAAGTGTTTATAAACGAGCTAGAAAATCCCTTTAAAAAACGATTCCTTCAAAATAACAATTCCTTCAAGAATGAAACAATTGACTGTTATGACAAGTGAGACATTTAATCATTTATTGAATCGATACATTATACAAATATTGTAAAAAAAACTTTCAGATTCATTAATGCCGGGCACACTGCTCAATTTTAGCCTCGATTTTCACTCGCCAACAGTTTTGTGGAAATGAACAAATACCCAAAATCAGAGGCAAATCAGTGCTCGTTCTCTCGAGTGACAATTGCATAGTGTGTGTTATCAAAGATGTGATCTGAGAGAAGTGCCCATCCATTGCCAATGCCCATATTTGGCATGCTAAATATCTGGACCTGTCAGTGACCTGAGGCCTGTTGCACGGAGCTGGTTTCAGTTTTTACCAGTGGTGTATGAAGTACTTGAAAGCCACACTTTTTTTGTTTAGTAAAAGTATAGATATCTTACCAGAAAATGACTTTGGTAGAAGTTAAAGTCACCGTTTAGAATATTACTTGAAGTTGAGTACAAGTTTTAAAGTATTTGATGTTTATTGTACTTAAGTATGAAAAGTATTTTTTTTTGATAAACCTAGCTTAAGTATTAAAGTAAAAGTACAAGTAAATTCAAAACAGAAAAGGAGCAAATAAATATAAAAAATTGTTCTATACACAGTGTAAGCAGCAAGACTGAGTTCAGTTTGAACTCTTTCTTCCATTTTGTATCTTTGGGTAAGCATAAGAGGCTTTTCATCCGGTACGAAGAGTCTTTCATTCCAACATAAGAAAACATTTCTCGCAAATATGAAATCTGCACCTGAAGTGGCATTTAGATTAATTTACACAGACCTGTTTATGCATCTCAGAGGAGACATGGATGCATTTAACCTGCAGTTCAATGCATAAAGTGTTTTGATGTTGAAATGGAAATTAAAGCCGTCAGTAGGTGGCAGCAAGTCACTGTCAATGAGTGTATCATTGAGATTCAGCTGATTCATTCAAACAACTGATTGATTCAGGAACAAAATATTTGACTGTTTTAATGAGGGCGCAGAATCACTGATTCAAAAAACAGATTAATTCAGAAACTCCATCCTGTGTGCTGTTCAGCGGCGCAAAACAGTGCTGCTTGGAACTATTTTCTTGGTTGAAATTCAGCAAAAACAGGCAATAGTGTGTCTAAAATGTAAACTTAATATTGAATTAATTAAAATTGTATAAAATCAATATTACATTTCTTATATGCTAACATCTGGAAAAAAACAGCACTCTATGGGTGATATTATCAGTGTATATTAAATTATATAAATATAAAAGGCATACAGAGGCATTTTGCCTCTTATCTTGAATTTTATGGCCATTCTAAATGCATTTTAATAGATAAATCACACAGTGTGTATGCGTTCACTCTCTGGTGTGTTTCTGTTTGGTTTTGTGATATACTCAATAATGTCAGATCGCACATCTTTAAAACAGCACTACTTTATTAGCGCAGATATATATATAGTGGGTACGGAGAGTATTCAGACCCCTTAAATTTTTCACACTTTTGTTATATTGCAGCCATTTGCTAAATCATTTAAGTTATTTTTTTTTCCCCATTAATGTACACACATCACCCCATAATGACAGAAAAACACAGAATCGTTGACAATTTTGCAGATTTATTAAAAAAAACTGAAATTATCAACATGGTCCTACGTATTTCAGACCCCTTTGCTGTGACATCATTATTTAACTCAGGTGCTGTCATTTCTTCTGATCATCCTTGAGATGGTTCTACATATTCATTTGAGTCCAGCTGTGTTTGAGTATACTGATTGGACTTGATTAGGAAATCCACACACCTGTCTATATAAGACCTTACAGTTCACAGTGCATGTCAGAGCAAATGAGAATCATGATGTCAAAGGAACTGCCTGAAGAGCTCATTGACAGAATTGTGGCAAGACACAGATCTGGCCATGGTTTCAAAAAAATTTCTGCTGCACTTAAGGTTCCTAAGAGCACAGTGGCCTCCATAATTTTTAAATGGAAGACGTTTGGGACGACCCAAACCCTTCCTAGAGCTGGCCGTCCGGCCATACTGAGCTATCGGGGGAGAAGAGCCTGGTGAGAGAGGTAAAGAAGAACCCAAGATCACTGTGGCTGAGCTCCAGAGAAAGTTGTAGAAAGTCAACCATCAACGCAGCCCTCCACCAGTCGGGGCTTTATGCAGGTGGCCCGACGTAAGCCTCTCCTCAGTGCAAGACACATGAAAGCCCGCATTGAGTTTGCTAAAAAAACACCTGAAGGTTTCTCTGGTCTGATGAGACCAAGATAACTTTTTGGCCTTACTTCTAAGCGGTATGTATGGAGAAAACCAGACACTGCTCATCACCTGTCCAATACAGTCCACACAGTGAAGCATGGTGGTGGCAGCATGATGCTGTGGGGGTGTTTTTCAGGTGCAGGGACAGTACGACTGGTTGCAATCGAAGGAAAGATGAATGCAGCCAAGTACAGAGATATCCTGGACGAAAACCTTCTCCATAGGCTCAGGGACCTCAGACTGGGCCGAAGGTTTATTTCCAACAAGACAATGACCCTAAGCATACAGCTAAAATAATGAAGGAGTGGCTTCACAACAACTCTGTGACTGTCTTGAATGGCCCAGCCAGAGCCCTGACTTAAATTCAATTGAGCATCTCTGGAGAGACCTACAAATGGCTGTCCACCAACGTTTACCATCTAACCTGACAGAACTGGATAGGATCTGCAAGGAGGAATGGCAGAGGATTCCCCAAATCCAGGTGTGAAAAACTTGTTGCATCTTTCCCAAAAGACTCATGGCTGTATTAGATCAAAAGGGTGCTTTTACTAAATATTGACAGGTCTGAATACTTAGGGACCATGTGATATTTCAGTTTTTCCTTTTTTAATAAATCTGCAAAAATGTCACAATTCTGTGTTTTTCTGTCAATATAATAAGGGTGCTGTGTGTACATTAATGAGGAAAAAATTACTTAAATGATTTTAGCAAATGGCTGCAATATAAAAAAAAATGAGTGAAAAATTTAAGGGGGTCTGAAATACTTTCCGTACCCACTGTTATCGCACACCCAGCCTCGACTTAGTGGAAAATGAAATCAACCTTGGTTGTGCAAGCTCTTATTTGTGCATGCCAAATGCGCAGGGTCTAATTTGCAAGTGCCAGACCACTGATTCGTCAGACCTGCTTTTTTTGCCGTCTGTGTTCCCGACCGTTACTTTGTTATTATTAATGAATATGCTTCGTGAACGTATCGAGTGACATTGTAATTTTGATTAGGAAATAAGTGGATAAAGTGAAAGTGACAAAATATAAAAACTTAGTAAGTAGCCGATTCTCTCAAAAAATACTTAAGTACTGTAACAAAGTATTATTACTTCGTTACATTACACCACTAGTTTTTACCCAGGTAAGTTTTGTGTTTAGTTTGAGCAGTTCCCTATCGTCATTGATGACTTGTTTGGGGAAACTCCTCTTTATTCTGTTACTGAAGCCTGTTTTGTCGACGTTTGTGTAGCTGAACAAACCAATGGTGCTCGAGCCCGCCAGACGGGGGCGGAGCCGACCGCCATATAAGTCGGCCCAGAAGCACCATTTCATCAGAATCTTCTCCTTCGATGGGACCAGCTCTTTGCTGACTCTGCAATGAAGCCGAAGCCAAAGCAAAAGAAGCTCAGCCTGATCTCACCCGCCGTGGAATCAAGCCACCAGCAGTGGAAGGAGTTCCCCTGTGGCCATCCGGTGATGGAATAAAGAGCAAATTTCTGAGCAGTATTTCCATTTGTTTCAAATGTCACTTCACGAGTGCAGCTCATGCAAGGAACCCTTGCATGAAGCGGATGGTCACGATGAGTGTGTCGCCTGTCTGGGGGTTTCCCACAGAGAGGCTGCACTCACCGAGGCTTCATGTTCTCACTGCGAGAACATGAACCTCGCTCGCGGATCGCCTTCTTTCATGAAGGCGGTCCTCCCCGCACTCTTCTCCTGACTCCTTTCTCTCCCAAGAGGAAGAAGCAGCAGAACTGCGGGGCCATCTTCTCGGGCTCGAGTGATGTTGCTTCAGCCCAGCGCCCACGTGCTTCACTCTCCCCAAAGCACCTCACATCACCGGTGTGCTTTGCACGTGAGGATCAGTGTCCCTTGTCGAATGCGAGCGGCCTGGTTTCCTTTGGTGCTTCCGAATGAGAGGTGGTCATCGACGACTCCATGTCTTTGACGGCATCTGACGCTGATTAGTGGGCATGTTCCGGCGAAGAGCCTGCAGCTCCCCCTCCATCTCAGTCTACGCGGCCCAGTGTAGACTCAGAGCTGATCCGCGTTCTCACGTGTGCCGTGGAAGAACTTGGCCTTGAGTGGTCTGCCCCGGAGGAGCCAGCCCCCGGCCTCCTCGACGAATGGTTCTTGAAGGGACAACGTCATCCTTCCTCCCGTCAGCAGCCAGCTCCCTTTATGCCTGCGGTGCATGACGAGCTCACCAAAATGTGGGCTCCATACTTGGTGTGTGTTAACCCCTCGATTGCAGCAGCTCTCACCACCATTGATGGCACTGAGGACAAGGGTTATTGCAAGCTCCCCCCTCTGGAAGAGGCGGTGGCTGCTCATCTCCTTCCACCGTTGAGCCATGGGCTTAAAGCTGCAGCGCATGCCTTAAGGCCCTTGCATGAGTATTCAGCACTAGCCATAAGGTCTTTGCAGGGCAGGCCAGGACGCTTGCCCTTGCATACATTCCGACCACAAATAGTTCAAGTCAAACTCTCGTGACATGGACGTGTCTTGCTGGATACTGGCACTTCAGGAGCTGCGTACGTGACAGATCTTGCCTGCCCGCTTACCCCAAAGGGCAACGATAAAGGCTTGGGCACGGCCATGGCTAGCCTGGATGTGCTGGATCACCATCTTGGCTAAACTAACGGACATCGGGATGCCGAAAATGATGGGCATTCCTCGATCCCCGTCTCTCCACGGTCCTCTTCGGCTGAGCGCTTCACTTGAGGCCAAAAGAATCGCAGTGCTGCGTCTTTTCTGCCTACGCGCGCCCAGCACGGTGACTGGTTTCAAAGCCTCCTCAGACAAGGCGTCCACACAGCATATTTCAAAGCACGGCACAGCCTCAGCTTTCGCACACACTGGCGTCCTGGCAATCCACGCGCCCCCGGATGGCCATATAGTCTCCCTTTCCCGCAGCGACAAGGTCCCGGCCCTTGATAGTGCTAGACCCTGAGCCCGGTCAGAATTCATCCTGCGCTGCATGCGAAAGGAAGAGGAGGAGAGGGCCATTTCGCGCAAAAGCGGCACCCCCTTAACCCCCTGGGTCGAAGCCATACACCTGTGCAGTCTGGTCTCGTTTTTCTTTGATGACCGCGCAAAGAACTGAAAAATCACTAAAATACTACAGATAAGATAAGTATCGTTTTAAAAACTGCAAAGGGTCTACGTTGTTTGTGTATAGTCATCATAACAACCAATTAATGTCTTTGTAAAGAAAGCAAATAACAGGTGCATTCTCGTCCTCACTGTCCTCCGCGAACTGCTTTTTAGAACGCGTCCACGAAAAGGAACTGAAACTCAGCGAATATTTTACACACAGACACGAGAAATATATCTATTGAAAGCTTGACATGTCTACTCTTAAATGAAGTAACCAAAAACAAATATTCTGTTATAAAGTAATCCGTATGAAACCAACGACAGGACCATTTTTTCCTGTCTGTTCTCATTATCTCTAATTAGATCATGCCCACGCCCAACGGCGGGCACTTCTCTGCTCACGCTTTTGATATTACAAATCTCCATGTGAGACGCGCGACATGTAAACACCCACATCACCGTAACCAAAGCTGCAACATGTTAGTCTCAGATACTTTTCGTTTTTGGAAGAAGACGCTGAGAGGAACAAGCCTTGTATTTACCTATTTACCTCAGAAGACAGGCTGAGAGGAAAAAGCGTGGTATTTTCACTTCAGAATATTGCGCTGAGAGGAAAAAGCCTTTATGTTTACCCTCACAAACAAACTGAGCGTGGGCTGGGGAGCCAGCAGAGGGACTTTTCATGCGATAAGTAATTCATTCTTACTTACATTAGTGTTATTGTGACATAAACTTGTACGCATTTTACTAGTTGGACTTTTCCCAAACTATAATTAGCATAACTAGTATAATAGGTTGTTTGCAATCACATGATTCTGATGACGCGCGAAATGCAGCTGGAGGGCAGGAAGTGATTTTTCACCATAGAAATCACTAGAAGAAACTCAAAATGCCTGTGTTTTGCGTTGTTTATTGATGCTCAAATCGACCAAACCGAGAAACCACAAGGAGCTTCTATCGTGTACAGAAATGTTGTTGTTCATAAGGGGGGAAAAGGCAAGAAATTTACTGAAAAACGCAAGAAAAATAGCTTGTAAAACCTGCCGTCTATGCCGGTCGGAGAGGAGGCGGATCGGGATAAATGCTCGTGTGTGCAGATGTGTACTAGTATTATATTAATATATTAATAAGAAATATCTAAATAGTACAGGGTGACAGTCAATTCACCTGAACGTGCCACTCATAGGACACTATGTAATATGCTATTCTTTGCATTTCCATGGAGAGCTTCGTACACGAATCGTGCAGATTGAGATAAATTGAAGTTAGTGAGCTTTTAGAAGTGATTAATGTTAGATTATTCACACACCTGACTGAGGCTTGCATTATGCAGCTCATTATTCTGCTTTGGCTTCTCAGGTGTGAATCACAAGCATTATGCATGACCATCATCCCGCCCCTTCGCATATCCTTTTCTAACAAAAAGTGTCTTAGAACAATTGATCAATAGATTGGTCCCCTTCAGGAACTTGAGCTGCGTCCGAAGACACTAAGGGAATGCCCCCAGCATGACCACGCTCTGAATCACATGTGTAATCAGTCCAATGGAAGGGCAAGACGTCATAGGCGGGTGACGTAGCGACCAGGAAGCTATAAAAGCACATGAGGTGAAACCGGCGTCAGTTTTCTGTCATTCAGCAAGTGCTCTGTGTTGTGTCAGTCAGATCTCTGTTGTGAGTCCTATTTGGTGTTGTCTGTCATTAGTCAAAGTTATAAGCACAATGTCCAAGGCCACAGAGAAAAAAAAACATAAGGACGAAAGTGAGCAGCATTTCAGGCTGTGTATTCCTCCCTGCCCTCGCTATATTACGAGTGGGGATACACGCAGTCTGTGCATTGTTTGCTTGGGGGCGAAGCATGCGGCATCGGCTCTCGAGTCTAGTGGCAGCGGAGAGACATTTATGGTTGACGCTGTCCTTTTCTTTAATATCTGACAGGGTCAACCATAAATGTCTCTCCACTGCCACTTCCTCATGGATGCCCCGCTTGCGCCTTCTAGCCTGTTCGGCGACGCTGTCAATTCCATCATCGACAGGTACCAGGAAGCCCATAACGACGGCGACGTTCTACTGCGGCGGTTCCTCGCGTCGCGTCGCTCTCTAGCTCCAGGGGCTGCTGGGTGGGAGCAGCCCTCGCTGCATACCCCCTCCTCCTCATACCGCGAGCAGCAAAAACAGAGCGTCGCTTCTCTTGCTCCCCCGCGACAGGACCGAGGTCAGCGGTGCTCTGGTTCAGAGGAAGTCCTCGGCCAAAAGGCCCTGACATGAGAGGTTCAGGGCCTTCGGGGGCGGCCCATACTGGGGAAGAGTGGGGTACACCGCAGTATACGGTGTCCATCTCTCCTCAGTGCCCTCAGGAGATATGTCTGCCAACCCTGCCATCAACGATGCTTCAGGGCGCAGCGGTCTCCAGCGAGCGCTCCCCTCAGTTTCTTCCGCCCGGGAATGGTGTAACTGTGGAGACGGGCTTGCTACCCCTTCGGGGGTCTCCAGAACAGCTAGTTCGGCCGTCTCCTGCCGGTCCTCCGCTTCAGGGATGCGTCCCTCACCGACTGGGGTGCGGCGGTCATGAGTGGCCACCTTGCCCGCGGTCTGTGGAGTGGTCGCCATCTCAAGTGGCACATCAAATGCCTGGAGATGTTGGCTGTATTTCGAGCTTTGAAACACTTCCTCCCGGACCTAAGAGATTGCCATGTGTTGGTGCGCACCGACAACACAGCGGTGGTCTTTTATATCAACCACCAAGGAGGCCTGCGTTCACGCCCCTTGTACAAGCTGGCGCACCAGATCCTTGTGTGGTCCCAGGGCAAAATCCAGGGCATATTCCTGGGTATCTGAATATGGGAGCAGACGTCCTGTCGAGACAGGGGTCGAGGCCCGGGGAATGGTGGTGAAGCAGATATGGAGAATTTTTGGCCAGGCTCAGGTGGACCTGTTTGTGACATCACACTGTCCCCTCTGGTTCTCTCTGACTCACCCGGCTCCACTGTGGCTGGATGCTATGGTACAGACTTGGCCGAGGCTTTGTCTGTACACCTTTCCCCCGATTGTTCTGCTCCCTGGAGTTCTGGAGAGAGTGTGCCGGGATGGGGTCCGTCTTCTATTAGTAACCCCATTCTGGCCGGGCCGAGTATGGTTCTCGGACCTGATTTCCCTTCTCGACGGCTCTCCATGGGAGATTCTGTCAGGAGGAACCTCCTCTCACAGGCGGAGGGCACGATATTCCACCCCCACCCGAAGCTGTGGAAGTTATGGGTGTGGCCCCTGAGGGGGAACAGCTCGTAGCTACCGGTCTCTCAACCGAGGTTGTTGAGACCATCCTCCATGAGGAAACTGTATGCCTTGAAGTGGAAACTTTTCACTTCTTGGTGCGGAGACCGTCAGCTCAACCCAGTTAACTGCCCGGTTGGTACAGATGCTGGAGTTCCTGCAGGCCCGTCTCTCTGCTGGATTGACCCACTCCACCCTGAAGGTCTACGTGGCGGCTATTGCGGCCTACCATGCCCTTCTTGGTGGCCAGTTAGTGGGCAGACACCCCCTAGTTACACTTTTCCTCCGCGGTGCGCTGAGGCCCCCAGTACGATCTCGCGTCCCCACGTAGGACCTGGATGTGGTGCTAGAAGCTCTTTGTAAGTCTCCATTCGAGCCTATTGAAGAAATCTCTGCGAGCACTGGACACATACATCCACAGAACTGCCCTGTGGAGAAGGGCGGAACAGTTACTAGTTTGTTACGGTCCCCCTAACAGAGGTCTGCCGGCAACTAAACAGACCCTCAGTCGGTGAATAGTAGATGCCATTTCCATTGCTTATGAGTCCTCTGATCTCCCCTCACCACTGGGAGGTCAAGACTCCACTCGCACCCGAGGTATGGCAGCCTCCCTCCTTTCCTTCTTACAGTTGTGTCTATGCAGGACATCTGCAACGCAGTAGGATGGTCCACGCGCCTCACTTTTGTCAGGTTCTATGGCCTTGATGTGCGAGCCACTCCTGGCTCTTCTGTTATCTCGCCCTAGATGTGCAGGCTTCCACACTAGGCAAAGATTTAAAAGTCTGGCAGCGTGGGCAGTCATGTACTCGTCTCCCTTAGTTTACGTTCGGACTACCGCACTCGAGTTTGCCTGAAGGGATGATCTCCAGGTATGTATGTAACCATAGGTCCCGAAGGGACATACGCTGTTTCTCAGAGCCATACTTCCGGTCATCCTGCGAGCGCTTGCTCCCCCCCCCCCGTCCTAAAAGCTGACGCCTGTTTCCACTCACGTGCTTTTATATAGCTCGTCCTGGTCGCAACGTCACCCGCCTTGACGTCTCACCCTTCCATTGTCTGATTACACATGTGATTCGAGGGTGCACCGCTGGCGCCGCTTGGGAACCATGGATTACTACGTACCTGTAGACGTTTTCTGTGAATGAGTGAGCAGAATGAATTTCACATCATTTTGAAGCAAAAACTCTAGACTTCAAGATCCAGTTCTCAAAAGTCTTGTGAACAAATATTCTGTAGGTGTTTTATGGCCTTATTTCAGTGACTTTAAAATTTTTGTTTTACACTAAGCATGCATAAATGTTGATTTCTCAAAAACACAATCACGTACATATGCTGCTCACATATTATTGTAGCCCAGTTTGTGTTGATTACAGTGTTATTAAACTTTAGCCATTAAAATGTTTATAAGCAAGTGAAAAAAGCACAAATGTCAGGGCATGTCAAAACTCTCCAGGGCCCCAAAAACCCCTTAGACCCCAGAGGGTTAAAGAAGGCTTGCGATCATTCAAACTCCCTTCGAGCATCTCTTTGTTAATGAGGCATCTCCTGACGTTCGCATGTGGCCACAACAAACTACCGTTGTGATAGCGGACCCAAATGCCCTAAAGAGCAAATTTCCTCTCCCTACATTCACATATGTCAGTTCTCCCCCTTCGGGCATTGAGCTGTCATCAATAAAAATAGAACCCTGGGCCATTCTGCTGTGCTTGGAAAGCCATTCCCTGGTCAGACTGGGTTTCTAAAATCTATAGACTAGGCTACTCGCTCCAGTTCGCGGTCGCAAGCCGACTGTATCAGAGGTGTTGTGCAGACTTCGTGCAGAGGGGCAACGAAACCATGTTCTTCGAGCCGAAGTGCAAACTACTTGCAAAGGATGCCGTGGAGACGGTCCCCTTAGCGAACAGCGAGTCATGTTTCTACAGCCGATACTTCCTTGTTCCCAAGAAAGATGGCGGGCTCAGACCAATTCTAGATCTCAGACACCTGAATCAGGCCCTCATGCGACGGCCGTTCGGAATGTTTGACTTTGAAGCAGATCCTCACGCAAAGTCGTCCCGAGGACTGGTTTCTGTCTGTGGATCTGAAAGATGCTTTTTTCATATCCAAATAACACTTTCGAGGGAGTGGCCTATCAGTACACGTTCCTACCATTTGGTCTGTACCTGGCTCACTGCACTTTTACGAAGTGCGTAGACGCAACTCTTTACTCTCTGAGACAGATGGGAATCAGCATATTGAACTACCTCGACTATTGGCTAATACTAACCGACTCAGAACACCAACTTATCGCTCAAAGGTCATTGTTGCTCAACCATCTACAGCGTTTTGGGCTGAAAATCAACCCAGCCAAGAGTTTTCTGATTCCCAGACAGCAAGTGTCCTTTCTGGGAACAGTTATAGACTCTGTACAAATACGAGCTTGGAATACGCCGGAACGCTTCCTGTCTATCCAGCAAGCGGCGGCGTCTTTCAGGCTGGGGACTGTGCGTCCCATCAGGTAATATCAGAGGATGCTCGGCCTCATGGCAGCCGCCTCCTCAGTTATTCCCCTGGGCCTGCTTCACATGCGGCCCCTTCAATACTGGCTGAAAGCCATGTTCCGTCCCACGCCTGGTGCCTGAACCGTGTTTATGTCAAGGTGACCCATCGCTGGCCCCAGAATTAACAAAAAAAAAAAAAAAAAAAAAAAAAAAAAACAAAAATCAAAGCTGTGGCCCCTTGGACAACTTCTCGCCTGTTTCAGTCAGGTGTGCAGTTGGGAACGACCTCCAGAAGGAAGGTGGTCACGACAGATGCCTCCAGCTCAGGCTGGGGCGCTCTGTACGAGGGCAACCCGGCGTATGGCTCCTGGTCGACGAGCGACGAGCCTGCATATCAACTGCCTCGAAATGATGGCTGTTTGTCTGGCCCTGAAAACCTTCCTGCCAGCCTTAAAGGGGCACCACGTTCTGATCAGGTCGGACAACACGACGGTGGTGGCCTACATCAACCACCAAGGTGGCCTCAGGTCACGTCTCCTGCTTTGGGCACAGAGAGAACCCCTCTCCCTATGAGCAGTTCATGTGCCGGGCAGACTGAACCAGGAAGCAGATATGTTGTCAAGGGACAATGTAGCTCTGGGGGAATGGAGACTACATCCCCAGACGGTTCAGATGATTTGGTCAGTTTTCGGCAAGGCAGAGGTCCACCTCTTCGCCTCCGAAGACAACTATCACTACCCAATCCTTTTTTTCAAGACAGTGGGATGCTCTGGCCCACGACTGGCCCAACACCCATCTGTATGCCTTCCCTCCGATCGCCCTGCTACCCCAGGTTATCAGGCGAGTCAGGAAAATGAAATGCTCTCTCCTTCTTGTGGCCCCTCTCTGGAGGAACCAAGTCTGGTTCCTGGAGATGATCTAGCTGCTATCTGCAGCACCGTGGCCAATACTACTGAGGAGAGACCTTCTCTCGCATGCGCAGGGCAAGATTTGGCATCCCCAGCCAGAACTGTGGAGCCTTCATGCCTGGCCACTCGACGGGAGTCTGGCCAACTCCCAGCGAGAGTCACTAATACCATTTTAGAGGCTAGAGCTCGTCTACAAGGTGCCTCTATGCCCTCAAGTGGTCAGTCTTCAGTGACTGGTGTTCAGCAAGTAACCAGGATCCGATTTCATGTGACGTGTCCCACGTGCTAACCTTTCTACAAGAGCTGCTGGATAAGGGGCGCACCCCTTCCACGCTCAAAGTCTAATGGCGAACCTATCCGCAGCGATCATTCTCCTCGTGCTGGCGCGGACAATTGGCAGAAACAACTTGGTCATTAAATTCCTTAAAGGCGCTCGCGTGTTAAATCCTCCTCGCCCTAGGACTGTGCCAGTATGGGACTTGTCTATAGTCCTGAGAGCCCTCAAGGGTTCCCCATTTGAGCCACTTCAAACAGCCGGATTAAGGATCATGACGCTCAAAACCGCTCTACTTTTGGCCTTAGCTTCGGTCAAGCAAGTAGGTGACTTGCAAGCCCTGTCTGTCAGCACTTCCTGTCTTGAATTTGGACCCAACGACTGTAAGGTCGTTCTTCAACCGCGCAGCGGTTATATACCGAAGGTGCTTTCAACTCCTTTCAGAGCCCAGGTAATTTCCAATGGACAGTGAACAAGTTGTCCGGGCACTACGAGTTTACATTACGTGCTCTGAGTCTTTTACACAAACAGAGCAGATTTTTGTATTCTTTGGAGGCCGCTCTAAAGGGCTGCCAGTTACGAAGCAGAGACTTTCTTGCTGGATAGTGGATGCTATAGCCTTGGCTTACGACTCAGCTGGCTTGCAATGCCCTATAGGTGTGAGGGCCCATTCCACCAGAATGGCCTCCTCTTGGGCCTGGTCCAGTGGAATCTCTATTGGGGAGATTTGTGCGGCCGCTGGCTGGTGGTCACCATCTAAATTTAGTAGATTCTACAATTTGGACATTCTTATCCACGTAATGTTTATTCCCCCCCACCCTCGGGTAAGGAGTGTTATGTCAAGAAGACCTCAGAATGTTCCCGGGTCTCTTTGCGACTCAGGCTTACAGAGCCCTCGCTGAGTGTTTCTAGGCTGAGCTCGCGGAGCAGGCTTATAGCACAGCGCTACTGGATGCGTTCCCCAAACAAGTCATCAATGACGACGAAACGAGAGGTACCTTTCGATAGGGAATGCTCTGGTTACTCACGTAACCTCGGTTCCCTGAGATAAGGGAACGAGCATTGCTTAACTTGCCGTGCAATAGCTGCACATGAATCGATGGCTGTCGCTTCAGTCGTTGATTCTGATGAAATGGCGCTCTGAGCCAACTTATATAGCGGTCGGCTCCGCCCCTTCTGGCGGGCTCGAGCGCCATTGGTTTGTGCAGCTACACAAACGTTAACAAATCAGGCTTCAGTAACAGAGTAAACAGGAGTTTCCCCGAACAAGTCGTCAATGATGATGCATCGCTCGTTCCCTTATCTCAGGGAACCAAGGTTATGTGAGTAACTGGAACATTTTCAAGCTCAAGAAGTTGGGTTGGTTTTGAGCGGGTTTCTTCGGCATGGTAACTTACGCTACATGGCTATCCTGCTCTGTAGCAGGTTTTATTCTGGGTTAGTGATCGAAAACCCAAACTAGACCAATCAGCTCTGAGCAAAGTGACATACTGTATATCTGATGCAATAAAGCCACTCCCCCAGTTTCTCTCACTCCAAATTAAAGCAGTTTAGAGTAGAATTCAAAACAAACTTGCCCGTCTTTTTCTGCCTAGTTATTTATTATATGCAAATTATATTAATTATAATTATTTATAATTTATATTCAAATAATTATTATTTGAGTAATATTAAACTTTGCATTTAAATTAATTAAAATGTACACAAATAAGTTTTAATATATAAAGCTTATAAAATGACAAAAATTAGGCTGTTTTCTATTGAGCACTTTGTGAAACTATATAAATTATTACATTCAGTTGATTCATTTGCATAGTCATATTTTTTCTGCTGTCCCCCCCCCCCCCCCCCACCTTTCCCCCCCCCCCCCACCCCCCCGCCCTTTTCAAACTTTTGCTGTAGCAGCAGTGTTTATTCCTGCCTTGTAAATGCGTTTAAAATTCATTACATTTTTAATGATAACATCTCTTAATCTTCAGCAGAGAAGTGAACTGTGCCGACTCTCGCGAGAAATGAATCAAACTAATGCTCTCCATGTTCCACGTGATCATTTGAATTGCAAGATTTTTGCAGCCTACCGTTTTTGACAGAAATAAATGCATTCTTGCGTTATTTACAGTGTCAATTCCAGTGTGTTTGGTTGTGAAACATAGTTTGTAGACCAGACGAAGTTGCGATTCTTCCAATTGAAAAAGGGTGTAATGTGTGGCCCACTGTGGCCGATACATCGTGTAGTTTGCATATAACAGCAACTAGACGTACCGCACCGAGTCATGCATTGTGAGAAGAGCAGCGTTCCGACGACTCTGAAAATCGTGCAGTGTGTGCCTGGCATTAGCAATACCATTACAGTGTGTTGACATGCAGTTGAATCTGATTTGACTTAGTTTGGTGGAACAAATATAGATAAAGTATATGGCAATATTTTATCTAAAATGTAAGCATTAATTTCTTGTATTAAATGCTCGCTTCATATTGCATTTACCACTATGACAACTGTTCATAGTTTCACTAAAAACATCGATACATAACTCGCACTTACCGGTGATACTTTGGAATAGACCCGTTTGGAAGCGACACGTTTACCTGTAAATAAATTCCATAAACACTGTGACACAGAAAAAAACGCGCTGTTCACTTTCGCTTGAAGGCTTCAGACTGCACCCACCTGGTACAAATGAAACAATTTTATTTGCAAATGAATGTGACCATCGAAAATTAGATTATAATAATTTGTATTCACTCCAAATTCAGTTTTGCTTGTAACCGTCAAATAAATAAATAGAAAAATTGTTGTACAAACTTTAACGTGAAAAAAATAAATATCTATTGTAGATGGCAGCATGCTTTGCTGGACCTGACATTTAATGATTTAGCTAGTTTTAATAAAATGTAATAAAATAAAGTGTTATTAATAATTAAAAATATGTTTATTAATGTATTAATAAGTTCATAAAGAATTGAATGTATGTAAATGATGACATCAAATACCTTATCCCCAAAAACTGGTTGGCTTGTTTTCATCTTATTCACCTTGTAGTCACATTCACAAATCAGTTGGGCAACAGGGCAGACATGGTTGCCCCATGGATTTGCCTGCTTAAGTGCATATTAAAATAAGTGTCATTCTGGGTACATTCAAAGGCATTTTCCACACATCCACAAAATGTCAGTCTTTCAAATGGATATCAGCATGACACCCTGCAGTGAAGTTTAAAATATTTGTGCGTGTGGGGAAAAAAAAATTTTTTTTGTTTTACCCCTGCTATTATAGACACGATCTTGCGCACACACAGAAGCCTTTTAATTAAGATTGTATGTATTAAGATGACTCCACCTCCGAGCGATCATTATAATTGTGTTTTACTGGCCTTGAAACTTGTTTAGGCAAGGATCTAGGCTTTATTACAATATTTTTCAAAAGTCTTTCAAGCAAAGACTGTTTTGATGACGTGCTTTCACTCTACACATGACTCTTTTGAGAGCATTCTAATGCTTGTTAATGAGAGATTCCCCCTTTCATTTGAACACAGCTTTCATTAGTTAAATGCTTGCTCCTTGGAGGACGCAAGATTTTAATTACCAAGAGGCCGTTCATAATTTTGACCGCTTTGAGAAGCATGCTTGGAATATTCTCTGGCAGGCTTCATTTGTTTTGTCTTCATTCTTGCAGTTTTTGAGGAATTCAACTTCTCAAAAATTAATTTCAGAGACCAGCTTCTCAAGGCTGTGCTTAGTGGATAAATATATATAAATGAATACTGCACATTTAAAATTAGACCAGATGTTGTTTTTGGAAAAAGTGTTTTCACAATTTGTGTAGAATATGTTACTACAGAATATATTAAAACTCATAGTAAAAATATTAAAAGCCTGCATACACTGAATCATATTGATACCATTTTGTTTCCATCTTAATTTAGCAAAGAATATGTTTTGCATGTGTTCAAATGCTGTTGTGTGGTAACAATTACTTTTGCTAGCAACCCAACAGACATATCATGCTCAGCCAGGAGTAGCACTATAGCTTGTTGTGAGGTCCTCTGACAGTAGTGCAGTGGCTCTAGGCACAGGCTGGAAAATTACTCCTAGCCGTTAGCTCCCGATGCTAATTGTTTGTATTAAACAGTGTCTGACAGGAAAGGAAGTGCACAGAGGCGCTGAGAGCAGCGACAGGTCGTGTTAGCGTGGTGACAGTTGACTGGGCAGCCTAGAGCAGAGCTGGAGAAAGACTCTAATCTGCCCTGCTCGTTACTCTTGTAGCCCGTGGCACCTCTGAGACCTCTTGTTCTGTGTAAGAAACCCACAGCAGCAACACGCTACACCACAGCTACATTCACTAAGAGAACATGTTAAATAACAGTATGACTTATGCCTCAGGAAAGGACAGTCACTTCAAAACATTTATCATATCCTTTTGTTATTTGGTATTGTTACTACTTTAAAACCATAAGAAGGTGGAGATCACCCAGAAATTGATATTTTAGGAATTCGTTCCCACAATACTTGTATTCCTTTATTTTGACAAATATCCTGTCCACTCTTTTCAATTAATCAGTTGATCCAATACCCAAAACCAGCCTGAACCAGTTTACAAATCAGACTGGTCAGGTCAGCTTACTCATTATTAGTGAATAATGATGGAAATTGTAACACAACTCAAACATGGCTTCAAAAATTCAATAATGTCTTAATTTCATTATATAGTTTTATGGTATGTTTTATGGTTTTGTGTTTTTGACTTAATATAGATTATAAAAAAAAAAATGTTCTCAATCGCAGAGCCGTCCGATGAGATGATTCATCAGAATCATTTGGAGATTTAAGCATTGCTCCCTTGCTCACAAGGGTCCTCTGCAGTGAAAGGTGCTGTCAGAAATGAGATGTCCAAACAGCGTGATATAGCACTTACACCATCCCCCAGTAATGCAAGTAGTTCCACGCTGCTGCTGTATAGACAATCCATCCACACAAAGTTATTTTTAACACCCAACTATAATTTGCTTTTTTTCTATTGACTAAGCAGTCAATCGGGGGCAATCCACACGTCCATCTCACTGAATCAGGAAGAAATATGTACATATGAAGTCCCATTTACAAGCCAAAACAGTCCAAACTGTTCAAAACAATATGTGTTTGGTACATTTATGATGGTGAGGGCACCATTTGTCACTGGATGCAGTTTATTATGGTATGGACTCATAAAGCAGCGGTTTAAAGTTAAGTTGATGTTTATTAACCAGCTGTCACTGTTGAGGATCCACTGGTGAGCAAGTGATGCGATTCTAATTTTCTCCAAATCTGTTCCAATAAAGAAAACTCATCTACTCTGAATGGCCTGAGGTGGTAAGTCTCAGCAATTTCAATATTTTGGGGTTAACTATTCCTTTAACAAAGCTTCAGCCCAGTGGTTACCATTTGAAATTGTAATTGTATGGAAAGAGCACCCCTTACTTATTCCATGAGGAATCATATGGATTTTGTGACAGCAAGAGTGACTAAATTATGACAGATTTTTATTTGGTTGAACTATTCCTTAATATGAATCTCTCTCAAATGATTCTAGTAAGGTTTCGAATCTATCATTTTTATTCATTTTTTAATTGTTCTAACTCATTTTTTATAATGGCACTTTTTGGCTATGACCACCAACGTATAATCAAGGATTAGATACTGAACAAGCCCTCCGCTGAATTAAGTAAAAAAAAAAAAACTACAAATCAGTGCTGAGGTGTGGAATCTCCTAATTTTTCTATGCCGTTACACCGCTATGCGGCGTATTAGTGATTCCAGAGTTAGTTAGATCGCTTTAGGCTCGTTTATACCCATCTTAGAGATGGAACACGACTCTGTAACTTTGTTTGTTCAACGCGCTGGGTCTGTGGGGAGATGGAAGCTCCTTGAAGCAATTGCAGCAAATCACACACACAGAACATTTTATTGCTATAACGTCATTTTTAAATAGTGTACTACTGGATATTGGTTAGAGATAGAATGAGACATGTGGAACCATGAGCGGTAGCCTTTGCAGGCGCATTAAGTTTTGTCCACTAGTGCAGCTGAGACGAGGACAAGTACGGCCTGACCTCTCAGGCCCATTGCCAGCAATGGAGGAGAGCAGAGCGGGCACAAAGTGCTCTGGCCACTGCCCATCTTTGGCACCCTGGAAACTGCCAAGCAAGCAGACAGCCAAGATGGTAATCCTTTGGTCTAGTCTTCATAAACACAGTTTACCCACTCAATTGGGCATTGTATTTGTTCAATCTCTCCCGCGTAGTCATTTTACTTTAAGATAAAATTTTGAGGCAATGAAACCCTAAGATAATATCTTTGTGTTTTTTTCCTCTTTAACGTTTGTTTATTTAAAACAAACCACAATTATAATAAGCAGAAAGCAAAAATTCGAGTACTAGATATTCTGGGTTCAGTGCAGGTTTAGCTCAATTGACAGCACTTGTGGCATAATGTTGACTGCACAAAAATGAATTTGGACTCATCCTTCGTTTTCTATAAAAAACAGAAATCTGGTTTACAGTGAGGCACTTACAATAAAAGTGAATGGAGCCAATCAATAAACATTAAAACATCCTTCAAATATTGGGTCCATTTACTTCCATTGTAAGTACTTCACCATAACCACAAAGAATAATCTAAATTATTTTCATGTGGAAATCAAAATTATGCCACAAATGCTGTTGATTGAGCTAAACTTATACTGAACCCAGAATATCCCTTTAAAAGTAATGTTTTAAAACTATTTCTCACTTTTTTCCATTGCAGACGTCAACTAATCATTAAATGGTCATATGATACGCGTTATTTTCAAGTTTTCCTTTCTCTTTGGAGTGCTTCAAGCTCTTGGTGTCTAAGAAATCTGTAAGTTGCAAAGACTAACTTTCAATCCAAGATCATTCTTTATAAAGTGTAAATAACCACGCTACCTTCAAATGGCTCGTTCTAACACGCCCCCACATATCTACGTAACTATGTGGAAATTTTAGCATAATGCCGCCCAAATGTGCACGCAAAGAAAGAAGGTGTAGTTTCAGGAACAGCAGTAGTGTTGATGCAGCCATGTCAGGGAGACGCTGTGTGTTTCTGTGCTAAAGCAAAGCACTTTATTTGGCCTTCCGGAAGTAGATGCAATTAGGAATCATTGGTTAAGATTTATTTACAACAAAACAGCACAACACAGTTGTTCGAATTTGTGCAACGCATTTTATTGACGACAGTTTTTTGAACCTAGAAGATTACAAGGCTTGCTGTGCACAAAGGCTATTTCTAAAAAAAAAAAGGGGAAAATTCCTGACTTTGGATAGACTCTGGGCGCTTCTGAATCAGCGACGGTAGGGGGGGGGGAGTTGTTTTTTTTTTTTTTTTTCTTGTTATTATGATAATACTTGCTATTGCTGTTCAAATGCGGAGTTTTGCGCAGCGCAGAGTAATGCGTTTTGTGTGTGTGTGTGTGAGGGGAACAGGTCACATCACAGGAGAGTGAACTGCCTGTCAGAATTCATAGCACATCAGCTGCCTTAACCGCGGCTTGTGTACTGCATCATCACTGGGTCTGTCACGCGACTCTGTTGCCCTTTCGTGTTTGAACTGATGGTAAAACTAATGACATTTATTAACTGTTTTGATATTTACTTTGAAAGCTGAAGCTGGCGATTATGGTAAGGGGCGTTACATTTCTGACGTGTGCTTGTGGTGTTCGGCCAATTACTATGCACTGGGTCAGCTGGCCAATCAGTGCAGACTGCGCTTGTCAAAGGAGGGGCTTTTGTTGAAAACTATGTTTTTGAGAGAGGCGGGGCTCGAGGACCCTCCAATAAGTACATAATTTGAAAATGTGTTGTTTAACTTAAACGCATGTCAACATATTCCTGTTGTGTTACCCATACACACATAATGATCTTTAAAATAGCATCATATGACCCCTTTACTTCTTTAAAATGGTGTATGTCCATGCAAACACTCACAGTGCCCAATTAACTAATAAGCACTCTAACTAATTAGTCTCGGTTGACTCATTATTGTTTTCATCCTCACTGTTTGACATATATAATTACATATGCTCAACAATCACAATGCAACTCCCTCTGAAACGCAGCTCCACTTTATACCAAAACTAGCGCCACAGGAAAGAAGAAAGAAAGAAAGAAAGAGGGAACTGCAGACAGAAGAGAGGGTTTTTTTTTTCTTTTTTTCAGGCTGTGCCGGTTCCTTTGGAGGGAGCTTCTTGCCAGGCCACCTGTCTGTGAGCATGCCAGCTGTACGTTTGCGCTGAGGAGTGTCACAAACGCTCCACGCTTCCAGCAGCACATTAACTGCACTTGGCAATTCTTCCTCATGTGAAGGAAGAAGTGGCGAGAATCAGATGGATACATTTTGCCTGGGGTTGGGAGGGGTGGTTCTGGAGGAGGGGGTTGTGAAGGTTGAGTGGCTGTCGGGTTTTTCCTTAATTTTTTTCCCTCTTTTGGTTCAGTTCAAGAGAAGGAGTGCCAGTGGAAAGCAGAGACACCTGGTGCTGCCTTCAAGCAGCAGCTAAGTGGAAAGGAGCAACTTGGAAAGAGGTATTGTTTTATACACCTTAACCTCAGCTACAGTACGTCCACCTTCTCTGAGAAGCGTTCAGGCGGCGAAATGGTGCCTAAACTTCAATCTAAATTGTTAGATTGCATCCAAGCGTTAAATGCAGAAGGCCAAGTAAAGACAGCACTAAGGGGGGCCAGTCGATGGCGAGCTTTCAATGAAGTTTCTCTGAATGTTTCTGAAGAAACTCAAGTGTTTTTATTTGTTTATATTCTTTTCAGTTGGACAGAAACTGACTTTTTGGAAGCTTTGTTGTGGGGTAAACAAAATCGGTAGGGTTTAAATTAAATAATTGTTACTAAATAAAACAGTGGCGTTCTTTTAGAGTCGAGATTAAAAGGATTATCCTTCGCTCTTTCCGTCCCATCTCCTCCTTACTGGTCTACGGTAAGGCCTACCGCACTCACACGGGCAAATTAGCAGCAATCAGCTCTCCTCCCCAAGGAATCTGAGTAGTCAAGATAATTGCAGCAACATTTGCCAACAACTCTGACACAACCTGACATTTCCAGGAAAGGTAAATGGATAAGGCACATCGCTGGGAAGGAGAGATGAGCTGATAAAAAGCCATTATGGACACAATAATTGGATAAATGGCCATCAAAGTTAAGAGTAAGATGGATGACAGTGGATATTGACAAAACAAATATTGGTGAAGCTTTTTAACACATGCACAAGTGTGTAATGCATAATTGCAATAATGAGGTGGTTAATTTTTGGATGATATTCATGTAATACAGTATATCAGTTTGCAATATGCTGTATAAGTAATGCTACATCTAATAAAGGGAATTCATTAGTTCACAATAATAATGTTAGTTTTGAGAAGGAAGATATTTTCCTTTAACTAAACAAGGATCCATTTAATATCCAATGTCTTATAGTGTCAAAACTGGAATGCATTGATTGACTTGACTGAATCATTGATTGCAACATGATTAAATTTCAAATTCCCTTGTGATACAGATTTTGTTTCTAAACCACCATTTTCAATCCATTTACTTTTTCCAGTTCAAATTCTCAGATGTATAACATCATAACAATAAAAAAATTAAAACATAGGAAATAAATTTTTTTTTTAATGTTATAATAATATTGATTCGAACTACACTATGGGAAACATGAGGAACAAATACAACCGAAATAAATTGCTCTCGGATATGCTGAAGAAAAATATGAACAGTATTACAACTGGTTCTCATGAAATGCAGTTTTCCCACCCTCTGATGTTCTTCCAGCACCTGAAAACAAGATCTGTAGTGCTGTTATCTGCTCAGTGAGAGAACAGATGTGTTTGCTAGAGTGCTTCATATCGTTCCATGAGGCAACAGGAAGCGCTGTAATGACACAGTGTGTTGTTGTAGCCTGGTTTTTCCTTTCAAATAAACACAGACAATAATTGGAATTCAGCTCACACATTCTCTTTATATCTTTATCTTTCTCTGCCCCTATACCTGGGCTCATTATGTTGCACCAAGATATTTTACTGAACTTTGAGTTGTTTTTATTTTATTTTTTGTTTGTTTATTTTTTTAGTTTAGTTTTTGTTTTGTTTTGCTTTGCTTTGCTTTTGTTTTTTTATGCGTTTGTTTAAAACTCAAAATGTTTACAACTCAAAATGTAATGTTACTTATGTTTGGGGTTCCAGAGACCCCAATAGATAGATATAGAGAGAGAGTGAGATTTTAAAAAAATTTAAAGGAAAAATTAAGATTAATTTCCATTTTTTAAATTATTTTTATACATGCACCATAAAAACATTCAACAGAACATGAGGGTTAATTATCTACAGTGTATTCAAGATATTTAATTTGCTCAAATTTAGCTTTTTTTTTTAAGTATCAATCATAATGGTGATAGATTCGTTGCCACCATCTGCGTGACCTATTGTACTGCAAATTAATTCCCACACGACTGACTGGTGAAAAGAAAAGAAACAGCTCCTCTAAAGAATTCCTAATAAGTTCCTCTTGTTCTTTGTTATAAAATAACTGCTCTAATGTGGCAAAACAGAAGTAGCCTTCCTACAAAGCAAAACAACACAAGGCTTTTTTCCCACTACCCTGCCCCCTCACTCCACTCCTCCGCACCTCCACCTCTTTTGTCTCTCTCTCTCTCTCTCTGTTTTTCTCAGTCTCTCTTTTCCTCACCTCTTCTCCATGCATTTTATTTCGCAGAGGTGAAATTGAGTCCTGGAGTCTGTCAGGTCTCGTCCGACTCTCTCAAGGTGAGAGGACATGCCTTCCCTGGCCCGGTGCCGGTGGGTTCTCCCATCTCGCAGAACCGTTTAGGGAGATGGGACAGACAGTGAGAGTGACAAGGAGGTCAGTTCCACGGCTTCCGGGGAGAGCAGATGGCCCTCGGAGTAGGTTTTTTTATCCATTATTATTTTTCCTTTGCTTCATTTTTTTTTCCAGGGGAATGTGCTCAGAACACAATGGCCTGGAGTGAGTGAGTTAGAGCTCCTGGCAGGGAGAAGGCCAACCCAGAGCTCTGGATGTTGGGTCTAAATCCCCTTTACCTCAGGGAGGGACTAACAGCTCTCTTCCAGCCAAGGTTACTAAAGACCCATCCAGCCATTGCACTATTTAACCCAAAGAGAAAGTAACGGCCTGGCATACCCTACAACATTCAAGGGTAACTTGTCCTTAACTTGCTATTTTAATTATATATTTAAAAATGAAAATTCTGTAATCAGTCACTCACCCTCATGTATCTCCATACCTGTGTGGCTTTTTTTTCTATTTAAAATGTTTTGTTTGATTGACAACAACATTGGACCCCATTATCTTTCAATGTATGGACAAAAAGAAGAATGTCCATAAATTAAATTTTCTTTTTTTTTTTCTGTGAACTATCCCTTCAGTATCTACTTTTTGAGCTTTCAGCTCAAAATCAGAGTAAAAAGTTGTTTTGGGGGCTTTTTTCATAGCTTTTCCTAGATTCAATGGAGCACATGTGATTTAATTTTATTTACTTATTTTATACTGTATATGCATTGCATGTTAATAGTTATTTATAATAGTTGTGAGTAATTTTTACACCCTCTGCTAGCAGAAGACAGGTGCAGTCACTACCCAGGAAACTGCTGGGTGTGTCTTTCTCCCAAAGTGACATCTGCTGACGCTGTTAAACCATAAAATAACAAACATCGAATATAACAGCGTCTACAAATAATACTGCCTGGAGCACTTTTAATCCTGTTGTTTATATGCTGACACAAAAGTGTGTCTGTCAGGTCTGAAGTGTGTGTTTTTATTTTAAAGATGATAAGAGGCCATAAAAACTGAAGTAAGACATCACTGGAACTTTGAACATGCCTCAGACCCCCAGGCAGTTACGCTCAGGACATGGAGAAAGTCGTTTCCCTTTGTCAGGAACAGCAAACTGTGGCGTTGCATTTTAAAGGAAGTTCTAGGTAATTGAAAAAGGGAAATTCGAGAAATGTCCGTGAAGTGCTTTTGTCATGATTGTTCTGTTCTTCTCCTTTCGCTCATGAAGGAGTTCCCCTTTGCACTTTTAAGACTGTGGAGAGGAATAAGAACGGGTGCACTTCTCTGAGAAGTATTATCGGTTTGATATACACTTCTCCAAAAGTGACCCTCAAGCTATTACTTAACGTAACCTCGAAATGCTCGCATTAGTGAAGCAGGTAGCATGTACTTTTTTCTGATGAGAACAAAGAGTGCAGAGGATAAAACATCTTGTATGTCTTTGTTATTTAAAAATCTATTAACTATTCTGTAAAACATTACACACATATAGATATGCAAATAAAACAAATATAGTCCCGTGTTGTTTTAGATCCCATTGACTTTCAGTGAACACACTAAATCAACAGAAACATTCTTGAAAATATGTATTTTTTTGTGTGTACCACAGAAGAAAGAAAGTCATACAGGTTTGTAATGACATGAGGGTGAATAAGTGATGACAGAATTTTCATTTTTGTAAACTATCCTTTTAAGTGTGATGAGGAAAATGCAGAAAAAAACCCATCTTGTCACGGGTCATAAACTAATGAAACATGAAACTGAACATATAAATGTTAATGAGGCAAATGATACTGTAATTTTTCCATTGATGACAATCTTGAATGTTTCTCTAGGGATTTACGTCACTCGACAATTAGATGCACAGCAGCACACGACAATCGCAAGGGAACCGCCGTCATAAAAGACACGGTCACTTTACACTCAAAGAGACAGATCATGTCTCTCATGCGATTGATCACATATGTACACACCTATACAAATTCACGTCTGCCTGTGTGCCACATCTGGAACCACACATTTGCGTTGTACAAAAGGAAAATATGTTGACCCCATTTTGAGTGTCTTAAACTCATATGACGCACAGACGTCATACTTTTAACTTTAGTAGGTGTCATCGCTTACTTCTTCCCCTTGACGTATGGATTCCCATTTCCACCAAATTCTCAAAATTGTAACTATATCTTATCATGTGACTTTATACCTTGCAGTTATGACAGTGTTTCTTGAAATTGTGAATTTATTCCCCATAAATTAATCTATATATTCTATTGTGACTTAAGATCTTTCAGTACGACTTTGTATATCACAATTTTACTTAACATCTTGCAATTACCTGATTTTTTTGTAATTGTGACTTTATTTATTATAGTTGCTACTTTATTTCTCATAATTGTGACTTTTTTTTTATTGTGAATTTTGCAATTGATGTAAAATGATTTAAAAAGCAATTGTGACTTAATTTGTCACAGTGTGACTTTATATCTTGCACTTATTGTTTCTTGTAATTGCAATTTTTTTATAATTGTAACTAAATCTAATAATGAGAATTATATTCTGTAACTGTGATTTTCTCATAATTGGGATTTTATTTTTCATAATTGCAACTTTATCTCACAGTGTGACTCTATGTCTCACAATTTGACTATATATTGTTATTATGGTGTCATTTTTTGTAATTACAACTTTTTCTCATAATTGTGTTTTTATATTTATATGTAACTGTGATTACATTTTCATATTTGGGACTTTATAGCTAACATAAAAATATTATTAAATAATGTCATGCCTATCCCTATGTCATCATTTACACACCCTTGTGTTACTTCAAACCTATATGAATCTGTTTCTTGTGCTGAACACAAAATAAATTATTTTGAAGTTTCAGTTCCCATTTGACCTCCACTGTATTTTTTGTACATAAGTGGACATCAAATGGGAACTAGAACCGTTGTTAACAAATTCTTCAGAATATTAGATAAATAAAACTAGATGCAAATTGTTTTTGCATTTAATATCAACTTGGCTTAAAAATCTGCAGGGACATGTTTGAATTGGCATGACACTTCTGATGTGAAGGATCAGGAAGTGGATGTGAGTAACCTCTATGTCTTGTTAGAGAGAGAGCGATTGGGGGATGTCACGGCATCCTTCAACAGGGGCTCAGGTGTGGTCAAATATGCCCAGCGCTGCTGCTTCCTCATGCACACAGCCTTCATTACACACTCTCTTTGAAACTTGAGGCCAATTCATCTCTGCTCTAACGTTTTTCCACTTTCCATTATTATACTCAAATACGCAAGCATGTCTAAGTCATGTAAGCATCATCCACACATTAGTTTGAGGCATAACCCATCATAAATGAAGTCCCCATGATGCATTCACTCACAATAGCACCTTTTTTACGATTGCTCTGGTTTGCAACCCCTCTCCCAGGTCGCCACGTGCAGATAAGTGGGCAGTCAGTCAAACAAAAAGCGACATGAATTCTGAATACATATTCACACAAAAGACAAGTCACGGATGAGAGACAGACACTCGTCACACAGTCGTCCCTCATGGAAACACAAAAGAGTGCACAGACGGGCGAGAGAAAAATGATGACCTGGCTGTCCTGGGGATTTCTCAAAAATTGTTTGCTTGGTTTTTTTTATTGAAACATGTTGTTGTCACTGGAAGTTATTTAAGGACTCAAGACAAAAAGCGGGGCTTGTTTTTGGCATGAACTCACAAAGCTGTCAGCACAAATGAAGCTATTGGTGGAACCTTTTTTCTTTCTCGTGCTCAGAAAAAAACCAGATAATGTCCAAAATGAGGAATAGTTGATGAGATGATAAGAGCCCCAGTTGGGGGGCAGGCAGGTGGGGGTAAATCTGCTGACTGCACCCCTGAGGGTTGGGCTGGGCCGGGGAGGGGTCAGCCTGATGAAATAGAGGCTGATGACCCCATAACCCCAGACTAAAGGACAGGAGATCAGAATACAACCCAGACCCTATAATGGAAATCAAAAACCTGGAAATTAAATGAAGATTTAATCTTAATGAGACACTGAAAGCAGCTCCCTCTTATACACGCTTGCATCCTCTAGGGAGTGATACACACATATTGTATTTACATTATCCACCTCCAACCCACACACACATATGTGCGTGCCCACACACACTGCTCATGTCATCAGCAGACATACTTTCCCTTGTGTGTGCTTTTATTAAAATACTGTATTGTCAGAAAATGTATCAAAGTGACATAGTTACAATTTTAAGAAGTACATAATTATAGATTAAATAAGTAGGCTTATATACAATAGGTACATTTATATATTTTTTCTTAAGCAGTGACCTGTGCTTCAAAGAGTCTTGCTTTGCTTGACTGTTGCTTGATATTTTAATGTGTATGTGTGTATGGGTTTTTTTTTTGGGGCTTAAATTGTCCTACAGTCTGACAAATAAATTTTAATAGTCCTAATATTCCATGTAACCACTCAGTTAATTAGAGGTCATAAAAACAGCATGTATAATTATACAAGTATTTTAAAAATAGTTTTAAATGAAGTGTATCACGCCACACTGCAGGTTAACAACTCAAATCAAATTTTTAATCAGCGCTATCAGATGTATTTTTAAAGACTTTGTATTACACAGAAACATCATAACCCGTCTTGTTGTCTTCTTGCCAAAATGTGTCCTGCTGCAGGGAGTGATAATGCCCCCTATGCCACTGTTTGCTTGTTCGATAGAGTGGATCAGTGTGTGTGAATCAGCACTTCAAACACAGAGAGATAATCAGACATGTACACACAGTCAGAACCATCGCTCCACACTGCCAAACTCCAAAGTCTGTTTAAAACAGTCAAAGTGTTGTGACCCTTACCCTCGAGCAGATCTGTGCCACTAAAGGGGGGGAAAAAGATCCAATGATCTGTTTCTTAGAAATAACATTGACATTCTTCTGCTGGTATTAGTGGTAGGGCAGGTGAAAAAGTTGAAGGTGAAAGCAGGTAGTAACCCGTGCCCTCTTTCTGACTTTGGCATTTAATGGCGCTTCTAAACTGTGTCTTGTTTTGACAGATAGGAGCAAAATTAGCACTTGACCTATCTGATGTGACATTCCACCCCACCCTTTCCCTTGCGCACGGCACAAACGGTTTATGAGGGTGGTATCCTTCTCTCTCCACAGGCCTTTATTTCTAAAAGAAAAGAAGGGATGAGAGAGGAGAGCAGAAGGGGGGAGAGGTAAGAATAGATTATTGTGTGTGGGTGTTCGGTTCAACACACACAGCACATGTCTCCCCCTTCTGGTGAAGGAACGCCATTGAGGAAAACGGCAGTAAAGTCTTTCAAGAACTCTAAATGTATTCAAACAACCAATTATTTACAATTATATGTAAAGTTCATTAATAACAAGTTTATTTTTAATATAAGATCGGATGCAGCCATTTGTAACTTGAACGTGCTTCTGGTGTCATCCGCTTCCGGTTACAGTCCGTTATGCTGATTGATATTACAAACTGGTATTTCTTATATTATTTTGATTAGTTATCATATTCATAAACACATTGGTTTGTAGCACAATTATTTTTACTGCTTACTGCACATTGTTATTCTATTTAACTAAATCAGCTAAAGAATCAGAAGTCTCGCACATTTACAGAAATAGCTTATTTCCGTGTTGCAAAATAAGGTGGATACCATAGACTGATTTTACTGAGTTTTTGTCTTTAGGAAAGACATTTCATCAGCTGAACAATGTTGTTAAACAACAGTACAACAGTACACTGAATGCACTGTACTTCTACTCCTCACAGCCTTGCTTTCGTTCCTGTCAAAAATTAAATATGGCTGCACCCTAGGTTCTATAGCAGGGTTCCCCAATAGGCGGCCCGAGGGCCACATCCGGCCCGTAAGAGAGAAAAAAAGTTTGACCCGCGCTAATTTCAAATAATGTAGCATGAAAATTCAAGTGAGTGAGTGACTGATATATCTTTGTTAACCTTTTTTCCAGTGGTTCACAGTTTTAAAACGCACAAGTTTGCTTTAATTTATTTTCGAGATCTGAGGCAAATTATCTATTGTTGCTTTCACTATGGCTATAAAGATAACACAAAATAATATTCAAACTCACATTAGACACTTTTAACATTGAATAAAGCACATAATCATTACCTGAGAATATCACTGTCATATTTTGTTGTTCCCGCTGTGACGTCGCAGAAAATAAAAAACGTTCCTAAAATAGAATCCCATTTCGCTTATTTTCACGTGTTGCTGTTGCGGGTGGGTAGGACAAAAACTACTGTAAAAGATGCTTTTTATGCGCCTCGTGTCTTGTTGGCAACAATAATATAATAATTGTTATAATATACCAGTTATTATAATTAGATATCTATATATATATCGATATATATATAATATATAGTTATATATATATATATTGGGTCAGTGGCCCTTGACTTGGTATTGTTGGCAGAATTCGGCCCTCGGCGAAAATTAATTGAGGAAACCTGGTCTATATATGATTGTCTGTATATAGTCAGAAACATTAAAATCAATATAATAATTCTAGCCAAACTGATTTTAACTATGCTATTTGCCCTAATATCAAGTCTTCTTTTGACAGACTCAATATATAATGCAAAGCAGTCTGTTAGGTCACACCCTCTGCATCAGGAACTCTGACTGATTCAGGGGATTCAGTTTCGAGATTTCTTCCATTTCATATTCTAATCCCATCCCAGAGGCATTTGACATAAAGTCCTGACTTAGTCCTGAATCAGATTTAAATCTGATTTAAAGGACCAGTTTGCTGAGATCTGTCTCATGTCACGTCTAACAACACTTGGTGTGACCCAAAATAAAGGCACTGAAATGAAGCATTTAAAATCTATAGGTCAAAATCAGAGCTTTATGCAACAATTTATATTGAATTAAAAGGAAGAAATCAGTGTTTGTTTCTATTATTTAATGCTGGCATCATGCGACAGTAATAATACTGCATATATTTGTAAGAAAGTTCTGCATAATGCAGTGAATAATTGAATGCTTATCGTCTGAGATACGATAGCTTATCATTTCCTGGGTTATGTGGGAGATTAGTGCTCTAACTGCTGTTTAAGCCTTGTAGTACTTTTCCCCCTTGACCTCAGATGTCTTAGTAAGACTCTGCCATATGTCTGAGTGTCTTTATTAAATGCACATACAATTTCAACATGCTTTACAGCTTAAGGCCAGGCATATTTTATAAATCGTGCTTTCAACTTAATAAAATGACATACGTTTAGCCATCACGGCAATCTCCTTAGCTTGACTTGAAGATTTTTGTAAGCGTCTCTGACCACTGAAACAAAGTCATTTCATCACTGCAAGCAATCCCAAAAGTGCTTCTTTTAGATGATTGGAAAATCCATTGTCTCCATGTCTCATGATTAAACCAGTTTTAGTGAAATTAGGACAATGTAGACTTGCCCTCACAGTTAGATTCTTCTTAATTTTACTGAGAAATCTGATCAAAGAAAAAGCACAGGCGGAGGATTTGACAAATCTGAGTGACAATATTAATTTGCTGAGATGATCGGCGAATACCTCGCTTGATTTAGATAAAGTAGTCAATGTGTAATCTCTGCTGGAATCAGGACGAGCATCCTAACCAATAGAGACTGGCAGGAAAATCGCTGGGGAAAGTATATTAAGCAGGTTTGACGAAGTTTAAAGCAGAAGTGTGAGAGGAAGTGTCTGCAGCACTGAAAAATCACAAGTGATGTTTCCTTCTTAGTATAAAATAGAGTCTTTTGCTGAAGTTTTCTACTTCTCAGGTTGTCCTTCTGAGAAAAAGACACTGATGATATATATTTGGAGGCCTGTTGCATCGCAGAGTAAGAAAAATAAAAAGATAACTGGAGTATTATATCTTACTTTACTTTTGACAATGATTTTCAATTATGGTATTATATCTCGCAAATGCAACTTTGTTTCTCATAATTGCCACTTTATAACTCACAGTATCTGAAAATATTACTTTATATCTCACCATATGACTAAATCTCTCAATTACAACTTTGTTTCCCATAGTTGCAACTTTATAACTCACAATTGTGACTTTATAACTCACAATATTTAATATTCCTTTATATCTTATAATGTGACTTTAAATCTCACAATTGCAACTTTGTTTCCCTATAATTATAACTTACAAAATCTTACTATATTACTGTGACTCTCACAATTGCAACTTTCTTTCTAATAAATTACTTTATAACTCACAGTTGCAACTTTGTTTCTAATAATTGCAGCTTATTAACTCACAATGTCTTACAATATTACTTTATATCTTGCAATGTGACTAAATCTCGCAATTCAAACTTTCTCATAACTGCGACTTTATAACTCACAATTGTGACTTTATAGCTCACAATATCTAACAATATTATTTTCTTTCAATGTCATTTTAAATCTTACAATTGCCACTTTTTTCTCATATTAGTGACTTTATAACTCACTATAACTCACTACAACAATTTATAATTCACAATTTATAATTCACAATGTGAGTATACGTTGCAATTACAATTTCATAAAATTGCAGTATGACTTTCAATATTGCAATTGCTACTTTTCAACCATTTAACTGTATTATTAACTGTATATATATATATCTGCAGCAAAGTTGATACTTCTATAAACCATGACTGAGAACTCCTGAGCTATGAAAGCAACCTCTGAGCAACAACATTTTCCTCTGGAAAGCGGAACGCAGAGGACAGAACCTGTGTTCAGCAGGGGCTGGGTGGCTGTGAGGTCAGAGAGATGCATTATTTAGTGGGACAGAAGGAGTTTGCGGGCTGGAGGAGCGAGCGTGTGTTCACAGGACAGGAGGAGAGATGTGGGTGGAGGGGTGAGTGTCTCAGGTGCGAGTCAGAAGTTTCAGCTCAGCGACTCTCTGATCAGCCAACAAGCACATCACGCCGCGTTAGCACTGGGTAGGTGAACAGACTGTCGCATCGTGTAAAGGAAGGAACGGACACTGTTTCCTGTGGTTCTAATGCCAGAACTGAGTGGGGTGCAGGAGTGCGAGAGAGAGAGAGAGTAAAAGAGATAGATGGAGAGAGAGAGAGAGGGGAGTTCAGCATAAGCAGACAGATGGAAATTACCCTGGCAAGGTATCAGAGAGAAACTGCAACAAAGACCTTTGTTTAGTTGCTTTAGAATCCCATGTTTTTCGCAACCCATAAGATGGCGGCTATGCATATTCATTCGCTCATTTGCATGCAAACTTCTGGTCCTGTCCAGATTAGCATTACATTTTTAAAATGCTGTTTCATGTTGCGAGTAAAGAGGAGGACTACCTTAGGCAGTCTCGAGCATCTTTTCAATTAAACACGCGACAAAAGTCCTTCTTTTCAACAAAAGACTCTCATGCCTGATGTCTGAACAGCTCTTATGCATAAGCACGCACATCAGCCATTCTGGCTAATGTGAACATTTAAATGCGCCGCTTGTGAGCGTGTGCGAATACGCAATCATATCAGAAGAATGATGTCGCGCTTTTTACTCTAAAAGAATCTTCTTGCCTCCAGGGTTGTGCAATGTAAAGGCAGGCCCAGTGTACATGGCAAAACACAACAAGCTATTTCACACTACCAATTAGCAATTGTAACATGCTGGCTCTCAAAGCCCCATTAAAATCGCCTGTGGCGTAGGGTACGTCCTCCGTTTTAATAGCTTCTGAAACCCTTTCTGTTGCAGTAGAATGAGCCATTGAAACCTCGAACAGCAGAAAGATGGACTGGATGTTGTGCCGTTCTGCGGCGTACACTTGGACATCTGGTCAGTGGGACATTAGAGAGCGAGGCTGGACCGCAGAAGCAGGACACCTAGACGTCTATCCAAAGTCAAATGAGTACTCAGAGAGGCTTAATAGGAGGGTTAAAACGGCTGACTTCACTCTAATATGGCCTGCTTTGTCAAGTACCGAGAGTTAGAAGTTGGTGACATTAGAGGAAATTGAACTGGCATGGGAACAAGACTTTGTACGCAGCAGTTTTGTTTGTGGCCCAAAAACATTTATGTGTTGCATAGAAATCTTTTTTATTTGATATTTAGACCTATTAATATATATATATATTTATATATATAAATATATATATATATAAAATAATACAAATATATCTATAATATCTACAGTCAAACCAAAAATTATTCAGACGCCAGATATAATTTTTTATATTTTTTACTAGTGGGTGCAGGACACTATAGTTATTGATCATTATTACCGATTTTATTTATTTTTATTTTTTTTATTTTTTATTTATTTATTTAATTTTTTTTTTTTTTTGTTGTCCTTGCCATGGCCCCATCTAGTTTACAAAGTTAATCTTTAAATTTATTTAAGATAATAATAATAATAATAATAAGAATAATAATTAAAAGTTGAACTTTAGGCAATCTCACAATTAATATCCCTTTTCAAACGTTACGCTGTAATGTTTGATTCCTAATTTACATGTATCATTTAAAATGATTGATTTTCATATGTGACCCTGGACCACAAAACCGTCTCAGGTTACGCATGTAACCATGGTTCCTTGAGGGAACGAGACGCTGCGTCTGAGGACGCTTCGGGAACGGCCTTCAGCGTGACCTGCTCTGAACCTCGTGTGTAATCAGACCAATAGATGGTCGAGACGTCACGGCGGGTGACGTAATGGCCAGGAAGCTATAAAAGCACGTGCGGTGAAACTGGCGTCAGCTTCTAGGAGTGAAGCAAGCTCTGGCAGAGATGCCGGAAGTATGGCCCTGGGACGCAGCGTCTCGTTCCCTCGAGGAACCATGTTTACATGTGTAACCTGAGATGCACGAGCTGCGTCGGAGGACGCTTTGGGAACGAGTATGCCCACGCTGCCAGAATTCCAAATCTCTGCCTAGTGTAGAAGCTTGCACAGCTAGGGCGAGAGAACAGAAGAGCCGGGAGTGGCTCGCATATCTAGGCCATAGAACCTGACAAAAGCAAGAAAGAGCCTTGGAGGCCCGCCTCACTTCTTCGTAGAGTGAGCCTTGCCCCCAAGAGGCGAAGGGAGATCAGAGGACTCATAAGCGATAGAAGTGGCATCTACTATCCACCGACTGAGGGTGTTTTGTAGCTGGAAGACCTCTCTTCGGGGGACCATAGCACTGCTCGCACTGGACACATACAGTTAAGCTTCTGCTGGTCTGGTTCCCCGAAGGGAGGAGGACTGAAGGCCTGGAGAACGACAGGCTGTGGTGTAGAGGAGGGGACCTTAGGAACATACCCTGCTCGAGGGTACAAAAACGCTTTGGCCAGACCGGGCGCAAAGCCAAGATAGGAAGGGGCCACAGATAGGGCCTGCAAATCCCCAACTCTCTTAAGAGAGGATATCGCCAGAAGAAAGGTAGTCTTGATCGGCGGCTGCTCTCAGAAATCTCCTCGATGGCTCGAAGTGGAGGCCACAGAGAAGCATCTCCAGACAGTTTATATGCCCTGTCAGATGGCGACTCACATCCACAGACCGCGGGCAGGTGTCCACTCATTCCGCACCCCAACTGTGAGGGACGCATCCGTTGCTAGCATTACGCGGCAACAAGGAGCTTCCAGCACCGGGCCCTGAGACAAGAACCAAGGTTTCTTCCACATGTCTAAGGCATGTAAGCATCGCCGCGTGACCTTGATCGTGTGAAGCGGATTCCCCCTCGGGGAAAATTCCTTGGTTCTGAGTCACCACTGTAAGGGTCTCATGTACAGTAGGCCAAAAGGTATCATGTTGGACACTGCCATCAGACCCAACAGTCTCTGAAACGGTTTGACAGAAAGTGACTGGCCTTCTCTGCCCTCTCGCGACTGCGGTGAGGACCGAATTGATCCGAGCAGGGGACATACGTGCCTGCATCTTGGTCGAATCCCACACCACGCCCAGATAAATGGTCCTCTGTAATGGAGAAAGCACACCTTTCTTGGCATTTAGTCTTAACCCCGCTCGCTCATGTGGGCGAGAACATCATCTCGATGTCGAACCACCGTCTGCTGTGATTGAGCTAAAATCAACCAATCGTCGATACAGTTCAGTATGCGGATGCCCCGGAGTCGCAGTGGAGCCAGAGCAGCATCCACACACCTCGTGAAATTGTGGGGTGAGAGTGCAAGGCCAAAGGAAGAACTGGTGTTGGTAGGCTTTTGCCCCCAAAAGCAACCTCAGGAACTCCCTATGATGAGGAAGGATGGCTACATGGAAGTATGTGTCTTTCAGATCGAGACACGACCTGTTTGAGAGTGAGCATCCTGAACTTCATTCGCATGACTGAGCGGTTCAACTGACACAGATCTAAAATAAGACGCAACCCCCATCCTTCTTTGGAACTATGAAGTACCAGCTGTAGAACCCGGATTCTCCTCGCCGAGGACGTCCCACTCATGGCCTCCTCCTCTCCAAAGAGTCTCCCCTCCCCGGATAATAACCCCGTTGAACTGAGGCGGAGGAGAACCAACTGGATTCTGTAGCCTCTCTCTACAATCTGCAAGACCCATTTTGAGACATTTGGCAGAAGTTTCCACGCTGCCAAAAAGGTCTACTAAGGGACTCAGTCTCTCGAGACTGACCTCCGGTGTAATGCAGCACTAGTTTGGTGCCCTGTAACGGCGGAAAGGACCGGCGGGGACACCGAACCACTTGCGCTAGAGACCTCCACGAGGTGGCGAGCCTCTTAGCACCGCTATGTTCCTGGCATTGACGGAGAGTGGCGCTCGCGGGAGACCGCTGGGCCCTGTAACTCCGGCAGGGTTAGCAAACCGATCTCCTGAGGGCACTGAGGAGGCGAGACGACACTGTGTCATGCGGTTAAAACCGCTCCATCACCCCAGAGGGCCTGCCCCCATGAGTCTGGCCGGTGCATCAGGACTCTTGGCCGATGACCTCTTAAGTCTTAAGTACGGTCCCGCAGGATCCGGCTTTAGACTTTTCGAGCTCCCGACCCCCTAGCGTCGCTTTAACGCACGGTGCCCCACCGCGGGGGAGCCCGTGAGCAACGCTCTGTTGCTTTGTGCCTCCCTGTATGATTAACTGGTACTGGGAGTCTGCTCCCGCCCGCAGCCCCCCGAGCTAGAGAGTGGTGAGGGAGGACATAAATGCCTCTCCGTGCCACCATAGCTGCCATAACCTGCGATGGCCACGTGCAGTCCTCTTTAAATGGCGCGGCGCTACAATCAAAATAGGCGCTTAACACGCAGAAACCTCGCTAATTTACTCTTCGGCTCCTAAGCCCATTTTCTCGGCGGGCCAATCGCTATTACCTTGGCCACGCACGAGTTACCACCTCCAGAAGCGCTCCTCATACGGGGGGATTGAGGCGAGTCCTCATCGACGGCCCACAACAATCAACCTCCTCGGAGGAAGACAGGCGGATCGTCGAGCCCGTACCCCGGGGGGAAGTAACCGCAGAGCGGGATTCCAATCCCAGAGAACGGGCGCTGGATCTGGCGGGTGAGGAAGAAGATAGGGACTCGCCCGTCTCCATTCCCTCCCCCAGATCCATCTGCGAACCCCACGAGCGTAATCCGCCTCGACGGAAGCGGGACCAGTCGCCGACTCAGCATGCTCCGCCAGGCAGACAATGCACAAACTGTGTGTATCCCCACTCGTAATATAACGCGGGCAGGGATGAACACACAGCCTGAATGCTGCCTGCCCTCGCCTTAGTGTCTGGTTTTGTCTTGCTTTAGATTTTGTGACAGACAACACTAAATAAGACTCACAACAAATAGCGACTGACGCACACACAGAGCACTTGCTGAATGACAGAAAGCTGACACCGGTTCCACCACACATGCTTTTATAGCTTCCTGGTCATTACGTCACCCCGCCCGTGACGTGTCGCCCATCCATTGGACTGATTACACACAGGGTTCAGAGCTGGTCACGCTGAAGGGAGTTCCCAAAGCGTCCTCCGACGCAGCTCGAGTTCCTGAAGAGGAACCAGTCTTAAGTGTCAATTTTTCGAACTTAAGATTTATACATCATCTGAAAGCTGAATGAATATGCTTTCCATTGGTGTATGGTTTGTTAAGATCGGACAATATTTGGCTGAGATACAAATCTGGAATCTGAGGGTACAAAAAAAATATTGAGAAAATCGCCTTTAAGGTTGTCCAAATGAAGTCCTAAGCAATGCATATTACTAATCGAAAGTGAGGTTTTGATATATTTATGGTAGGAAATTTACAAAATATCTTCATGGAACATGATCTTTACTTAATATTCTAATGATTTTTGACATAAAAGGAAAATAGATAATTTTGACCCACAATGTATTTTTGGCTATTGCTACAAACATACCCATGCAACTTTTTATCAGGTTTTGTGGTCCAGGGTCACATATTTAGGATTTTGTTTTTAATTTAATTAGACAAAACATTATACAATTGTATTAGTATAGTAATATTACTTACAGTGTTGGGTTTTCTTTAGTTTTTTTGCATTAGATCTATGCGATTACTACTTAGATGCATGATAATATCAATATCATTGTGCATTGCTTTAGATGTGTCATTGTTGGACAATGATCATTAGTTTGAGGGAAATGAGGAAGAATATTATGACAGAGTAAGACATACCATAGTTCATCACAGCACTACATTTACCATAGTCAAAATACGCATAACCAGTATTGTCCCTCTTTTTTAGTTTATAGAAGAAAAACTTCATTTACCTAAAATTATACATTTGCTGTTGAACTTTAAATGTCCTGTTTCATTTTAGAGCTCTTGGATGTATTATAAAATATAATGAAACAACTTAAATTTACCATTAAGTAAATTGTGGGTATCCACTTGTATTTGTGAGTCACTGAATTTGTTCATACCCAGTGTTTAATTTGGGATATTTTGGATGAGTAAAAGCAAGTGGTAAACACGCTCTCTCACATAATGCACATTTAAACATTTAGTGTGCAGTCATTGAATAAAAACCTAGGTGATATCATCTAACAAATGTGTATGAATGTGTAATGTGCTCGACTGTGATGGGGAAAAAAAGGTGTGAGGAGCTTTTGATTTCTCACTTTCTGTCGCTCAATTCCTGTTACAGTACAAAAATATGTTCACAGGCAAGTGTCCATCTTAAAACAAAACAAAAACGCACACACACACAGGAGAAATATACACCGTTTTCACCATGCATATCCAGTAGAAGTGAACTGTAATTATTCCTTTGTAGCTAAAAACAGTATCATTAAGAATAATGGCATCATTAAGTACTAGAAGCTATTACTGTGGGTGAATTTGCTGCATTGATAATGAGGCTTCAGACAGGAAATGAAGATACTAATTATGGGATAAAACGCCTACTCAGTTAATTGGAAGCAAAGAGCGAAGTGAAAAGAAAAGCATTTGCACAGAAAGGGGAAAAAAATGGTACAAGTTCTTGACCTTTTCTTGCATGTAGTAATGGTACAGTACAGATCATGGTCATGGTTCAGCTCTGCATCGCAGCATCACAGGGTGACTACCTCATGTTCTGCTTTTAAAATGGCACTGAACAATATGCTGTCCTCAGTAAGACTTACTTATTTATAAATTACACACCACAAGGTAAAGAATCCCTCAGCAATTGATGTTTTTTATTGTAAATAGCATACATGTATAGCTTTATCTAAGACTTTATAAAGATAATTTGCATATGAATTCAAATATATTAATTAAAAAATTAAATGAATAATAATTTTTTAGTATAATGTCATTTTTATTTGCAATTACATTCCATTATTATTTTTCTTTTTTTAAGTAAAACAAAAAATTTCTTGCAATTCAAAATGCATACTAGACAAGCTCTGCACTGTAAAGGACTCTGATTCTGTCTGTATTTCATCCGTGCATATTTTTGCCATCCAGGAGGACCTGTTCCTGTGACAATATCTCCAAAACCAATGACAGGTCTTCAATCCCCATCTGTGTCCAAGCCTCTTTAAGGTGTCAGACGCTTCAAGCAATTGTCACTGCCCAAGACGGAGAACTCCTAACCTCACCTGCTCTGCCTCCTTTCTTCTTCTGTGTCACTCAGGAGAGGTGTCCAGTGGGGACACATGCCAGAGGCCATAAGTGTTCTACTTAGATTTTATTTTTTGTTTCTGTCAAATACTCAAGAATGTCCTTACAGTCGACAGCCTCACAGAATACCTTTTATGTAATGGCCCGTATTTCAAGTTACTCTAGCAAACAACAGATTTACTGCTCAAAATTAAGACACAAAGGATTTAATTAATTTTGGGTTGTCAGTCTTTATGAAATATCCATTTCTGTTTAATTGTTTAGCCCTTTGTGATTGAGGGCTATCAGAATAACTCATAGTCATATCGATTTCTTGCATTCAGTGCTTCAAAAGGATATTTTGTGAGCACGAAATCTGCAGTAAATAAAAATAGTTAGTACTGTTCCAAACTCGCCCCAGACCAATGCAAAGCATGGCATGTGAAATGGAATGTAAAAAAACAAAATGAGAGAAGGTCAGCCAGGAATTCAAATGGAAGACATTTGCAGTTCCAACAAGACCGGGAGTGTGAGCACACATCTGAACCTCAGTCCTTGCTGGAATAATTGCGGGAGCACATCTGGTGCACTTTGAAAATGAATTGGCCCAACACTGCTATGATAATGATTGCACGGTAGTCTAATAAGTTAGGGAATGCTGCATTCTAAATGTCACCCTGGGTCGGTCCAGCACTTACTTAGTTCATTTACTTGCATAGAGTTTGATTCCAGCTCCCTTTGCTACAAACTCCATTCCCTGTTGAATTTGCGTTGCCATTAAATGTAGCAAAAAAGATTTATTGAGTTTGTTTAACCTCTCAGTAAACTTTAGTACTAGCAATTTTATTCTAAATAAATAATTTTGCAACAGTAAGAAGTCTCACCAAGACTGCATTTATTTAAAAATACAGTAATATTGTGTAATGTTATTACAATTTAAAATAACTATTTTCTATTTTTTATATATTTTAAAATGTAATTTACTCCAGTCTTCAGTGTCACATGTTTTTTTCAGAAATCATTCTAATATGCCGATTTTCTGATCAAGAATCATGTCTTATTTTAAAACTTTTTTTGCTGCTTTATATTTTTGTGGAAACTATGATGTGTTTTTAAGGATACTTTGATTAATCGTAAATTCAAAAGAACAGTATTGCAGATTAACAAATCAAATTATGGTGCTACGTGTTTTTTAAAACAGTTGCCGACAGATTTTTGAAATTTTGAACTTGATTAAAAAATTCATTCTTTTTACGATTTGTGTTTGACCACTAGTGGTGTACATACTCTTAAAATAGGATTGTTGCAATTCATTCATGTGGTCCAAGATAAATTTTTTTATTGATAGGTCCCCTTCTGGAGAGCCCAATGCATAGACTATACCTAAAAGGACTTTGGGGCTGACAGGGACCCTGCTTAAAGAGTTACACATCCACAAATTGCTCCTAGTCAACCATACATTCCTTCACATCTCTTTCATATTCACTGCGCCAGTGCAAGTGAAATGCAGAAGGTTCTATTTTCATTCAAGGCCTGTAGTGAGGGCCCATTTTGGCTGTTCTGCAGTGGGCTGGTTATGCTGTGGCGGATGCCCTAAAGGCAGTTACAGTCCCAGTGAGTCCCACCAGTCCGCTGCACTTTGCTTGCGCTGCCTGGCAAACATCTTCAGCTCACTCATTATCCCATCCACTGATGTATGTATTCTTGCAAGAAATCTTGTCAGGCTGTTACTTGCCATCCAATTAGACAGCTCATCTGCGCTCGCTCACCAAGCAGAAATGCTCAACAAGGCCCACGTGTGTGTGAGCGAGATTTGCGTGTTTGATTGCATGTGCTAATAATGACTTACGACGCCACCTGCTGTAGGGAGCAGTAGCCCTGTGTCACAACGCCTTCTCTCGACAACATCTGGCTGAGCCCAAAGCGCCAGGAAAAGTGAGCAACAGAGCGGAATAAGGAGAAAGAGGGTCCCCTCGTAGCCGTGCACAGGCCTGGGCAAGAACCCCTTCTGTCAGATAGCGCTGCCATTGATGTGCCATTCCCCTTGTTGCCTCCTCGTTAGTCCATGCAGTAAATTAATACAATTAAGCACAATTTTTCTCCAGGCCCACGTGGGTATTGTTCGGAGTGTGTGCTCACTGAAACCTCAATCCCCCAAGCTCATGTGTTTTACAAGGAGAGAGCAAGCGAGAGAGAATGGGGGATAAGGTTAGCTGAGGAGGCCAGCCGTTCGTTTTCAATGTGACACAGATGCGTTCATTTGTAAGATGAGCATTAAGTGCTCGCTAATTTATCTACGTTTGGGTACATCTGGCAGACATCAAGCAAGGTAAATTAAACAGCAAAGTTGCACTCGCAAACTTAGTAAAACCCTCACGCTTCACCTCATGCGAAATTGTCCACCGGTGAGGCGAACGAGCTGGCGTTACGGAAATAATTTTCATTTTGACCTTCTCCCACCACGTTTGAAGTCGTTCACCGAGCTATGTGACAGTTGAGGGCAACGTCGCGTTATCGGCATAGAAATCTGGCCACAGGAACTTTGTCTACAGTGCTTTGTAAGACGCGCAACCCAATCAATGAGGAATGACAGCACCTGAGCCTTTTTTCCCCCGATCGAGTCAATATCGTTGGCCGCCACTCCCTGGGTACTTAGCAGATGTAAACTATCCCACGGTCAGGCTCATGCTAACCTTAACCTTCATTTGCTCAGTGTGTATTTAAGTGTCTTTTTCACCCCGCCAAGAGCTATGGAAAGCGATAGCAGTCAACAAAAGACACAAACAGTGTGAAGCACTTAAAACAAGCGCTCCTTTCCAGGCGTGCACTACTTCCCCTTTGGCTAAAAGCTGCCAGGACACTGGAAGTACCAGGAGAAAGTAGTGTAAATAAAAGCCACCCCCTGAAGCCTGTAGCTTGGATCATACTGTGTCAGCTCTCTCCAAGTATAATAGAGGTGGAAACCCAACAGCAGCCGAGACCATGATGCCACATAAAGTGCTTTGTGAACAAACAAGATATGTGGAAGCAAAAAACAGCGGCTGTTTAATACAGTTAAACTGGCGCGCTGCATCGCGAGGTCCTCGGAGACGATGTTGCAGTGTGGTGGCTAAACGTTGTCGGGTCTCGCGGTTGGGGATGATGGTCTTTTTTGTCCCTGCCACCCCCTCTCCGCTGCTTCCTCTGCCCCTGACAGAGAACAAAAAGGTCAGTTGTACCCTCGGCTGCCTTTGGAGCATGCTGCGCGCCGTGTTTATCAAGCACGCTAATCTATTCTTGTTACTCTCCACTTCAGAGGCAGGCACTCATCTGCGCCCTCCCTCCGCCCCAGCCTCCACCGGTCCCCCAGGGGCGGCGCTGATGGCATCTGGCCGGCGTCCAGCCAGCACGGGAAAGATGGCACAGAGCTGCCATTAAAATCAATTACATGGGTCAATGTTTTTATTAGAGGATTTCTACTCAAACTAAGTCATCAGGATGGCAACACGACTGCTGTTTCCCCCATCACAAAGCCCCCTCCTCACCCCTCGACCTTTCTGTACCCACTGCTAAAGTGGAGGCAGGAGGAGGATCTGAGGCCATCGAAGGTTGTGGCGTTTATTTTTCTTTTGTTGTCACCTATGTGATGCTGTGACTATGAAGAATTGTGTGCCAATGTCATTAGCATGTCTGGACTAGAGCTTGTGTCTTAAAGATATCATCCCTCCTTGAGGATGAAAGAATAAGATTATCCCTCTTTCTGCCCTTGCACATTGGTGTGTGATATTCCAAACTTGTAAACAACTGTTGTTGTTTTTAACCTCCACCTACAGGTAAAATATGTTGCATAAAACACCATTAAACAAACCGCACACACCGTGATATCAGAGCAGCAGTGGGGCCTTGAATTAAACATTTTACTGTTATTATAGCAACAACAATTTTTTTTTTTCTTGTTCACATACAGATGTTGAAAGCCAATTACTCGCCGTGGAGTTTCAAGAGGGTTTGCGATCACCTTCCTATTGTTCTAGACACATTCACAGAAGCACACACACATACATGCCTGGTAGGTGTGAATCCAAAGAGGCGCTTTGACCAAAAGAACACTCATGGACTATTGTGGTCAGTCTCTCTTATGTCCCTGTCCCTGAAGTACTTCTGTTGAGCAGGGACAGGTAACGCCGCTACCAGCGCCTGGATTCAAACCACAATTATTCTTCTCTTATGTGTGTACTCATACAGTGTGATCCACAAAAAGATCAACTAGACATGTTCTTCCACATCGATGTGATATAATTGTTCTGTTATTCATTTCCTTTCAGCCCATTGTAGAGCTGTTCAGTTTGTAGTCTGGGAGAGAATTAGCATTTTCGCTAAAATTAGCGGTTTTCAGTTTATGAGTAAAATAAGGTCTGTGCATTATTTTGTTCTACAAGATAATTTAAACCAAAGTCAAGTGACTTTTGAACTTGTTGTATGTTTTTAAAAAAGTGTCTTTAAAGGTGTCTTTTTTTGGAGGACTGCTGTAGCTCTTATGCTAGCTTGTTAGCATCTTTGTGTTTTTCAAACTCCCATTTAAGTTATGATTTTGTTAAAATGACAAAATGAGAATGTCTCTTAAAGAAACAAAGAACTTTATATTAAAATCATATATAAAAAAAACATTATTTTAAAACCCATTTGAAATTCCTCAAAGAACCCATGTTGAATTAGCCTTCAGTGTTGGCCTAAAGATTGACAACATGATTCCATTGGAATTTCTTAACAAAATCAAACACTTTAGTTCTGGCAACCAGGTACAATTCATGCTGCATGCGTCATGCTGAGATCTTGTGTGGCTCAAACTGGACACCCAAATAGAGGGTAGTTGGATGAGGTCAAGGAGGTAAATAAAAGGCCTGTTCGAGTCTTCCAAAGTCATCAGGGCCAACAGCCGGGGGTGCAGGAGCGTTCCCTTTCCCTGTGGAGATCACCCCTCCTGTGCTCTGCAGAAGGCCATGCTTCAAACAGACCCACTCAGAGCCCTGACCTTTGAGAGGGAGTGAGCGAGAGCAAAAAGGGAGCACAGGAAGTTTTGAAAGACAGGCTGATATGTAGAGGGAAAGTCAGAAAGGAGGTTAACACCATATGAGATTTCGCAGCAGTGACAAAATTTGTCAATAACTCAACATGAGAACTCTACATTCTTCCCTGAGGCGCTGATAATGGAAATTTCGGAAAAAAAAAAAATGTAGACGAGTCTGGTCATCAGAGTCAGCACTGCCATGCGTATTACGTCCATAAGCTGAAAAATGCTACCTCCTCAAGCAGTATAAGCTACGGATTTAAGAAGGGACATCCAATCAAATGTTTGCATTACATCATGTCTACAAAGATGTCTGGGCCCCATTCTATATTTTGTGAGTTTTATTGTGCATTTAATTGTTGATGATTTTATGCATTCCTGGATTGTTCTGTTCAAAACTCATCCCAGAGTTGTTTTTATATCGATAGGTCTGTTAGTAATTTTTTTTATTAATGTAGCTCACTTTTTTATGTAAACAGGATTTGATGCCATTAGAAAAGCATGCCTGAAACCACAGGTGAAGATTTATGTTTCTGCTGGTGGGTGCCCAACCTCCATAACTCCCAGAAAAATGTGTCTGTGATTTTTTTCTTGCGAAACTTGTAAGTTTGTAACTGTTATAAATATATTTATAAATATAAATATAAATGTATATTTATATTTAATGAGTTTATAAAATACCGATATATATACCTTTTTGATATAACATTTAGACACTGCTGTCTTGTTGACAATCAGTTGCTTCATTGCTGATCATGGTTTCATATAGTTAACTTAGATACACTAATGATATCTGCATGCGATTTGAATTAGCTGAATTAGCCAGAGAAGAATGATCATGACAAGAAGATCCACCATGCGCCAATTTTTCTCACATGTATTACTCTAAGCGGTGGCATCGCTAGGAATTCTGGGCCCATTGCACAGATTTTTGGCAATTGTTGGCAATCTCAGTCTGGCCCCCCCAAGGACATCATTGTGGGCCCCTCTCAACCTCTGGGCCCTAGGCACTCTGTTCCCCTTTGCAGTGCCCCTGACTGTAAGTTACCTACAAAGAATGGGGTTGGATCTGTTTATAAACTCCCACAATCGTCTGTTTCAGAAGATGTTTAACATTTACACTTATGCGTTTAGCAGACATTTAGTTTGAAAGAATAACCATTTGATTTGAAATAATTACAATTTTAAAGGAGTCAATTTATTTATGGATGTCAGTTGTTTACAATAATGTTTCAGATTAACTTGAATCAACTTATGACAAAACATTTTTTTACACAGAAATAAGCATTTAAGTTGCTCGATATTTTCTTGGTTTTCTCAGGAGGTGCCTTCATTGAAGGACTGGGCTGATGCAGCAGAATCAAGGCTTTCCTTCACTATTGCTAAAAGCATGACCGTTATACCACCCGACTGTCTCCATCCTTGGCCCTCCTCAGTCTTTCACCCAGCCGTAGGACTGCTTACAGCGTATGCGACTTTCTCCACTCTCTGCATCTGGCCCCTGACACATTCTGTCTCTCTTTTTTTGACTCTTCTAAACAGGTGTTCGCTAAATGATTATAAATTGGTGGCTGAGTAAACATTCATCGTGGATCCATGCAGGGCCTGGGCTAATATAATTAGAACCCAAACATCAGGACAGTGAGGCCTCCCCATCTGTCCATTTTGTCCTCCGCCATGCAACTTTAAGGAAAAACGGATGAAGGGATGGAGAAAAAAAGATGAGCTCCGTCCCCTGTCGCCCTCTGCCAAGGCATTGAACAGCACGCTCGATTTGTGAGACGTGGCAGCTGGCCTATACCTGCAAGCATCTTGAGAAAGGACGGTAATTGTCTGGAAGAGTGTGTTCGTGAGAGTGAGCACGTGTACGTGAATGTGTGTGTGAGCGCTGCGTTTCCAGAGGATGGGCAAGGAGATGGCAGGTTCCTAAGGGATGAGGAGGAGATCTGTCTCAAGGACACAGAGCGCTCATCTCTCTAGCTCACCCTCCGTTTATCCCTCGCTTTCCTCCCTCATCTCAACCTCACCTTGCCTGCATTAAATTACACTCTGTCAAAAACTTATTTTGGGCCCCGTTTCCCAAAAGTGCTTGGCTTCGTAAGTCACTTTCACAACATGAGGGAATATAATTCAAACCCATCAAGCCAATTTCAAAGATTTACTCGCTTAATTGTTTGGATAAGGGCAATAAAAACAGGCCATTGATAAAATAATGTTGAAATGAAACTGAAAATAAAAGCCTAGATCATGTAGACTGGTTCAGTGGGAGACCAGCTTAAAATAGTTAATCTTATCTGTTCTCCCAGGCTGGTCTGGTTTGCCAGTTTATGTGAGGTGCTGGATACTCGCTAGCTTTGCTATAGTTTAGGTAATTAGCTAGACCAGTTTTTGTTTTTTGTTTTCCTCAACGTAATGAGCTGCTTTAAGTTGTGCTTAAAAACACCCATAACTAGTGGTTACAATTTTTATTAATTAATTAATTTAATTATTTATTTATTTATTAAAATACATAAAAAATACTGTAATGTGTAACCTTAACTGGTTAATTCAGTGCAAAAAATAATAATTCATTCATCCACCAGTATTTTTGTCTTATTTTTTCAGTAAATTATTTAATTATTTAAGCACGCATACAACAACATTTTTACTTTAGAAACTAAATTGCAAGAAAATCAAAAACAACTTAAAAATACACATTTCTGCAGTGTTGTTTTTATAAAATAACAGCATTTTTTAAACAGTTTTTCTGACAAATAATGTGTTTATGTAAAACTAAGTGTACTGTTTATGGTTTGCCAAGCAACATAGACACTTGGTGCATCAATATACTGTATAATTTGCAATCATAGATAATGATTTTACAATAGCATGTAATGTGACTCGTCCAATCAGAATGTAGGTTTTTTTTCACTTTCATACTGGTTTTAACAATGCTGCATTGTGTGTAACAGACCTACATAAAACTAGTAAAAGAGTGCACTGGAAAACAACATGGTTTGAGCAATATTTTTGTTTTCTTTGCTTTAAAAAAACAAAATAAATAAATAAAAAAATCAGGATATATTTTGTGTTGTTGCATTAAGAGTTGCATTAAAGAAGGTTTATCTAGTAACTAGCATTGGTGTGTCAACAAAACAGCACTTTGATCTTCTGAAGGCATTTCAATATCTATTTCCATTTGTTTCACCCTCTGTTTCTTTCTCGCCCCAGAAGAAGCTCTTCTGCACTGCTGAGTCTTCCTCTGAAACACTCAAAAAAAAGTTGGGAAATGAACACCAGTCTGACCAGTGGAGGCCTGAAGGTCTGCCATCTGCCACCATGCTGGAGTCGCGGCGGCGTCCACCTTCAGAACATATGCATCAAAGCCCTGGGTGCGTGGATATGGAAGTGCATATGTTCTAGAGGTGGACGGTCCGACCAGAAAGCGACACACGCACGACGCTGTACTCGTAGCAGTCGTGCCCCGGGCGCCGCCCTGGGGCTACTGGGCCCTCCCCTTTGAGCGACTCCCCGAACACCAGGAGGGCTTTTTTGCCTATTTCCTCCCCTTCCCTTCCTCCCCCCCCCTTCGTCATTGTAGTAAGAGGACGACGCCACTGGACATTTTCACTTGCCATCCTGTCTTTTATCCATAAGGCCCTTTCTATACAAAAGTCAGGACAGACAGTGTGACGTTGAGACCAGCCAGAAAAAAGAGGAAGAGAGCTTGGCAAGCGACTGCTCTCCACTTGTCACTCTCTGTGTCTGTTCAGGGGGCTCAGGCGTGCTCCTTAACAAAAAAGTCCCAGAGGGGAAAAAGCACTGGCAACTCTTTATCTCCTTTCTCTTCTCTGCTACCAGAATGTAGGGAGGAGGGGACTCTGGGGATGCCAATGACAAGCAGTGGGCCCATTTGTTTAAATTACAAAGGGATTTCTGTAGTGTTGGAAAGGGATATTCGACCCGGAAAATGAAAATTTGGTCATTATTTACTCACCCTCATGGCCTGTTCAAACCGGTATGCGTTTTTTCTAGTTGGTACACAAAAGAGAAGTTTTGACAAATCTTAACACAGCTATTTTCCATACAACGATAGATCATGACCACATCTGTCAAACCCCAAAAGGACCCGAAAAAGCTCCCCAAAAGTGCTCCATATGGCTATAAACTATATTCCAAGTTGTCTAAAGCAACACCATAGATTTATGTGTGGAACAGACTGAAATTACTCCCTGTAAAGCCTGAAAAATCACATTTTTACCAATCAAACTGTCTATTACATTTTTGGACACAGTTTTTAAAAAAAGAGTAAAAACATACTATATAATGCAATATATTAAATATAGAAATATAAGTAACTTTACTTAGAGCTTTATATATAATGCATTTTAAAGGTATTTTTTAAACCATGTCTTGTAATGCACCTTATAATGAATTGTATGGTCTCATGAATAATTGTAACCACAGTTAATACATAATAACACTTATCAATTTATGGAACACACCTTAAGAAAGAAAAATGCATTCAAACACATGCCTGCCAACTTCGGATGTAACAAGGAATCTGCAAACATTATAATTTTAACTTTACAATTTACAATTTTTTATGAAAAGATATAATGTTAAGATATTCATTGTGATATACATTGTGAATACCGATCACACTTTAGTTTGGAGAGCAATTCCCACTATTAACTAACAATTAAATATGACTTTTGCCTTGATAGTTAGTAAGGTAGTTGTTAAATTAAGGTATTGATAGGATTAAGCGAATCAAATCTGGTCATGCAGAAAAATGCATTAATATGTGCTTTATAAGTAATATTAAACAGCCAATATGCATGCTAATAAGTAACCAGTTTACTGTGGAATGATCCCTAAACTAAAGGATACCTGAAATACCTTTATAGTGCAGTACACATAAAGGCTTCAAGTGTTAAGAAATATATTATATTTTATTTTCTATATTACATTTATTTTTTTATGTGTTTTTTTAGTTATTATACCAGGCAATTATGGTAATTTATTACCGTATTTATTTCAGTGCCAACACAGGATGAAACCAGGTTATAAGTAATATTAATATATTCTAAATATAAATGTGTGTAGTGAAAATCAAGAGATTTTAATAATAACTAAAAAGTTGCATTTATTACAAAAATTATACAATAATGTACTGCTTTAAATATGATACATATGGCCTTATAGGGTTACAGTATATCCTTATTCACTGACAGTCTTGCTGTCCAGTGATCCACTGCTAACTGAACAGTGAGTCTGTAAAACCAGGGTGCGTTTCCCAAAATCAACAATGGTCACAAGTTCTATCAATGGAACTTGCGACCATATTAGCTAACGATGCTTTTGGGAAACACACCCCAGATTGTGAAACAACTCTTTATTTTGAGTCAGTTCTATCTAGAGACCAGTTGATCGGCTCACAAATCAAAACTGATTGTTGAAACCATTGCCACTACTGGACTCTATACGATCAGTTTGCTCAATGCTTACACAATGCTTTTGGTAAATACAGTCCTGGTTCTTGGGTTCAATTCACTGACTCAATAAAACCATGGTTTAAGATTTAATAGTTGCAGTATCTAAAAGTTATAATAAAATGACAGTACACTCTAAAAAATGCTGAGTTAATTATAACCCAGCGCGGTGAAAAGGGGGCAAAACCACTATTGGGGTTGTTTTGGAACCAAGCGGTTTGGGTTCAAACCAACCCAAAAAAAACGCGGGGTCCAAAAACAACCAAATAGCTATGTTTGGTCACTTTTAAACCCAAGCGCTGGGTAATTTAAAACAGCAATTTTTTAGAGTGTTATATACTGTATAAAACAGCCCAGTATCAACATGTCATATATCCTGACAGATTTTCTCTCTCTTTGGAGAGGGTAAAATGGTATTGGAGCGTCTCCTCAGAGACAGATGGGGGTTTGTGGGTGGCAGGGCTGTGGGCAGTTATGAGCCAGTCAAACAGGCTGACTCCCTGCTTTTTAAGTAGTGTTTCAGTGCCACTCGCCCCATGCTTATGTGTAAGTTTGAGCGAGTATGTACGGTTCAAGCAGGTCACGATAAGTATACACTAAAAATCAGTGTGACAAGCGATAATATAAATAAAATAAATAAAAAAGACAATAAATATAAAAAAATTTAACTCGCATGTGTCCTCAAAAAAAGAAAAACAGGGCAGTGTGTAGCTTAGGGGCAGTCCATTTTTTATTACAGCCAGATTTTATGTATGGTAATTATGTTAATTATCCAAGACTACCTCAAACAAGCTTGGGAGACAGCAGTCTGGTTGTAAAGCAGACAGAAATAATTTGAGCTATATCAGATATGCAATCATTTTGTGGAAAAAAGTAAAATATTTGGCCAATGGATGTTTATATAGATAGGATATATAGTTATAGATATATAGATAATATATATATTATCGATATATATAATACAGGGGATAGCGAAAGTATTCAGACCCCCTTAAATTGTTCAATCTTTGTTATATTGCTGCCATTTGCTAAATCATTTAAGTTAATTGTTTTCCTCAATGTACACACAGCACCCATATTGACAGAAAAACACAGAATTGTTGACATTTTTGCAGATGTATTAAAAAAGAAAAACTGAAATATCACATGGTCCTAATGTATTCAGACCCTTTGCTGTGACACTCATATATTTAACGCAGGGGCTGTCCATTTCTTCTGATAATCCTTGAGATGGTTCTACACCTTAATTTGAATCCAGCTGTGTTTGATTATACAGATTTGACTTGATTAGGAAAGCCACACAACTGTCTATATAAGACTTTACAGCTCACAGTGCATGTCAGAGCAAATGAGATTCATGAGGCCAAAGGAACTGCCTGAAGAGCACAGAGACAGAACTGTGGCAAGGCACAGATCTGGCCAAGGTTACAAAAAAATTTCTGCTGCACTTAAGGTTACTAAGAGCACAGTGGCCTCCATAATCCTTAACTGGAAGACGTTTGGGACTACCAGAACCCTTCCAAGAGCTGGCCGTCCGGCCAAACTGAGCTATCGGGGGAGAAGAGCCTTGGTGAGAGAGGTAAAGAAGTACCCAAAGATCACTGTGGCTGAGCTTTAGAGATGCAGTCGGGAGATGGGAGAAGTTGTAGAAAGTCAACCATCACTGCAGCCATCCACCAGTTGGAGCTTTATGGCAGAGTGGCCCGACGGAGCCTCTCCTCAGTGCAAGACACATGAAAAAAACACCTGAAGGACTCCAAGAAATAAGATTCTCTGGTCTGATGAGACCAAGATAGCACTTTTTGGCCTTAATTCTAAGCGGTATGTGTGGAGAAAACCAGGCATGCTCATCACCTGTCCAATACAGTTCCCAACAGTGAAGCATGGTGGTGGCCGCATCATGCTGTGGGGGTGTTTTTCAACTGCAGGGACAGGACGACTAGTTGCAATCGAGGGAAAGATGAATGCCGCCAAGTACAGGGATATCCTGGACGAAAACTTCTCCAGAGTGCTCAGGACCTCAGACGGGGCCGAAGGTTTACCTTCCAACAAGAAAATGACCCTAAGCACACAGCTAAAATAACGAAGGAGTGGCTTCACAACAACCTGTGACTGTTCTTGAATGGCCCAGCCAGAGACCTGACTTAAACCCAATTGAGCATCCCTGGAGAGACCTAAAAATGGCTGTCCAAAAACGTTTACCATCCAACCTGACAGAAATGGAGAGGATCTGCAAGGAGGAATGGCAGAGGATCCCCAATCCAGGTGTGAAAAACTTGTTGCATCTTTCCCAAAAAGACTCAGGGCTGTATTAGATCAAAAGGGTGCTTCTACTAAATACTGAGCAAAGGGTCTGAACTTAGGACCATGTGATATTTCAGTAATAAATCTGCAAAAATGTCAACAATTCTGTGTTTTTGTCAATATGGGGTGCTGTGTACACATTAATGAGGAAAAAAAAATAACTAAAATGATTTTAGCAAATGGCCGCAATATAACAAAGAGTGAAAAATTTAAAATTTAAGGGGGTCTGAATACTTTACTTACCCACTGTATATATATGTTGTATACTTCTAAGCGTTATTTTTTAATCTACTTGTAATAATTAAATATACGTAAGGTTGAATTACTAAAATATTTATTTATTCTTATTTTTAATTTTAAAATGTATTCATTTTACAATTAAGTAAAGTACAATTAATCAAACATTTATTTAATTGATTGTAATTAATTTTATCTTTCTATAGTCATCATTTAATATTCACAACATAAATTTTGCAGTTATAGTCTTTGTGTAAATGTTGTAAAGAGTTCACACGGAAAGTGACAATTCTGTCATCTATTACACCTTTGTATTTTGTTGAATACAAAAGAAGATATTTTGACACTTTTTTCCCATGAAAAAGTCAATATCGACCAGCACGGTTTGGTTACCCAACATTCTCAAAAATCTTATTGTGCTCAACAGAAAGGAAAAAAACAAACAACACATATACTCAGGTATGGAAAAAAATACAGGTTTGGAACAACATGAAGGTGAGTAAATGATGACAAGATTTTCATTTTTGGGTGAATCTCTTTAAGAGTTAGGAGTTGAAATGCAGGTTATTATGTATTTATTGAGTATGTATTTATGTATCTTTCAGAGGTAAGCTTTATTAGAGCAGATTAGCTAACAACTGCCTGTGTTTAACAGCTTTTATTAATCACATGGACAAGCTGAATATTTTATTAAAATAGTGTGCATTATTGCAGTCTAAATATGGCCACAAAGTATAATCAGTTAAAATAAATCCAATGAATATGTATTTTCTCAAAGTCAAATCATGTTCATCACATACAGTACATTTCTATTCTCTAGCACCATACTTGCAAAATCAAACAGTGACTTTTTTTTTCTGTAGAGTGCCAGAGGGGTACAGGTGAAATGCTTGCCCTATGTGGCACTAAATAAATCAGCACAACCTTTGGCTTGACCTTTTTTCATCCTGCAAACTTTTCCTGACCTTACAAGACATGCTCGGATTAAAGGTTCTTTCTTCTAGCTCGCCGGTGACCCAGTACCTCCGCCCCTCTGCGCCCTATCTATCTCCTACCTGATTTCACTGCCTTCCCTCCCCTGTAGGCAGATGAAGTTCAATCCATCCCTACTTTTGTTTCATATCCTTAAGATCTATCACTTCAAAAGCCGCAGCTCACTGTGGCCACCACTGAACGCCGCAAGAGGCCACTCAAGAATCACCTCCATCAATGCTGTCAGGACCCTGAAGACCTTCAGCTCCACGCTGGGGGCCCCTCCGTTGCCTCAGGGGGCCCCCTAAGCCCCGTAGCACCCGGGGGCCCTGTAAAGGATATCAAAGATGAAACATCAATGGGAGCCACTTGAAGGATTCACAACAGAGCTGGAGAAAAGGCCACGCCAGAAAATATGACGCCAGAAAACTCGCTGTGAGGCGAAGAGAGAGGAGGCATTCTTCTTTTGAAACACCCAAGTCTCATAACACAGAAACGTCACTTACTGAAATAGTCCTTCAGGTAAACATAATGCTTACATTATGCCAATGTTACTTCAGTAAATAATGGTTACACTTTCTATATCAGGGGTGTCCAAACTCAGTCCTGGAGGGCTGGTGTCCTGAAGAGTTTAGCTCCAACACCAATTAAACACACCTGAACCAACTAATAAAGCTCTTACTAGGCATAGAAACTTTCAGTCAGGTGTGTTGAGGCAAGTTGGCGCTAAACTCTGCAGAACACCAGTACAGGACTGAGTTGGAAAGCCTGATTATAGTCAAAGAATGTCTGGATCAACCCATCAAAATTAAATGTTAGTAGAATATTAGCAGATAGATTACTAAACTCTAAGAGTGCTAGTGGACAGTAGTTGCAAAGTTATTTACAAGTGACTGTCTAAAGTGGATCTATCAATATAAAGTGTTACCAACTAAGTTATTTAAGTGACAGTAAAACATAATGTTACAAAATAACATGTGTTTAGCAGTACAACTGTTTTAACATTAATATTTTAATGTTAGAACAGAAAATAGAAAACTATTGTAATAATATTTATGTTCTTATATTTTTGATTAAATAAAAGAGACTTTTTTCAAAAACTTCAAAAAAAAACTAACTGGCCCAAACCTTTGAATGGTTGTGTATATGCAATATGAAACTTTGTTTTCCTGTAACACAGGATATTGTGTAATTATGATTTACAAGAATAGTTTGATAAGTATATTACTTAATATTGGGGCTGTCAATCAATTAAAATCAAATTAAATTACAGACAAATCAGAATTATCTTTGCATATCTATATTATATAATAGATAATATTGTATGCGGGAGAAAAAGCCACCACACATACAATAATTCAACAACATGTATGTGACAGATGAAAGCAGGAATAACTGTGACAAATGTCACTGACTGACTGTCCGTTTTGCACAGCATGAGTTCCATCTGCATTATTTTTTCATTGGTGTTTATAACTATGCAGATTTTGACTGTCGAGTCACGTCTTATACCATGAAAATTTACAGTGGCATGATTAATTGTTATTTTTTACCAATGTAAAAAATATATAAAATACAATTAATCACATTAAACTATGAATTACATTGGAAATAATTTAATACATTTATTTATTGATTTATTATTTTAGTTGAATAAATTCAATATTATTGTTTATAATAATTAAAAAAATAGTAATGGCCAGAGTTTTTTTGTATAAGAAGAAAAATCAACAAACCATCCATCACCTAAAAATAAAAGACAATCAGTCATAAATAATTCTAAACAGGATTACATCTTCCAGAGAAAATCAGGCACTGTCTATCTGAAAAGGCACTCCTCTCAGTCTTTTGCGATGACTAGTTTATCTGAAAAGTTGTCCCCAAGCAGAAGCTAAAGGAGTCTGTCCAAGCGTTTAGAAAGCTACTGAAGGATCAGGGGTGTCTGATTATGATCCTCTGCACTATTCAACGCCAGCCTTCTGGGTTGCCCTGCTTACTTCCTTTTTTTGCATTTAGGCAAGTGAACAAAGTGTAGATCTGGTATTATGGATTAACAATGTACCTTTTTACCTGACTTGGAAGCTCATAGCGGAGAATGTTTTATCTGACAGCACTATTCCATTAATATGGCTTCTTTTGTTTCTGCAGCCTTGTGTCCCCAGGTGAAAAAGATGTAGTATTAAATGTATTAAAAATTTACTTGAAATTCAAGTAGTATGTTTATAATACATGTGTATTCCCAACATGCTTATTTGAAGAGCAATAAAAATATACTGAATTGCATTTTAATATATTTCTAAAAAGTATACTAGAAGTACTTTTGTATTAAATATATGCTTAGTTATACTTCTAAGAAATATGCTAAACAGAAGCATACTTTTAATGTATTTATAAAAAGTATACTAAAAATACTTTTGTATTAAATATATGCTGTTATACTTCTAAGAAATATGCTAAACACAAGCAAACTTTAATATATTTCTAAAAAGTATACTAGAAATACTTTGGTAATAAATATATGCTTAGTTACACTTTTAAGGAATATGCTAAACACAAGCACACTATTAGTATATTTCTAAAAAGTATAGTAGAAATACTATGTTAATAAATGTATTTTTAGTTACACTTTTAAGGAATTTGCTAAACACAGGCATACTTTTAGTGACTTTTTAGTGTATTTACAGAAAACATACTTATGTTACCCTTACTTAAAGTATATTTTATGTCTACTTTGTGTAAGAACATAACAAAATGATTACACTTTTAGTGGGTTTTTAATGTACTTTATATTGCAGTAGGCCTACACATGGTTATATTTTAAATATATATGTATTTTAATATTTGGAAAAGTACAATATTTTGAAAAACATTTTTAACATTTACAATGTACAAACCTTTGTCAGCTATTATTAAGCATTGCGATATTATATTATTTTCTAATATATATTTCTGAAAATCCCACAAGGATTTCAACATCATATATGAAAAAAAAACAACTTGCGTTTAAATTCAAACAACACACTGACTAAACCTGATTGGTTCCAAAGCCATTCGTATATAAAATATGATGTGTGTGCAAATGTCTCTTCAATGTGAATATAAGTCTAAATTTAAACAGTATTATATAGAGCGGTCGCCGAGCGTGTCTCTTTAGGGCACTTGGAGGAAACCACGCAATTCTATATGGATTACTTTGGCGATGCTTTTTTGCGATTTCAACTTTTTGAAACGTGAACATCTTTGATGAATCTTCTTTCATCGGAGGGACATAAATCTCTCAGATTTCTTTTGAAGATGAACGAAAGTCTTAGATGGTTTGGAGCATCTTAAGGGTGAGTGATGACAGAATTCAAATTGTTTTGGGGGAACTATGAAATTAATTATAAAATATAGCGGAATGTTCTTATTTTTACCAGTTTCTGCGAGCGTGTATGACGTCTGGCTTTTGGAACCTCACTGTGACTTCAGGTAAGATTTAATTAACGTTATTTGTCTGTGCCAGTCGTGTTTTTGACACATGCATTGGCAGAAAAAATAAATAAAATTAGTCATTATAACATGTACAACATTAACATTCTTTTATTTGCAAAATTAAGTTGCGTATTTATTTATTTATGATTTCCTGAACAATTTGGCTTCAATGTAATGAGGTTAATGATCTTTGAAAAAACATGATTATGAACATACAATTACTTTGTCTTGAGCTGATAAGCCAACTGTGGTAGTATTCGCTGATTGGTGTTTATATTTGTTCAAGCTTGACAACCTTATCGCCTTTATTTTCTAATATATATTTCTCATTACAGATCATATCAAAGATTAAATTGTAAGAAGGGTTGCTTATATGAGAGCATACAGTACATCTGAAACTGCTGAGGCTGGGAAGGTTTTTGACTATATTACCGACCAGGTACATTGTTCTCAGCGTACTGTCATTCTTAAAAAGAAAACAAATCATCAATCATCATTGCTTGTGTGTGTGTGTGTGTGTGTGTGTGGGTGTGTGAAATATTAACCTTGTAGTTTCAGATCAGCTGCTATAGAAGACAAACTGAAATCTGAGTGCAGAGACAAGCAAAGGAATAGTAAGTATATTGTCATGTTATATCACCTCTGTTATAGAGATTTTTGAATAAGGCCTAATGGAGGGTGATTTGGTCAATCTTGGAAGAAAAACGTTAGCAATGTGTCCATTTCAGCTGTCTATTTATGCTTGCTTTCAGTCATTCATGTAAAAAGCTGTTATTTAATTTTGTTTCTGTTTTGTTTTTTTTCTAAAGCTGCAATGCTCTGGTGCAAAATATTGTATGCCAGGAGTCAGGACGATTAGGCTGTGCCCAAGTCTCTGGAACCTGCGACGACACTCAGCTCCATCAGTGCCTTCGGATCCACCAGCTCTGTCTCCATCGGTCGGCCCTCAGATGTTGGCAGCCACACCATCTACATCTTGGCTCCTCGCTCCCTCGATTCCGCCGTGTGTTGTCAGCACTGGGATGCTCTGGGTCTGTGCCATGTGCCAAACACCATCTAAGCTGCCAGGGCATCATCATCACCATCCCTTCGCCACATCCTGCCATCATCCCTGCACTTTTGCCTCTCACCATCCCTACGCCATCTCCTTGTCCACCTCCAAAACCCCCTCCATCCCTATTCTGTTGCTTGAACTTTATCATCTTCAGTCTTTGAAAAAAAACTGCATAAGTGAATAGCTTGTGTGTGCAGTCTTTTTTATGTATTTTGTTTCTTCAGAAAAATGCATTGTAATTTTTATTTATTCACTGATGTAAAATTCTGTACTTTTTTAGTAAGGCCGGTATAACTGAAATGTTCTACAAATGGAAAAGATAGCTCTGCCATAGCTTTTCAGTTTTTTTTTATTTAAGTTTTTTTATAATGTATTAAAATGTACTTGAGTATGTTTGTAGTAATACTATAAACATACTTGTATTTCAAGTGCATTTTTAATACATTTAATAGTATGTTTTGTTTTGTTTTTCACAAAAGTATATATGCTGCTGTCCTTTTTAAGTGTACTTTATGAATATTTGTAATGTACACAACAATATATAATACATTAAAGTTTTCTAGATATCAAAGTGTGTACGTGTGTGTATATACTGAAAAAAGCAGCTTTATAATATACTAGTAGTGTAATGCTAATGCATATCCAATGAGCTGAAATACAATTGGAATGTACTTGAAGTACATTAAAACGAAGCTTCAAATATACTCTAACTGTAGTTCACGAAGTATTAAAAAGACATTTTAAATGTATTTTAAGAAATAAACTTAAATTGCACTAAATATACTTAAAGAGGTTCCAATTTAACACAATTTCAGTATATTAAATATATTACAAATAAATTAAAATCAAACTTAAACATATCTTAAAATACACTTAATATACTTAAAGTTGTTTCAAAATAATACATTTAATATGCACTTAGTATAGTATAATTTAAATATAGTAAGTATGCCTGAAAAAGCACAATTTAAATATATTTCTTTTTCACCTGGGGCCTATTTAACCGGATTAGTCCCAGACCTCCCCACACTCCTCCTTGGAGGGTTTGCAGGAGGATCACCACAGAAATACACTGATTAGCCGATTACTAACACCTTCAGGGGTGTCGGAGGGTTTCTCTGAGAGCGCCTCACAGCAAATCTTCTACGTAGTCTGCTGCTGTCATGATAACATTGTTAGCCGTTCTGAATGCATCAGTAAAACCATTTCTCAAAATTTGAAGATTGGCTGAATGCTCTCGACATTGCTCCTCAAAAGCAGCTCATGATTTAGCGAAGGAGGTGTGGAGGACGGGCAAGTGAGCAGGCCATGTGTTTGTGAGTGGAGATGGCTCCCTTCACACCGCCACACACAGACACGCTAGCCAGCCTGCACTGGCCAGGATGAGTGGCTTTTTTGGAGCCAACGGAGAAAACATGGCACAATATGCTGGGAAGTCTGGAGGTGACGGGAGAGCGAGCTGATAAAGAATGACCCGTGAAATCCTGCATTTGCAAACAAACACACGGCTGTTTGATAAAGCTTAGCGAAACACAGCAGGCGGGGAGAGGGAAAACAGATACTACGATCAGGCCTCTTTTTCAGTATCTCTCTTGTGATGCCGAGATAAAGCTGCGCTTCTGATACCATGCCCAAACTTCCAGCCAATGAGAGCAGAGCATAGTTCTACACACTGAAATTGAATCTTCTTCATTAATTGTGACATTTCAATTGTCATCAGTGTGTGTGTTTGTTTGGGACAGGGTTGGTCAACAAGGAAAATGGCCTCATAAAAATATTAAATAGCGTCTTAAAGAAACTGCAAGAAGAGTTAGATTTAGGGTACATTTAGGATACAAATATCATTAACGCATTACAAAAAAACTATAGAAGTCAATAGAAGTCTGCACTATGGAAATTTCTGCAACTGAAAATAGTAAAAAAAACAAACCCAAAAAAATGGCCGAAAAGTTTTTTCAAGGGCCGAAATCATTGACAGAAGCATTGACGTTTTTTTACCGCTTCTCCAATTGCGCATTTTCTTTACGTCAATGTCTATTTCATGCACACAATGTGGAGAAGCTACAACAGATAACCATGGCAGCCATACTTCATTGTGATCAAAAATGATGCTAGAGTAGCAATATGTAAAATTAGTTTTGACTGAAATATAGATCTTTACTACTGTACCACAACCGTTCAATTTCTACCCTGAATACACAACACCCTTAACAGCATTCTGAGTTCAGTTCCCAGTTAGACTACCTAAATTTCATCACCTAATTTTGGGGCAATCACTAAAAATCATTGTCTGAGCAAATATAATGTGACAGGAAGACCCCAGTGTCTTTAAGATAATGATACCCACTAAACCCAGATCATAAATTTGCTGAAAGGGCTACATGTCCATAACCCAAACCCAGAAATGTAAAATCTAAGCAGTGCCAATGGTATCTTTCCTCCTCGTTCCTCTGGCTGCCTGCTACCTCAGCCAACATGGCTGCCATTCAGAATAGGCATGAGAGAGTAGCAATATTAGCATACTACAGACAGACGACCATTAGATGAGTGTGTGTGTACCCTAATATCAACGGCTTAATGTGCAGTCACATTAACTACATTTCAGCTAAATTTTGTGTGCAAAAAAAAAAAATCTATTGTCTATTGTCAGTAGAGTAGTGATGTATGTGGAACAGCTCACATATAAGTCACTTTCAAAATAAGCAGCTTTCTGTTGGTCAGCACAGAGATTTCAAATGACCAACTTGATCAAAATCTGCTGGGGGAACTTTTTCGCCCTCATGTGAATCTCTCTAATCACATTGATTCCTATAGGAATGAATGGATTGAAATTTCACAGAGCGACGAAGCAAACTTTAATTTACACACACACATATAAGCAACAATGTAAACATGTTTACAGTATTTCGGTAAATCCAGCAGTCCTTTTCTGCTGAATTAGCGAGGCTACTAAAATCTGTTTTACACCTTTAAACTATACTGACAACAAAAACACAGGTGGTAAAGAGAAAGCCACATGAAGAATCAAAATTCAACACAAGTAACTTTTCCACAAAAAAAAGCACAGTGTCATACACACAAACACAAAATATGTGACACTAAAATAATACAATAAACTTTCCTTTAGCAATACAAGATGTAACATTAAACCATAATGCATGCATAACTGATAACAGAATTAAGAAACAGTTCAGCAAAAACCATTAAGTGTCACAAAGGGAATTCTTTGGCCATATACTTTTTTTTTTACAGCAAAAAATAATTTGACTTCTTTTTAACTTCCAAAA